>OZ022507.1:40484459-41084459 GCA_963989385.1 Ctena decussata | reverse complement strand
GCCGAAATGTATGTGTGGGGGGTAGAGGGAGGGGACGGGTGAGAGTGTGGCTTGAAAATATATGATATAATTAGGGATAAGGGAAATATATGTTGTGATATCTCATTAGAATCGCCTCGCCGATCTCACAACATATATTTTAATCTAACCAGGCCCAGGTGGTGGGGCTCAAGCCCCAAAGCCCACCCCCTGGATCCGGGGCTGCTTCTGGTGGGTCGGTCTGGATGGAGGGCCATTGAACCGCAAAACAGCAATGCATGTATCCTCTTACCGAAGCACTGATCAAATGTGTGGAAATGATCAAACAAGAATTTTTGGGAAATAATTAATTACTGGTTATGTAATTGTCAATATGTACACCTCTGGCTGTTTTTATGTAATTAATGTGTTGAGCAAACATTGATGATAGATGTCGCAAAATATCATATAAGGTTGCACTAATTTTAATAACTAATAAAGTCAATAGTAAATGGACTACCTCAGTTACACAAGCTACCGGTACTATGATTCCTTAAACTCGACCAAAATTTGATTATGTTGGTTTGAAATATATTAGTCAGGAGGTGTCAAAGAATTGTTTGCGAAGACTGATCTGATAGCTCAGTTAGACTTTAAAAGTCATTTCAAACTTTTTAGAGCCTACATTTGGCAGTAATATAAAAACACTTTTTCTTTTGTTATTTTTGTAATAAGTGTTGCAAGAAAAGGATATAAATGATTAATTAAAAGAATAAAAAGCTTTTAGCGCTACATTAGGTTCACGGAAAGGTGAAAAAAAAAATATATACTAATAAGTTAAGCTTAATGATTTATAAGATGTCATTCATAACAGAAGCATGACATATAAATTAGAAAATTGTAATTTGAATATTCAAATTTGATGAGACTTGGTACAAGTTGAGTCATAAGAAAATCTGTCTCTGGACATAATGTGATGCTTTTGCACATGTGCAGTTTATACAGAGCCATGGCAAGTTAATCCACTTGCAGGACATTATAGATTTCTAGAATTAACCTACACATGTTCATATGAGGCTTCACATGTGTGTAGGCTGGTCTCAGCAGCGGAAGGTAGCATTTATGCCAATATGGTATTTTTCACAAGCAGTCTTACATGTTACGCTTGGCCTGATGAAAACTTGAATAAGTATTGTTTCTCATTAAGGTTTTATGCATTTAAGAAAATAATGAAAATATAAGGTACGTATAAGTAAATTGACAAATATTAATACTTTTACTGTTGTAATGCAGCCAGGTTGTAAAAATAACGTCATAGAAAATCATGCAATGTTTTGTGCAATTTATGTGATTGTCTTTAAAATATAGTCAGCTGTTACATAAGTGACAGGCACATAGATGGACAAACAAACAAAAAAATCACATCTGAAGGAAGTTAAAGTGACAAAAAAATGTGAAACAAGACATTATGAAAACATACAAGAATCCTTAGTAGATTAAAAAAAAAGAAGAAAAAAAGGAAAATGAAAAGTGAGAGAAAAACATTGCATTTAGCACTGCAGCTTAACCTGGAACTTGGATTGTTTTAAAATGTATGGAAAATTAAAGGATAAAGTTAGAAGAGCCTCCAGGAAGCTTTCCTCAGGTATGTCAAATTTTACTTTGAAGAAAAGGAGGAATTTTGTTCCAGAGTTGGTTTTGTTCAGTTGCAAGAATTGGAACAAATAAACCCTATCTGTGCCATTTTTGTTGAATCTTTCAAGTAGTACTCATCTGTTTGCATCTGTTTAACCATTTTGCACTCAGAATGGCCAAAACTACTCTGAGCGCATTAGGGTTAATAAAGGGTGAAATATTTACGCTAGCTAATAGCAGCATTAGCATTAGATCAGTTTGCATGCTGAAAAGTAACAAAAATGTAAAAGAAGCAGTCTTCTGGTAATCTTTGAAGCACTGCAGTTGCAGCTATACTTCATACAGATAAAGAAGAGTTGTCTTGTCAGTCCTTAACCCTTGAAGCACCAAAAATTAAAATTGTTGAATTGGCAAACAGTGTAGATCCAGATGAGGTGGCTCATAATGAGCCACCTCATCTGAATCTACACTGTTTGCTCTATAGTCAATGAATTCTCAATATGATATAGCTTGGACAAAACATTTTTCGAAAATTCTGCAGGCGTAAATTTTGTTGTCTGCTTTTTGGCGCATTAAGGGTTAAGCATTGACCTGCAAAGCTAGTGGTCCAGGTTCCAATCCTGTTAGTGTCAAATTCTTTCCAACCGTAAACAGGGTTCCAATATGCACAGCCTTTCATTATTATCCTTTCATCTTGATACAACTGAAATACTGTTGAAAGGGATGTAAAATTAAGCATCATCCACTGAAGACAGGATAGATCATGACTATTTGTAGTTACTATCCTTAGATGGCCATGATTCTTGGCCATAGTCAGTGGTTACTGGCAGTGGTTATAGGCCTTGATCAGCAATATTGCATGGTCTCTAACAAAACTGTGTGTGCTTAAAACATAGTTGAGCATGGCCTAAAAGTCCATGATTGATAATGGTTCTTAAAGCCTGGAAAAGGCTAAACACTGTGGAAAGATAAGAAAAGAAGCCTAATTTGCAATTTGTAAGGAGCTCACCATACAATCGCAAGCACCAGGTCAGCTGATTATATGACTGCAGACATAATATGATGAAACAGGTATGATAAAATTATTGTTTCTCAGGCAACAGCATCGGAATCAGTCTGCATTTTGGAAGTTGATGTTTTGTTTTTTTACATCATGTGCAAAGGGGTCATCAGCTATCCTGTACACCAACAGATTTTGTTACCATTAGATGCAAGTACATGTTATATCAGAATCAAGTCTACCGATTGGCAGCTTCGACAGCAAAAAGCATATGAACTTTATATGCACTTTTTGTTAACTCTTTAAGCACCATAAAGCAGACCACAAAATTTACATCTACAAAAATAAAAAAAATACCTTGTCCAAGCTAGTAGACATTTCATATTGAGAATTCAAAGGTTAGAGGGCAAACAGTGTAGATCTAGATGAGGCGGCTCATTATCAAGATCTACACTGTTTGCAAATTCTGCTATTTTTGTCACTGGTGCTTTAAGTGTTAACCAGACTGAAATGCCCTATGTGCGTATTAGAGCATTGGCAGTTAATATGGTGGCTAAAGTAATTAAAAATGTAAAGTGCAAGTATTTTAAGCACTATAGATGTCTTCAAACAATATGATTACTGCCTCAAATTGCATCAGTATAATATGTTTTATCTTGCCTTTTGGTCAAGTTGCTCATTCCCGGCAACTTGCTTGAATCTGGAAGACAGGTTCTCTCTCAGTGTGCTACAAGTATTATAGACCTAGGTCAGGCTGTGTTCATGTGTGTTTGGTTTGAATCTATGGCTATGGCATAGTTTTACCAAACTGGCCAAGTTAGCTATCAAGATGAATAAAGCCCCGAGGCCGAGGCTGTCAGTAAACTATGTCAACTTGATCTATTTATATTATGAAATATTAATATTAATTAAGTAACTTGACTTAGTGTCTAAATGCCAGCTAGTAGTAGGTGTAAGCAGAAAAAATCAGCACCTCAGAAAAAAACACTTCAAACACCAAAAATATAAATAATTTAGATCCAGTCTAGGGTTTCTCAATCTGATGAAGCTTGGACAAAACATTTTCATGAATTTTGTAGAAGGCTGTTTTTTTTTTTCGTTTTTTATTTTAGCTCTTTAAGCATTAACCCAGTAGGTTCCTGCCATAACCTTTAGTTTCCCTATTTGGGATAAAATATGGTATGTTGTAATATAGGGATCAAACAGGTTTTTTCATGCATTAACATTTGCTAGGTCCCAAGGGAGCTGTTGAAAACCTGAAAAGGCCTCAGGTTTCAACAGCCCCTGAGAGACTTGGCAATGTTAATGCAATGGAAAAAAACATGTTTGATCATTATTATTGCATAAAATTTTCAACCACAATGCTACAAAAATAACGAAAATGTTTGGGCACAATTGTTTGGCCTCATTGTTTTCCATCACCTTGCTAATTTCTACACACACACTATGCGTTAAAAATCCTGGTTTCAGGCCATGGTCAGCTATCATGAATTTTTGTCCAACCCTTAGCAGCAGGTCACAAGTCCAGATCATATTCACTAAAATTTTCACTTCCATGTAACCTACTTTTCAGTATTAATATTCACAGTATTTGAATCTGTATGACTCTAGCACTACTTTCACTTTCACTGCTGGCCACCCACTTTCTTCTGTACTGACAGAGTATTGTCATGCAATATGCATACAAAAAGTTGCAAAGCTGGTCATTATAGCATGTGAATTGCCTTGTTAATACATGGTTTTGTGTTTGTTAAAACAAGCCTGTAAATACCGTGTGACACTGATATTTATGCAGTAAGGTGTATGAATACATCCCAGTTGTTTCAGTGCCATTGTTTTAAGAGATATTTATCAAGATTCTTTGGTAAATATCTTCCTAAGTGGGGCTGCTCTCAAAGGGAAGAAATTGCTCTCTGGAGAGAGCAATTTCTTCCCTTTAAGAGTAGCCCTTTATGAAGAAGGGAGGTAAATATTGCCAAGAAATCTTGATATGCCATTCAGTGCCATTGTTATAAGAGATACATATTAAGATTTCTTTGCAATATTTACCTCCCTTCTTCTAAGGGGCTACTCTTAATTTGCCAGGTCCCTTGGAGAGAGCAAGAGAGTAATTCCCTTTAAAAGTAGCCCCCTATAAGAAGGGAGATGAATATTGCCAAGTCAGAATGATCTACTTTGGAGGTATAACTATATATACCATGAAATAGTTGTTAGCTCACCTGAATAAAAGTTCAGGAAGATAAGCTTGCCTGAAAAAAAAGTCCAGGAAGAGCTATATTGCTGTCACCCTGGGGTGGACATCTGCATCGGATATTCAGGTAAAATTTCTTAATTTTTATACGCCCGTTTTGAAAAAACGGACGTATTATGTCGTGGCGCTGTCCGTCCGTCCGCCCGTCCATCCGTCAGTCCGTCTGTCCGTCCGTCTGTCCGTAAACATTCTTGTGCGCGCCATAACTCAGTAACCATTTGGGATATCTTCATGAAATTTTATAGGCATATGTATTAGGTTGGGGGAACGTGTCGCGTACAAGAATGGTTGCTCCCCCTTTCTTAGTTTCGAAGTTATGCCCCTTTGATCATTTTTTCCCCTGCAAGTCTTGTGCGCGCCATAACTAGATAACCGTTTGGGATATCTTTATAAAACTTCATAGCAATGTGTATGAATTCCTAACGATGTGTCGCGTACAAAAATGGCTGCTCTCCCTTTCTTCGTTTTAGAGTTACGACCATTTCATTAGTATTTTGAGCCTATTTTTGTGTTTACTTATCTTTAGCATGCCATAACTTGGTAACCATTTGGAATATCATGATGAAACTTTATAGCAATGTGCATGATCACAAGACAATGTGTCATATATAAGAATGGTTGCTCCCTCTTTCTTAATTTTGGAGTAACCTCCATTTGATTAGTATTTTCAGGTGTTTCTCATTCACTCCATATCTCCTGAACCTTTTGAAATATTAGAATGAAGCTTTGTAGGAATGTGTATAATAATGGGGCAATGTATCCTGAACAAGAACCACAACTCTGGCTTACTACAGAATTATCTGCCCTTGCATAAATTTCCTGTTTACTCTAACTCCTTAACCATTCGAAATAAATGGTATGTATATTATAAAAATCATTTCAAGGGAATATAGTACAACCTAAAAAGGCCTATCTAGTATGTTTTGGTTATCTCCCTTGTACCACTTTGTCTGTCTATCCTTTTGTAGGCAATCTTGTTCATTCTGTTTCTGCTTTATGACATTTAAATGGGCGTATTATGCGCCGCTTGCGAAGCCCTTGTTCAAAATAAATTCTGCTTAATCCTATGAACGTTTTTATTTTTTATACTTGGGCTGTTGTTATATTGGTCCTGCACTCCCAACAGCTCAATGACCTTGAGGTCAAGGCCACTGAGCAATTTGGAGTTATGCTAAAGTTTGCTAATGGGTACTGTTTCATAATGCTTGGATGGATTGAATTTATGCTTAAACTGATGTTAGATACTGGCTAGAGTTTTATACAAAATACTACCCCCACCAGACTCGATGACCTTGAAGTCAAGGTCGCTGATTTAAAATTACCCAACTCAGTGACCTTGACATCAAGATATTTGGGGTTAGATCAAAGGTTTCTACTGGCATACTGTTTCACAATTCTTGGTCGGATTTAGTTTATACTTGGCCTAAGTTATACACGGTGCAAGCCACACGACTATAGCAATCCTCAGGGCATGGCTATGGTTACTTACAATTTTGCTTGTGCGATGGTCAAGCACTATTTCAGGCAAGCTATGCTGACAGATGACAGCTCTTGTTTGTTTGTTTTTCTTGTCATAGCTCATTTCTTAATTGCCCTGGAGTGAATCTGATTGATCGACATGTACTGTGGTTATTACTGAGGTGACCATCAGTTTTCATCATGACATTGCAACCTAACTGTAGTTATATTGGCAGTGCAATTCACGAACACACTTTGCGTTGATGTGACGTAATGTGGTGTCGGGACCTCATATCTCAATTAGTCAGGTTTGTGAGGCTTGCAGTTTTTGTAAGGTGATATTTAGTAGTGAAAGTGAAAAAAACTAACAACATTGTTAGTTAACATTTTGTTTCAATTTCAAAACATGAATATCTCAAATACCCCAACAATGTTTGTTGAAGAAATTTGAGAAGCTTTTGCATTGCAAAAGCTTCTCACAATTTTTCAACAAAAAATACCTCAGTGTTTTTTATAAAATCATAAAGCATTTAATGAATTGACCTCTAAACGCGCTCGTTAGGCTAATGATGCTTTGAACAACTGGGCCCTGATGTCATGCACATGACTGTGTTACAAAAAGAGTCTTGGCAGCTTCCCAGTAAATGAATGGGGAGAAACTCTAATCAGACTGCACAGATGGTGGGTGAATCTCAGTAATCCCTATTCAAACATGCAGTAAGGTTCCTTTTCAGGCAACGCTAGCCATATTGTGATCGGCAACGCTAGCCATATGTTGATTGGCACTATGAGAAAAAGCTGCTCTTTAATTTTCTGTTTAACCTCCCTTCTCAAAGGGAGACAATGATCAAAGTAAAGATTTTAGCTTCCCTAGGAGAAATTATCATTGTTTGGGGAAGCAAACAGGAAGTCATAAAAGTTGTTCACCCTTGTAAAAATGGCAGAAAAATGTGAAAGTGTACCCTTAAGGTTGCATTCCACCATTAATTTTCCATAGACGACAATGTTAACATCTGGTCATTTTATTACAAAACAATACATACAAATTTTCCAAACCCGTCTTGGTTTAAAGTGTCATCCTAGCCTATCAATTTGAGACGAAAACATCCACTGCCTTCCCAATTCATTTAGCCGCTAAGCTAGGTTAAGTATTGCTACCACCAAGTGGTACCCCAAAAAATAGCATATTTTTTTTACCAGGGGGTAAGTTACCAAAATCAACCCCATCTCCTTCTGGTAAAATATTTCTCAATTAAACATGCCTTTTTGTAACTATTATTTGTTGGGTTTTTTTTATACTGTAAGAAGTCTAACATGCATGACTGACAGATGACGTCATTTCTCTTACACTGTAAACCTAATGCTCTCCCCGAAAAAGGCAGGGCTATCCTCATGAATATTTAGTGGATTATACCCCAAAAGCATGGTTACTCAGGGAACTCATCCAGTTTTCTCTTCAGTCTGTGGATTCTGCATAATCCATGTTGTCAAGCAGTCTGCTTTGGTGCAAAGGCTGATCTGAGTGTTGGCATTTAGCCTGTGCCATAAGATCATCTCTTCTGCCTGAGTGGCAGGAGTCCCGGTAGCTCAGTGGGCTGAGTCCTGGCCTGCTTAGCTAGCGGTTGGAAAATTTTTCAGTCATGAATGAGGATCTCTTTCACATCACTCTTCTTAATAAACTGAAATACTGTTGAAAGAGCTTACAACTGAAAGTCATTTGTCCATTAGTTTTTTTTTTTTTTTTTACATTTTCTTGACGGCTTAATAGATATTTCCTATTATAATGCCGGCCAAAACATATTACCCTGTTTAAAAGAAACAAAGAAACAGCAAAATTAATGTAGATATAACAGGTATCTCAATTACCCCAAATACATAGATGTATCTTAGGAGATGCTCTGTATCAACATTGACAAACGGTGCAGACCAAAGTCAGATGGCTCATTAATTAAGTCTGAACTGGATCTACATTTTTTGAGGCACTGCTATGCCATTTTGTGAAGTCATCAACATCAAAGTCATCTTTAGCATTATCTGCTATTTCATCTACATCATTGATAATATTGCTTTGGTTGTTGTTGATTTTTACCAAGATTATTATTGTTCTGAAGTTTGCTGAAGTGTGGCTATGACCATTAAAGGCAGATATCGGAAGGCCACTTCCTGTTTGTGGGATACCGTATTTGATGTAATATTCGGACAGTCATGTCATAGCAACCAGGGTTGACCCAGATCAGACTGCTCCTCAGGAGCAGTCTGATCAGAGTCTGCACTGTTTGCAGACAAATCATAAACTATCTTGTGGTAGGCGAGATTGATTTGCCTGAATTAGATGACAGAATTTTTTTACCAAAAACCAAAAAATTGACTAAGCCAGATGTCAGAATGTTTCTTGAAAAGATGGCAAATGTATCTTGAGGCAATTCAAGTTGGTTGCTCGCTTAAGATACCTTTGGAATTGAGTGACCAGAAATAAATAGGATCAGCCTGCACATCTGCACAGTGAGCCCGGGGCATTCTCTGTTTACTTCAGTCAGTGGACCTTGATGAATCTATTTAGTAACTTTGTAGACCCTGATAAAACTGCCTAGCTACGCATGCTGACTCAGGTGTTGGCTGGTATCACCATTGTAGGGCCATCTTTGCCGAAACCGACCCATGTTTATTATAACAATATTAGTAGCCAAGGAAACTGTTGGGGACTTTTTAATGATTGTTATCTGACTAAGGTTTAGTTACAAAAAAGGTGCAAAGGTAAGAATTAAACTCTTTTTGTTTACTTCCTTGCAAGCAAAAATGCACATTTACATGCAAATTTACGCCAAAAAAAAATCTAAAAGTTGGTTTCTGTAACTGTTTTAAGAATGAAATAGTTTGGTTCTACAATGTAGTAATGTATTCAAAAGATGCAGATGGAATGGCAAACAGTGTAGACCCTAATCAGACAGCTCCTTCAGTCTTAACTTGCTCTGCAGTGTTTGTCCCTAAACTTTGACCTTTTTACAGTATCATAATAACTCTGCACTGGATCATCAGAGTCTTGATTATTGGGAAATTCAGTAAAAACTGTTGCTAAGCAGTGCAACCCCTGATCAGACCACTTCTTAGGAACATTTTAGCTTGAGAGCCAACCTCTCTGGGAAAGCTTATTGGATATACCTTAAAGTGCAAAAGTATTGGAACACCTAAAACCATTAATTTTCCATTTGTCCCAAATGGAAAATTGATATGTTTTTATGTGTCCCAATATTTAAGCATATTAGGGTAGGGAGGTGCATTTTCACTGGGTTAATCAAATAAAGATGGCAGCTACACTCAAATATGGTTAAAAAGACTCCTTCAGAGTTTAAAGGCTTTTTTCTTGTACACAGATTTCATTCAGGCTCTCATTTATTTTGATTCTCTGAGGATACTGTATTTTACCCAATAACTGCACCTTTTGTAGGCACCCTGAGTGCTGATTTCATGCAGAAACGTGATACAAAACTTTTAGAGAATAATGAAAATAAATGGCAGCAAGTGTAAATGAAACAAATGTCTTTTATAGACTTTAGGAATGTATTGCAATAATTTTATTATTAATGAGTAGGTGCCAGGGGAAAGTGCAAAAGCTCCTCACATTTTTTTTCAGCAAAAAATGACAGTTTGGATTTGAAAATTCAACATCTTTTGATTGTTTTATCTGTCCCAATATTAAATATGTACAGTTATTGTATGGTACAAACTGTTTCATCTTTGCTCCAATATTATTGACATGACCATATTTATACTACCAATTAAGACTATTTATCAAGTGTTTATGGGCATCATAATAAAGCTTTTGTTGACCATTATCTGACCTGAATCATAAATGGGCCATGGGGCCTAGTGAAAAGAGAGCTAAGATTGTGTGTCGGGCAAAAATCTAGTCCAGTCTGATCAAGATCTTCATTTCTCTTTACATAGATCCATCATAGCACAAAGACCATGTATAAAAACAACTTGGATAATTAGATGTGACTGCAGAAATGCTTAGGCTGATTTGAGTCTGCACTATTTATATTTGACATATGGCGCTTTTTGGCTGTTATCTGTCTCGTTGAGATCAGTCATCACTGTATTGGTTTCATATGTTACCGTTTGTTATTTCTGCTTTCTCTTATCCTTAATTATTGGTTCTCTTTCAATCAGATGTGGTTTTGTGGTGCCAGCCTACATTATTGCAAAATTTGTTTTCCCTCTGATTTATTTAATATAATTCTAATGATGGTATATCCTGTGTTCTTAACATGGTAAGTCACTTTGATCTTTCATATTTAAATAAAAATAAAAAATCCCAAAATCTAAATTCAGGTAAATGATTGTTATATGAGCCGCAACACAACTAAACTAACAAACTGGCATGTGCGCCTAGCAAAGACTCAGATCAGTCAAGGGATCCCACCAATCTGATCAGAGTCTTCGCTGTCCACATGGAGCTAGCTTAGACCCTTAGCTACCCTTACAGCACAAGCAAAGACTCTGAACAGGCTGAGCAGCTGCTCAGGCTGATCTGAGTCTTCGCTGGGTGCACATGCCACATTGTTGGTTTTCTTGTGTCGCGGCTCAGTTATGTACATGTTCCTTTCTCTTACAAGTTCTGGGTAGTATGCTGTAGAAAAATTCTAAGTATTGGGACAGATATGTCTGAGCTACAGGAGCAGTCTGATTCAGGTCTACACTACTAACCATTCTATCTGCATCTTTTGAAGGCATTACTGCATTGTAAAACTATTAGAACAATTATGGTAATTATTTTAAGTGTCCCAATTTCTAGAATTTTTATGGTACTAGTAAAATCATCTTTGACATCACGCAACGCATAATATGGAGGTCTCTTCATTGTGTCTGCAGTAGCTCAAGGGGGTAGCTCTGTCCCGCTAAGTTGGATTGCAGCTGCAGGTAGAATTCTTTTCATTATGTACTGGGTTCCATTGCACACATCCTTTTATTATAGGCTTGAGATGAGTGAAATACCATTTAAAGGGTCCTAAAACAGCAAGTCATCCATCCCTCCATGTGAAGGTGCTTGACTTCTAATCCAGGGGCAGTTCAACAAGTCAGCCATCAAAATGAAAATTTGATGGCTGATCCATAATTGGGTATCAAACTTTCATTATGACCTCTAACGGTTTTACAGCCCTTTCAACAGTATTTCATTCATATTAAGCTGATGGAAGTGTGATAAAGGCTGTTTTTACTGGAATCCCATGAATTCCACATCCAGAGAAATTCGCACCCACAAACCCTAGCTTAGCAGGCCCAGCACTTAACTGACTGCACTAACAGAGCTCCTAGCTGAAAATCAAGGTCCAGTCTTAATGTCCTACTGTGTTTGACGGAAGTTAACCATGACTTACTGAATCAATAAGAAGTACAATCACCATGTTGTGCCCTTGACTTTAATTTCCTTGACCCATAGCCAAAAAATTATGATAATTTACAATATTGTTTAAACTGATATTGTTATAAAAGAACTACTATAATTATGCTAAATAATCAGTTATTTGAAATATTTTTCGATTTTAGAAAAGTTGATTTGACATTATATCAGGAAATTGCTGTCAGGATGGCAAACAGTGTAGACCCAGATGTAGGAGCAGTCTGATCTGGGTCTACACTGTTTGCTAAAACTCAAAATTTAGGATCGCTATATTTAATTACAGGTGAGAATGATGGGTTTCCCCTGCCATGCTCCGAGGAAGAATTGAAGGCTTTTGATCAAGATGTGTTTGTAGAATATCCTACAGCGAGGACGAGGAAGAAAAAAGATCGTCAGAGGTCCAAGTCAGCTACAGCTGTGCCAGACCTTGCCAGCATCAGGTTGAAGCTTCAGAAAATACAATGTGAGTTTTCTCATATTTTATATTTTGTAAAAAGAATTTTTTAGCTCGCCTGGACGAAGTTCAGGAAAAGCTGTTGCACTAACCCCGGCGTCGGCATCAGTGGTGTCGGCGGCGGCGTTAGCTAAATGTTAAAGTTTTTACGTTAAAGTTTTTTTTTGTGATGGGCAAGGCACTGCAGGCGAGCTATCCTGTATAGGGACAGGTCTTGTTTTTTTTTACTTATCACTGAGATGAAGGTTTTCAATGAATTCATGGTGTTTCTTGCTTAATTAATTCACTTTGAAAATTCAGTATGGTATTTTAACACAAAATCCTGAGCGGTCAAATACTGTATACAGTCTTACCAAATTGTATACAAATCATCCCATGATATATGTAGATAAAAGACACTGAACGTATTTTATGAGTAATAATTAGTCAGGGATATAAAACAATGAATGATGACAATGAATAAACATCAATAGGTCAAATATAGCCATATGTTTTGTATGGGACACTGGCTTACTAATGTTTTCAGACACGTTTTATGCAAAGAGCTCCCAATAAGCAAGTATTTTGGGGGATAATTTGCTTACCAGTACTACTTATCTCCACAATTAGCACTAATTACAAAAGAATAACTAAATCTGACAACTTACATTTGCATTTTGAAATTGCAACTCTGTTTATGTTACTGCAAGTAGCAGATATTTACTTTTATCTTTAAATCATCCTATTCACAATTTTGCAAAGCTAAATTACCTTAGAGCAGTTTCGGTTTGTCAACTCGAGTAATTCGAGTAACTAGAGTTACTGACCGAACAATACGAGTAACCGCAATACGCATGCGCAGTACTGCGCACATATTCGTATTTACTCGACTACCGTAGCCCCCACCTCACCTCGGGTAGCCTGGATTAAAGATGGCGGAAAGTGAACTTCCGCTGTAAAAGAAGCCAATTCTTTGGTTTTGCCTTCATAATGACACATTGTCACGCCAATGATTTGCCCTTTTTCTGTTTAATAATAGTGAGAATGGGATAAGAATGTTCATCATACTGATGATAAAAATTATTCTGCTTGTGCGTTTGCCATATTCAGCAGGGTTTACAGCGGGGCCAGTAACGACTTCAGAATTGTAATTTCCCATTGCAATTTAAAAATTCTTGTGAGTCCTGACTCATGTGAATATTAAACAACTGAGTTTTAAAAGAAAATTGCGAGAATAGGACTCTGGACTTAAAGGTAAAAAGATCGATGGTCGTCGCCATTTTGTTCTTTACTCGAAGTGTTCGGCACGGCAGTACTCGAGTACCTTTGTACGCATGCGCCAAATTTCAGCCCGAGTAACACGAGTTAGCAACTCGAAAATGCTCTTAGAGACTCACAGCAGAATTTATGAAATTATCCTTGGTCAATTAAGGTGTCAGTCCTATTTGTGGAGAACCAAATATGGAAAAAAGTCAAATTGTGAATGTCATATTGTCATAAATGGCACAAATTAGGGCTGAATCTCATTCTTTGAATTTGAAAATTAAATGCACATTCATGAATTTTCACTTTTTTGGCGCGGCTTTGTCAAGCAAAAATGTGCTTACCGTAATCGACCTTATTAGCGCCCTGTGCGCTTAACTTTTTCAAAATGGCGGCAAATACTTGTAGTAAACTTTCTCTCATATTAGCGCACATTTTAATAGGTTATTATATATTGAAGGGAACGAATTTAAAGGTAAAGCATCAGAGAAAAGCTGCTTATAAGCAGCTTTTCTCTAATGCTTAACCTTTAAATTCGTATGGATATACATGTAGAAGGATAGAGAAGATTTAGAAGTAAAAACTTAAATATTCTATTGCATTTTCAGCTCTTGTAAACGAGAAAGCAAAGGGATAAACCAGTAAAAATATGTGCATTAATAGTCCTATGCCTCACAAATTGCCACAGCGTGCGCTTATAGAGGCATGTGCGCTAATTAGGTAGAATACGGTATGCAATACCCTTCCTGTGGGTCTGGTTCTGCTTGTGCCTGTGGGTGTGCATGAGCCTTTGTGCACATGGACAAAAAAATTCACCTGTTGGGTTAAGCTCAGTTTTTAAGTAACCACGAGGGATAGAGTCTTCAAACTTAATCCTTACATACATCTGAAGAAGACCTACTGATAGCAACAATGCATATTGGGCCATGACCTTTATTTCATGGCTGATTGAACATAGAACATATTCACATGTTGCTTTTAGCTTAGTTTTTAAATCACCAAAAGGGATAGAGTCTTCAAACTTGCTCCATATATAGATCTCAGGAAGATCTACAGCAGGCAGCAATGCATATTTGGCCATGACCTATATTTCATGCATGAGTGATCTTAGTAAAAAATATTCACCTGTTGCTTTTAGCTCAGTTTCCATGTAACCGAAAGGGATAGAGTCTTCAAACTTTCTCCATAGATACATCTGGGTAAGATCTTCTGAAAGCAGGGATGCATACTGGTCCATGACTTCAGAGATGATTGAACATAGAAAAAAAAATACTCACTTGTTGCATTCAGCTCAGTTTCTAAGAAACCAAAAAGGATAGAGTTTTCAAACTTGCTCCATAGGTACATCTGGGGAAGTTCTACTAACTGTAGCATTCATATTGCGCCATGACATATATTTCATGGATGATTGAACATAGAAGAAAAACCAGTTGCATTTAGCTCAGTTTCTAAGTAATCAAAAGGGATAGAGTCTTCAAATTTCCTTTATAGGAATATCTACTATCTACTAATAGGAAGATCTACAGAAGGAAGTGAGGCATATTGGGCCATGAGCTATTATCCATGGTCCAATGATTTGGCCTTATATTTTGGAGGATGTTTTATGCATGGACATGCTAGCTTGGGATAATAAGTCAATTTGACCTGATGTTTGTCCTCAAACTAAAAGTAGGTCACAGTGAACTACATTTCATAGTCAAATGACTTTGCCTCATATTTATAACACTTTTTCATGGATTTACCATATACTTGGGTTAATAGTTTCTTAAGACACTGTGAGATGACCTCATACTAATTGTAGGTCAATATGACTTATATTTCATGGTCCAGTGATTTTGCCTTGAATTTCTTACAGCATTTCATGGATTTGCATAATACTTGGGTTAATGTTTTGGGCTGACACTTTGAGTGACCTCATACTTATTATAGTCATTGTGACCTATATTTTATACATGCATTTTATACCAATTTTTGTCTTTCCTCCAAAGCAATGATTATCACCTCCTTAAACATGGGAAATGGGAAAAACCCATCTTATAGCAGAATTTTTTGGGTCATTCTTGAGAGTGTTAAATCATGTTTTATAGCCAAATATGACTTAGTCTCAGCAACTCCAGCATCAGTTGCTGACCTTGACCTATTCTTCATGCTCTGTTGAACATGATGTAGTTATCAAGTGCACTGGTTAGCTGACTATTGAAACTTCATACAGGATTACGCTTTACATCACGACCAAAATCTGGGTATGTGCCCAAAATTCATTCGAAAATATTTAAACAGTACAGTGCAGATCCTGATAAGACTCTTCATCAGAAACATTCTTATCTGAATGTGATCATTTGTCCCGCTTGCTAATAGCAAGGGTAAACAGCCCTGGATCCAGGGGGTGGGCTTTGGGGCTGCAGGCCCGCCAGTTGGCCTCTGTGTTATGTATAATATGTAGTCCTCCAGATAATAAGAAGCATCTGATGACAGTTTGAGAAAAAATATCCAATGTGGTTAGATCAAAATATACAAAATATATGTTGTGAAATCTCATTAGAATCGCCTCTGGGAGGCGATTCTAATGAGATATCACAACATATATTTCAAGGTAAAAATATATAAAAAAATTCTCTTGAAATTGAACCATTAATATGTCATATTTTCAAGCCCTCTCCCCCACACAACTACATTTCGGCACCTCCCAGCCCCACCAGTTATCCAGAGCCCCACCAGTACGTGATGGGCTGGATCCGGGCCTGGTAAAGGTCAAAAGCTACAAGGATGCAGTGAGAGGTGTGTGTTTTTGCTTTCCTGCATTGTCTTGTTTCATATTACCCATCAATGATGCAGGATATGACTTTCCTAGAAGTGCAGGATTTTCATAATTATGGTGTTAGGAGGAAGCATAAAATGTCTTTATATGTTAAAATTATGAAATCTTGTTCATTTTGAATGATCTCTAATTGGAAAATAATGACTGTTGTTTGAAAGCAAGTATTGGTGTTCTGGTAATGTAGAAGAAAGATTTATCACAGTATACAAACTCACTGTACCATCTCTTCCGGTTTTCATAGAGTTGAATCAAGAGTACAAAATCTGCTTATAACCAGTAGTCGGAAATCATTATGTTTTGAGATTTTATCCGGTATCTGCTGCGTCATTTATAGTTATTCAGCTTTGAAAATGTAAAGAGGTAAGTTTAATATAATTTGCTCTTTGGTCTTTTACTTTATTACCCTGTACAATGAAAAACTCTTGGCCATCACAGAAATTTTATTCCGAACAGTTTAATTTAACACGAGTTTTTGTCGTTCAAAACCTAGCTATCATCCTATTATCAAAACTAACAAACTGTAGATTGATAACGCCTTTTGTTTATTATAAAGATTTTTATAAAATATGTAAGAAAAGGCTCAAAATGGTTTTAGAATCATGCCAAGGGCGATTTGAATACTGTACTCATTACTACCCACCCATACACGACATTGTGCAGGGCAATAAAGTAAAAGACCGAAAAGCAAATTATATTAAACTTACCTCTTTACATTTTCGAATCTTAATAACTATAAATGACGCAGCAGATTCCGTATAAAATCTCAAATATAATGAGTTCCGACTACTGGTTATAAGCGAATGTGTGTACTCTCAATTCAACGCTATGAAAACCGGAAGAGCTGGCACAGTGAGTTTGGTTACTGTGTATATGCAGTGGAGTTACGGGGATCATTGGTTTGATTTTATGTCAGGAATAATTGCTACTTAGTTCATATGTGAACCCACCCCCCACCCACTTTCCATGGAAATATCTGACACACAGCCATTTAAATCACCAAAAAAATCCAGAAGAGAATGTCCTTGGTGCTTGCCAGGGATACATATGTCATTCAGTAGAAACAGTTTTGATGGACTGAGTCTTAATTGTTGCAAGAAAATCCAAATTTAGTCCACCCAAGGGTGAGCGTTCAAACCCAGACTTGTATTGGTGGTATAAACTCCATCAGCTGGCCATGCTGGTGGTAGCTGTCACCTTTTTAGCTCACCTGAGCCGAAGGCTCAGAGGTGAGCTTATAGGATGGGAGTCGAGCCGTCGTCTGTCCGTGCGTCCGTGCGTGCGTCAACACTTTCAAACAGGAATATCTCAGAAACCAGTGGGCCGATTGCAATCAAATTTTATCTGAAGCATCATTGGGGTGGGGGAAAGGCTGCATTAGGTTTTGGTGCAGATCAGCTCAGAACTTTGGTTTCCATGGCAACAGATAGCCCCATAGGGTTATAATGGGGAAAACGGCGTCATCACGTTTTCTCAACTGTTTTTGATTAGATCCTTATCATACTTGCAGGTAATGATGACATACACAAGAGCTTGGATGAGTTCGAAATTTGGCCAGATTCGAGCACAGACTACGGAGTCAGCTGCCCTTGAGCGTTTGAAAAAAATCCCATAGGGTTATAATGGGGAAAATGGCGTCATCACGTTTTCTCAACTGTTTTTGCTTAGATCCTTATCATACTTGCAGGTAATGATGACATACATAAGAGCTTGGATGAGTTCGAAATTTTGCCGGATTCGAGCCCAGACTACGGAGTTAGCTGCCATTGAGCGTTTGACAAAAATCCCATAGTGTTATAATGGAGAAAACAACGTCATCACATATTTTTAGAAAAACTTTGTCATAGCTCTATTGCCTACATTTCTCAACAGATTTTGAAATAACTTCACACAAATGTAGGGCATGACAATATCTCGAGCAAATTTGGCTTTCAGGATGCTGCGCCCAAGGTCAAGGTCACTGTGGCTATTTTTAGAAAAACTTTGTCAGCGCTCTAGCACCTACATTTCTCAGCAGATTTTCAAATCACTTCACACAAATGTAGGGCATGACAATATCTCGAGCAAGTTTGACTTTCAGGGTGCTGCACCCAAGGTCAAGGTCACTGTGGCTATTTTTAGAAAAACTTGGTTATCGCTCTAGCGCCTACATTTCTCAACGGATTTTAAATCAACTTCACACAAATGTAGGGCATCACAATATCTCAAACAAGTTTGACTTCCAGGGTACTGTGCCCAAGGTCAAGGTCACTACGGCTATTTTTAGAAAAACTTTGTCAGCGCTCTAGCACCTACATTTCTCAATGGATTTTAAAATAAATTCACACAAATGTAGGGCATGACAATGTCTCGAGCAAGTTCGACTCTCAGATAGCTGCGCCCAAGGTCAAGGTCACTGTGGCTATTTTTAGAAAAACTTTGTCATTGCCGTAGCACCTTCATTTTTCCATGGATTTTGAAATAACTTGACACAAATGTAGGGTATGACAATATCTCAAGCAAGTTAGACTTTCAGGATGCTGTGCCCAAGGTCAAAGTCACTGTGGCTATTTTTAGAAAAAGTTTGTCATCGCTCTAGCACCTACATTTCTCAACAAATTTTAAAATAAATTCACACAAATGTAGGGCATGACAATATCTCGAGCAAGTTTGACTTTCAGGGTTCTGCAATCAAGGTTTTTGATTAGATCCCTATTATCATACTTGCAGGTAATGATGACATACATAAGAGCTTGGATGAGTTCGAAATTTGGCCGGATTCGAGCACAGACTACGGAGTTAGCTGCCTTTGAGCGTTTAAAAAAAATCCCATAGTCTTATAATTGAGAAAACAACGTCATCACATTTTCATTTTTCATCGGATCCTCTTCATACTTGCAGGTAATGAGGATATGCATAAAAGCTTGGATTAGTTAGCATTTCAGCTAGATCCCACCACTGACTATGGCGTACCTGCCCTGAGCATCCAAAAAATCAGTGTTGCCACTTTTTCTTGGTTTCTACTGATTCGATCCTTTTCAAACTTGCAGGTAATGAGGAAATGCATAATATCTTAAACAAGTTCAAATTTTGGCCAGATCAGGCCAACCACTACGAAGTTAGCTGCCCTTGACAGCTCTGTCTATTGTGCTCTTGATCGGATACTTTTTAAACTTGCATATATTAAATGAGGGCATACATAATGTTTTGGATGAGTTTAATTTTCAGCCTGATTGGACCACTGACTGTGGAGTTAGCTGCCCTTGAGCATCTTAAATATCCCTATAGGTTTACAATGTCTCTCAGGTGAGCAATTGTTGCCCTTTGGGCTACTTGTTAGAAAGTAGAGTTCCTCCCGCATGGGACAACCTTTGTGAGGTTGTCCCATGCGGGAAGAACTCTACTTTGATTTGATGTCTAGCAATCCTGGAAGCTTCTCAAGTTGGCCTTACTCTGTAAAAAGAATTGCATTGGGCCATGGGTAAGGATTAAGACAATAGCTGTATGTGCAAAATAGTAAGTTTTATAAACATTTAGGATCTTGTTTGATCTTTTACCAGGATATTGGCAATATAGCTGTTTAAGTGTTTATTTCTTGTATACATAAATGTGATATTCCTCATCAAAGTTTACAAAATTGTTTAAATATGTAAGCATATTATGGAGTGCTGTTGTTTTTCTTTTGCTGGTAACAGGTTCTTATTGTTTTTTATTAGCTTGTTTTGTCTGACAGGGTTATCTGCCTCTTTGGCAGTCAAAATAAGTGGTTTTTGACCTGTTGTTTGTTCACTGTTAACCCTTAAAGCGCCATAAATTGAAATTGTTGAATTGGCAAACAGTGTAGATCCAGATGAGGTGGCTCATAATGAGCCACCTCATCTGAATCTACTCTGTTTGCCCTTTAGTGTTCGAATTCTCAATATGATATTGCTTGGACGAGACATTTTTGGAATTCTGCAGATGTAAATTTTGTCGTCTGCTTTTTGGCGCTTGCTTTCTGTTACATTCAAAATTTTGTAGGACTATATACAAGCAGCAGGGCTATATGACCTATTTGTTTACTGTATAGTATGTAGAAGATCTTGGTGAAACTTAAAAACAATGATCAAAGTATGGCAATGATACTGTTTCAATAAAATTTTTGTTTGACATGGTTATCTGCTTTTTATGTGGGGTTATATACATGTCTTAAAAGTGGTGTTTAGCCAGTATTTCTATACTGTTTGGAATATCTCTGTGAAACATCTTGTAAAATGATCACAATAAGGAAGGTTTTCTGTTACCATCAAAAAATTGTCAGATATGGTTACCTTCCCTGCCCTTAGGCTGAGAAAGGAAGTAGAGAGAAATTAAAATTGAAAGAATGAAAAAGGAAAACAACAACAGAAACAGACAAATGGGTTGTGGTGGCGGGGTATCACACCCTGTTTGTGATGTTCCCAGGAGGCACATGACATCGTAATGACGTCTAACTGATGTCAGTGCTATGTAATCATGTTGCATCAACATCAGTATGATGTCATTTGACGCCTGGGCTATTATCGGAATTGATTCCATCATTATCATTTATTCATGTACTGTAAATACCCTGATAATTAGAGTACAGTATAATCTCCTTCATTTTGGTCTGGATGATTTTACTATGCGAGGGTAAAAATGACCTTGGCAGACAGGACGGAATCTAGCTAGTGTGCTCACTAAGGGTGATCACCCTGTTCAGGCTGCACTTGACCTACACTGTTTGCTCCCAGTAACACAGGTTATTAAGAGCATGTAACAGAAACTGGACAAATATTTCATAGTGGACATTGATATGACATAAAATATCTGCACAAATGGCATATTTTTAATTTCACTGTGTCATTTTGTTACATTTCCTGTGTGTAATATTACATGTGATATTATTTCAGTCCTGTGATGATATGATATATTTGTCACACATGTATTTTTGATATGATGATGTTAGAATTTCAAAAAGCCAAAAGATGAGGGGTAAAATTTTCTTATTATGTCTCATTAGGATTTTCTAACTTTTTTTAGTAAAAAAAATATCCAAACTAATCTGGGTGTACTACACCACAGGGGAAGCAACTCCGCTTTTTTTTTCATTTTTGCTTCTTTCAATAGTCACGGGTGTAATACCAATTTGGCTACCTGTGCTTTTGACTGAGTCAGTCAATTACCATACATGCAAAAGTGGCTTTTGACCGAGACAATCGACAGCAGAATCAGCTCGGTCAACAGCCATTAACAATAGTACCATTTACTGTTATTGGTAATGCTTATGATTGTATTCTTAGTCGACAGCCATTAACAATAGTACCATTTACTGTTATTGGTAATGCTTATGATTGTATTCTTAGTCGACGGCCATTAACAATAGTACCATTTACTGTTATTGGTAATGCTTATGATTGTATTCTCGGTCAAAAGCCACTTTGTATAGTACAGACTCGGTCGAAAGCACAGGTAGCCAAATTGGTATTACCCCCGTGATAGTGGTCTGCTCTTAAAGGAAAGAATTTGCTCCTCTAGGAGCAAATTCTTTCCTTTAAGAGTAGACCTCAGTTTTGAAGGGTTTTGTTGCCCAGGCAAGCAAACAGACAGTCACAAAAGTTGTTTCCCTTTGTAAAAATGGAGGTGTACCCATACAGTATAACAATTAATGTATTAACATAAAAAAAAATCATAAAAAAAATTAAAAAAATCACTTATTATTTTCCCATGCAAACTTAAACACTAAACTATTATTAAAAAAAAATGCAATGCACAAAAAGATATGTCCAATACAGCATAACAATTAATGTATTAACATAAAAAAAAAAAAAAAAAAAAATCACTTATTATTTTCCCATGCAAACTTAAATGCAATACACAAAAAGATATGTGAAATTATGTATCATTTCTCTAAATTAAGTAGGAATTTTTAATTTCCGCCACTTCTTATCAGTTAAAAGGAAGTTTAAGTGTTCAATAAGTGAATTGTTTCACACTGCTCACATTGTCTCATCAGGTCAAGTGATTTTTCTTACTTTCTATCCCATTGTTTGGAGTTTTCTTTTCTTAGAAGTGACAGTCTTTGAATCATCTTGAGACATAAAAATATTATTTTTTCTATATTTTATTGTATATGCCTTTAAAGCACCAAATGGCAATTAAACATTTTTGTTTTCATTTGTGAAGAACTGAACTGAAAAATTTTGAAGAAAAAAAAATTAACGCTTATAGAGCACCAAAAAGTGAATGACAAAATTTATATATTGAAAATTGCAATAAGTATTTTTTCCAAACGTATATGTGTTTAGAATTCAGTCATCCGTAATTAGAGGGCAAACAGTGTAGATCTCTTTTTGAGCCATCTCATCTGGATTTATACTGCAATTGCTGCTATTTTCATTTTTGGTGCTTTATCACTTTAAGCACCAGAGACGAAAATAGCTGAAATTTGCGAACAGCATAGATCTTGATTAGGCGGCTCATTATGAGCCGCCTCATCTAGATCTACACTGTTTGCCCTCTAGTCTTTGAATTCTCAATATGATATAGCTTGGACGAACTATGTTTTTAATTTTTGCAGACGTGAATTTTTGGAGCTTTAAGGGTTATGTGATAAGACTGGAAAAAGAAACTTTTTTGTAAGCACACAATAAAATAAACGGGGACTAAAACATTCTGATTTGCAGTAGTATCAAAAGTTTGAGTCAATTTCAGTGTTTATACAAATGTAATTGTCTAAAAGTCACTTATACTTATTATAAACAATGATTTTTCACACTGAAGATGGGAGAATGCTTCAGTTTTGTTAGGAACTGGAGCTTGTTCAGAAACCGCAAGCGACGGCGTATGAATGGTGGAAGAATTAGAAAGTCGGAAATATTTTTAACTACAAAAAGTGGATTTTTTACAAATGCACTGACTGTGACTTGTGATGAAAAAGCACCTAAGTTTGTATCTGATGCAGATAATGAGCAAGAAAATGAATTACCTGAGAATGATAGTGAATTTAGTGAGACAGACAGTGATGTAAATGTGACAGAAAATATTAATAATGAACTGGAAGATGATAGTCATAATAAAAAAGAAGAAATAAATACAGAGAATGATGTAGTGTATGAAAATTTAGAAGGTAGGCTTTAGGTTATACTGTAATGTAATCTTCATTATAGAAGATGCGATTTCTGGCCATATTCGGGGTTAGTGTGTATTCCTGAGACCCCAAAAACGTCAAATGCCTGTGATTGAACTTTCTATGTTCAGTGTTCAAAATATCTCCCTTTGCATTCTCCCTAATAGTAGCAGGACATCTTCTAAAATTCCAGTAGCTGCTAAAAACTATTTAAGGTCAAGAATACGTAAATGACTGGCGCAATTAATTACGTGCGTCGCGAAGGACGTTACGTCACGAAATACTTCCTACTCAGTGCAATTTTCAATATGGCGGCCCCATCGGGCATCTAATAATAACGTCAAACATCGGGAAAATGGAGTTGTTGTCATTGTTTATTCAAGCCCTTAGCTGATATTGCAATGTTCTTTTTTTCCCTGTATGTTTGAAGTTATTTCATCAACACAAGTGTATTCATTCAAAATTAATGATAGAGAGAGAGAGAGACAGACAGACAGACAGACAGACTTTCATGTGTGTAACAATTTAAAGCTGGCCCGAATACATGTTCCCTTCCTGCTTTCAGGGCTCACGGGACTTTTCAGACACACATATGAAAGGCGGAGCCCATCTTTCTCCTTTCTCTGCGTTATCTTTCCCTGATTTGAAAAAGCTAACCATTTACTACTGGCTTGACAAGAGACTTTTCCAGTCGCTTGCAAGCTGGCAGAATCCGGATTCGAACCCACAACCGTCTGCGTCATAACCGAACGTCCGCGGCGCCGGTGGGATTATGGGTCCTAAATAATTAATAATCCAAGTAAATGTATGCCAGCTGATTTTAGAGTTTTAGGGATCGGAATGTAATATTTATCATAATGCCGATTTTTGCGATTTTAATACACACATCCTTTCTGGACATCGAAAATTTCATTTTGATTACAAAATAATCTTGAATGATACAATATTTCTTCCACTTGTTGTATGCCGTTGCCAAAGATATAGCGGGCCTCTTACTCACACCACCCTACGGCCACTACGCTACAAGAAGTCTTTACCTTTACCTATCCCGCCGACGGTGGATTTGGAAGTTGACCTTGTAACTTACCATCATCTCGATATGACTGAAATACTGTCCAAGAGTCAATTTTATCTGACTTCCATGAGCCACACCGACAGAACACGAGTCGTCAGTAATATGGTACATGCACACAGATCAGTCTGCGCATACGCACAGACTAATAATTCTCTTCGCTGTTCCTTACGGAATTATTGTACCAGAGGACAACAAAGGCTCTGGTCAGGTTGGGCGGGTGCGCACACTGATCTGAGCTTCCGCTGACCGTATATGCCCTAAAGAACCCATTTTATCATGGCACGGCGCATTTTGTGATTTAGGGTAACGCAGTTTTTTATGTGCGGCTCAGTCGTGTTGGCTGCAGTAACTATATTACTTTTAGAAGTGTGCTTGCAATTTGTAATTTTTTTGTTTATGGGAGTCGGAAAAATAAATTCTTTCACTTAAGCCTCGTTCACGACATAAAGTTTCTTCGTCACAGAATCTTTAACAAAGAAAGTTTGCCAAACATTTTGCGTTAACATGGAGCAAATTATTTGCTAAGAAAACTGTGGCATGGAATCTTTGTCGAATAAACTTTGGCAAGGAAATATTTGCTGCTTTTGTCAAGGTTACCTGGACAACTAAACTTCACCCGTGTGAACGGCCAACCATGCCACATTTTCTTTGTTGAATATACTTTGTTCAAAATCAAACAGATTTGATTATGAGCAAAGTTTTCTGTGCTTATCTCCATAGCTAGTTTCTTTGTTACATACATGTATTCTATGGCAAATTTTCTGTTCACACAGGCAAATTTTGTTTGTCATAAAAACTTTACCATATAAATTTGGCTTGGCAATGAAAATTTTTCACATTTTCTCATTCACACGAGCATTTTTTGCTTTTCCAAACCTACTTTGTCACAGAAACTTTGCCCGCATGAACGGAGCTAAAGGCATTCATTCTGAGGACCTTATTAGTCCTCATCTTTCCGTATTCTCATAACGGTCTTAGCATGTCTTATAACGTCGCCAGTAAACGACTGCAACGTCGCTTACAAATGACGTCGCGGAATGGCGAAAATTTATACATACCTATGCTTGCTAATCAAGCGCTACTTGAAAAACGAGCTCGGTAGTCAAGGACTTTTCTTACCTCATTTTAATTGACAGATCTTGTGACATAAAATATCAGTTTTTGAAAAAAATCTATGTAGTGGTAAACAAGCTGTGTACGTTTAAATTTTAAAATCTGAGTTTTTTCATCGCATTCCCATTGCCGTCAATGGAAACGGCCTAAAATTTTTATGTTTTTCAATCTGATCTAGCGACTAAACGAAGTCGGTGACTTATCTCTTTTATTGCACAATTCGATGTAACACATGAAAATGCACCCCTGTGCAAAATTTTAAAAAATTCTATGTATATGCCATTTACGTATTCTTGACCTTAACAACACATACTTTTTTCAGCAAAAGATATTAGCATACTCTTTATGTGTAGTAGAAGCCTTAACCCTTAAAGCGCCAAAAATTAAAACTGTTGAATTGGCAAACAGTGTAGATTCAGATGAGGTGGCTCATAATGAGCCACCTCATCTGAATCTACACTGTTTGCCCTCTAGTGTTCGAATTCTCAATATGATATTGCTTTGAGGAGACATTTTTTGAAATTCTGCAAAATTTTGTCGTCTGCTTTTTGGCACATTAAGGGTTGATAAATCTTTAACTAACAACTTCATTTTGAACAGCTTTGGGGGCAGTCTGATCTTGATCTGCACAGTTTGCTCAGGCTATTCCATTCTTTAAGGCCAATCACCACAGGGTATAAACTAGACTGGCTCCAGACTCCAGTAATGACTATGAGCCAGTTAAAAATAATCCATCAGATTTTTGTTCTATTCTAATAAGAGAAGACATTAGATTAGTATGATTGTTAAATTGTTTATAAAATTTTGCATTTTTGTCACATTATCATTTAATAGACTGATGCCAGTCTAGGTATAAACCAGTCCTCCAATTTTCGCTTCCTGCAGAGACTGTCCATCATATTTGGCTTCAGCCGAGACTGTCTGTCATCTCATGCTTCCTGCTGAGACTTCTGTACATGATAAATGGCTTCCTGCAGAGACTGTTCGCTTGATTCTGCTTCCTGCCGAGGCTCTCAGCAGGAAGCAAAGTCACACGGACAGTCTCTGCAGGAAGCCATTTGTCGAGGACGGTAGTCCCTGCAGGAAGCAAGAGATTGTGGACAGTCTCGGTAGAAGCCAAATATGATGGACAGTCTCTGCAGTAAGCGAAAATTAGCGGACTGGTTTATACCCTGTGATCACAGGAGTTTCATTCACACAAGAGTATTGATCTTGACTCAGCCACAGCCAAGTTTCTCTCCAGAGGATCTGATGTGTCTGCTATAAACAATACAATACATTCTTTCCTTTATTGGAATTTTCTCTTCTATGTTTAGCTTAATGTGTTCCATATAAAGATGATATGCTAAGCAGTTCTGGGGTATATCATATTTGCCTTAATAAAAGCACATACTGTGACTGTGAATGGATGAAGCTCAGTTAAACATACAGTCAACCCTCTTTACAATGGCATTCATTACAACAGCAAAATTCTTTGCAACGTCATTTTGATTCGCACGAAATCGACTTATTGTTTATAAAGTGTATTCTTTATAATAGCATATTCAGTTTAACATCAAAATTTTGGGGAACAAATGGCGTCATTGTATAGAGGGTCCACTGTACCTTTTAACACAATTTAAAACACTTTGAGATGAGGGTAGGTTAAAAACAAACCCCATTTACAGTGTGAAGAATTCTGCACTAGGGCTGGGAGGGGTAGAGATTATGTACCCGGGTACCCGAGTCCCTATTACCAGCGGGTACCCAGGTACCCGTTACCATAACATTTTAGCATACTCACAGTAGAAAGTATACATTTTAGAGCAAAAAAATAAGTTAGATATCTGACATTAATATTGCAAACATGTATATGGGAAGAGAATGAAAATGTAAAAATGTCTCTTATATAATACACCAAAAAAATGTTTGGCATTATAAAACTGCAGTTTATACAAGGCATTTCATACAGAACAAAATTTACAAGCCCAGATTCCAGGACCAGAAATATTAAAAGCTGTTCAAATAAATACGGTAAATTAGATGAGATCAGGTACTTAATAAAAAAAATCAATGGAGCCTATGGGAAGAAGAGCTAAGCTGAGCTAGTATTTCTGTGATATTTGAGGACAGATGCCACACAGGGAATGTTAATGAACTGACTCACTTTCATTGATCACTCTCACATTCAAGGGCAACATGCACAGAGGCTCAATACAGGGATGCTGAATGGTTAAAAAATGAAAAAAAGAAAAAAATGAATAAAATAAATAAAAACAATAACCAAAAAAATTCAAAATACTGATATTGTGTCTTCATTGATACACTTATCATTCTATAGATTTTTTAACTCTTTAAACATCAGAAATGAAACAGTTTAATTTACAATATAGATCCAGATGAGGTGGCTCCTCAAGAGCTGCCTTATCTGGATCTACACTGTTTGCCCCTTTGTACTGATACAGTATGATGTAGCTTGGACGGAACATTTTTCTAAGTTTTGCAAAGGTGAATTTTATCATCACTCTTTTGGCACTTTAAATGTTTTTAAATATAATGTTTCTTACAATATAAAAAAATAAATTGTTAGAAAGTGCAAAATTAAAATATTTAATATAGTTTTGAGCAGAATATGGGCTTTATGACCCTTTCAAGACTATTTCACTTATGTCGAGCAGATCATTAAGTAGAGGTGGGCAAAAACTAGAGGTCCCAGTGAAAAAAGAACCTGAACTTACGTAAGCAGAGCATGGCTTTCTCACATCCAGGGCTTGAACTCTCAGCAGTGAGAGGCCTATGTTTTAGAGTCAGCATTCTTGTCCATTAGGCCACAGAGGCCCATTGTGCAGAGCTGAATGCTACAAGTTGCATGTGCTGTAATGTGCCTAAATTTTGGGACACCTGAAATAATAGATTTTCCATTTGGAACAAATGGAAAATTAATTATCTCAGGTGTCCCAGCATTAAAACATTTTATGGTAATCAAAGAAATCATATGGTCATGGTGATGAACATCATTATTGTTTACTAAATCTTTAAATGGAGAATAAAATTTCCTTATAAAAGGAAGGCTTGCCCAGCTAAGATGAGTTGTTATTGAAGTGAACCCGATTGTTAGTGCACTTTCTGTTGCTAACTTTTATTTAGCAAAGTATTTAATTTGTAATTTCTTGAACGGACGCATTATCCATGGGTAAAAGGTAAAAGCAAGTGTAGAATTTATTTGAAAAAAAACAAACTGAGGAAATATTTAAACACACACACACACACGCACGCACGCACACACACACACACACACACACACACACACACAACAACAACAAAAACAGCAAAAAACAGTTTTTCAACGTTTTGGCCGGCCGTTAGGCATGTTTAAAGGAAAATAATTATATGGACCTATTTCAAGTCTTTTCTTTACGGCTGTTGAGTCACATTTAGTCTGTATCAGAATTTTAGGAACTGTTTCAAACCCATGTCTATGGAATCTTGGCACATCCGAACTTTGCATAAAAAAAAAGACAATAATTTATATTTACTGAAGTTTATTTTTGGTATAAGTGGCATCAGTGGCATTGACTGGAACAAAATTTTGTCGCTCTGAGAAGACAACGCATGCTGCTATTGTTTGGGACAATAACTTGCTTTACACCATATGGGAACAACAAAGCATGGAATCCATTGCGTTCGTATTTCCATGAACTCCCGACAAATGAAATTTATCTTTTAATATTTGTGCTATGTTTTTACATCAATTTTGTTACTCATTCGTGAAGTTCTGACTAATTTAACGCCAAGCAAAGGACGAAGAATAGTTATTAACCAACGTGTTTGGTAATGAAGTAAAGCAGCCGTCACTATGACATGACGTATATCAAACGTTACATCGGCCAATCATCTATTTGAATTATCCGCGACGTTGCTTACGCATAAGATAGCATGAATGTGTGTTGTTCAAGGATGTATGAACATCGTCATCCCAGTATAGGTTCATCTAAGGAAATCGTCGACGAGTGTAAATATTTCTCTGTACATTTGTATTGCTGAAGTAAGAAGGCAACGTTAGAGAGTGTTATAAAAGCAAGAAAAATGTCCACACAACCCCCACCCGCACCTACTGCAAGCACAGTAGGCCCTTGTCCTACACTCGGCTTTCTGTTTCAAAAGTACATGTGCATGTACTATCAAAAATAGAATAAACTTTCCATCTGTTATTTTTAGCAGATGAGGTAAATCGAATATGGATAAAAATAGACAAAATCGGACGAGGTCTCTGTTTGTTATTGGTGTCTGTGAAGAAAACAATGAAGAAATGCAGTCTCAAACCGGAACGACCTTTCCTATCTCTTTGGCTTAACTGCGGCCCTAAAAAAGCTTAGAACAAATCGTTGCAGTACACACTCTCATGGTATTTTCCGACTTTGCGTGACGTATCGTTTCTTCCGAAAATAACTCGGTATCACTAAACCACTTGAATACTGGCTTGCGGCCGAGACTGCAAGCCAATAAGCAGAGTAGGCCCTGATCACAGTGTTCTTTTATTGGCTTCGAAATGTCTGTCCTAACGTTCAGAGCATGTACAATACTCAGTGACAATATGGTTAATAAATATTGATCCCAATTTGTAATATCTTGGGGAAAAAAGAAAGATAAATCCATATAAATATGCTTGATCCATAAAATTCTGTAATACTGCACTGTGATGCTGCCATTCCTCTCAGTGCAATGATTTGTTTTTTTATTGATTCTTCTTCTTCCCTTCTGAAAGCCTCTGATGACCAATTAAAGTTGCCGCATTGTCAATATTATGTGAAAATATGTCTCAGAGAAAATGAAGATGGAGTTCCATACATGTAGCTGCTGATGTTGTTTGAAGACTTGGGTTTCGGAGTTCATTTTGATATTAATGGATTTATTTGTGCATTGATATTAGTGGATATCATTTATGATATTGTGCATTGATACTGGTGGAAATCATTTATTTCAAAATTATGTGTATGTGGGGTAAGTGTATTGAATTATTAGCTCTCCTGAGCCAAAGGCTCACAAGGTGAGCTTATAGTATAGGCTTGGTCCGTCGTCCGTCGTACGTCGTCCGTTGTCATTTTTAAGCATTAATATCTGCTTAAGTAGCTGGCCAATCTTGATCAAATTTTATGTGTAGCATAGTTGGGGTGGGGAATTGATTGCATATAGTTTTGGTACAGATTGGTATAAAACTGTGGTTACCATGGCAGATATCCAGGACAGCCAAAACATCTCAGACCAGTTCGAATTTGGGCCAGGTTGGTTGATTCTTTACAGAGTAACTTGCCCTTGAGCGATAAAATATTTTCCCATAGACTTATAATGGGGAAAATGTTGTCCGGGCCCTAGCTTCATCATTTTTGATCGCAACTTCTTGCAACTTGCAGGTATCCAGAACAGCCAAAACATCTTGGACCAGTTCGAATTTGAGCCAGGTTGAATCTTTCTTTCCAGAGTTACCTGCCCTTGAGCGATAAAATATATAATGGGGAAAATGTTGTCCGGGCCCTAGCTTCTTCATTTTTGTTCGCAACTTCTTGTAACTTGCAGGTATCCAGAACAGGCAAAACATCTCGGACCAGTTCGAATTTGGGTCAGGTTGGATCATTCTTTTCAGAGTTACTTGCCCTTGAGCGATAAAATATTTTCCCATAGACTTATAATGGCGAAAATGTTGTCCGGGCCCTAGCTTCATCATTTTTGATCGCAAGTTCTTGTAACTTGCAGGTAATCAGGACAGCTAAAACATCTCAAACCTTTTTGAATGTGGGCCAGGTTTGTTTATCATCCTCTCGCACTATGAAGTTGTGGACGGGATATAGGATCTGTCCCGTACATATGTATGTACGTATATTTATTGTTTGTCATCACTCTAGCTACCTCATTTATCAGCCGATTTTGATGTAAGTTCACACAAGTATTGGGTATGACATTACCTTAAACATTTCAGCATGATGGGGTCAAGGTCAAGGTCACAGTGGCTATTTTTAGAAAAACACTGTCATCACTCTAGCCCCTTCATTTGTGGACCGATTTCGATTTAACTTCATACAAGTGATAAGTATGGCAATATCTTGGACAAGTTTGCGTTCAGCGTTCTGAGATCAAGGTCAAGGTCATAGTGGCTATTTTAAGAAAAATTTTGTCATCGCTCTAGCGTCTTCATTTATGGACTGAATTCAGTTTGATATCACACAAGTGATTGGTATGGTAATATCCTTGACAAGTTTGCATTTCAGCGTTCTGAGGTCAAGGTCAAGGTCGCAGTGGCTATTTTTAGAAAAACTTTGTCATTGCTCTAGCGCCTTCATTTATTTGACCGATTTTTGTGAAACTTCACACAAATGTTTAGTATGACAATATCTTGAATAATTTCGTGTTTTAGCATCCTTAGGTCAATGTCAAGGTCACGGTGGCTATTTTTAGAAAAACTTTGTCATCATTATAGTGCCTTCATTTATGGAATGATTTCGATTGTACTTCACACAAGTGATAAGTATGACAATATCTCAGACAAGAATGCGCTTCAGCATTCTGGGGTCAAGGTGAAGGACACAGTGGCTATTTTAAGAACTCTTAGTTATCGCTCTAGCTCCTTCAGTTTGTGGACTGAATTCAATTTGATATCACACAAGTGATTAGTATGACAATATCTTTGACAAGTTTGCGTTTCAGCGTTCTTGGGTCAAGGTTAGTTCTACAATGCTGAACGTAATTGGCCCTATTTTCATTTCTTGTTTATATCGGACATTTTCTATTTTAATTTTTAGTTGGCCTTATTAGAGGTGCCAGCCAATAATAAAAACACCTTGACGTTGATTTTTTAAGGGACTAGGGTCAAGGTCACATTGGCTATTTTATAAAAACTTTGTCATCCCTCTAGCTCCTTCATTTATGGACCGATTTTGATTAAAACTTCACATAAATGTTTAGTATGACAATATCTTGAATAATCTCGCATTTCAGCACCCTAAGGTCAAAGTCAAGTTCACAGTGGCTATTTATAGAAAAACTTTGTCATAGCTCTAGCGCTTTCATTTATGGACCAATTTCTGTTTAACTTCACACAAATAATAAGTATGGCAATGTCTTGGACAAGTTTGCATTTCAGCATTCTTGGGTCGAGGTCAAGGTCACATTGGCTATTTTTAGAAAAACTTTGTCATCGCTCTAGGGCCTTTATTTATGGACCGATTTTGATTTAACTTCACACAAATGTTTAGTATGACAATATCTTGAACAAGTTTGCATTTCAGAACTCTAAAGTCATGGTCACTGTTGCTATTTTTAGCTCACCTGAGCCGAAGGCTCACAAGGTGAGCTTATAGTATAGGCTTGGTCCGTCGTATGTTCACACTTTTAAGCATTAATATTTGCTAAAGAAGCTGGCCAGTCTTGATCAAATTTGGCAACAAAAAGGTCCCATAGACTTATAATGGGGAAAATGTTGTACGGGCCATAGCACCTTTAGTTTTGACCGCAACTTCTTCAAACTTGCAGGTATCTAGGACAGCCATAAAATATTGGACCAGTTGGAATTTGGGCCAGGTTGATGATTTTGTCTTTTTCATTTTCCACCCTGAGGGTCACAGGTATGATACAACCACCTATGTGTTCAATTTGCCTTAGAGTAACTTACCCTAGAGTACTGAGGCTGAATGGACTCAGGTGAGCTACAGGACCAATGGTCCTCTTGTTTTCTAAGCTCACCTGGCCCGGAGATTATAAAACTTTTTTCATGCTCAACTCAGCTGAGCATGTAATTTTCCCTGCTGATAAAGCTGATATATTCATAAGCAGAGAAAATTTCATACTCAGCTAAACTGAGCAAAAAAAACTGAGTTGAGCATGAAAACAGTTTTATAACCTCGGGGCCTGAGCTAAAAGTGCTCATGGTGAGCAACAGTTACTGTTATCAGTCTTTCCATCTGTCTGTCCTCCACCTCTGCCTTGTGGAAAGGATACAGATTACTTTTTTTAGCACTCATGACCAGATATGCGCAGTATGTTTGTTTTGGGCTAAGTTTGATTATATATGGGTCAGATCTGTATATTAGCACCAGAGTTATTGCCCCTTACTTGGTGATTATTCTATATATCATCATGTGAACACTATGGAGGATACAATTTTAAAGTTTCCATTAATAAACAGGCACAGAATGTTTATGATTATGAGATCTGAGTCAAGTACGATAACAGGTCAAATAAACACCAGAGTTATGGCTCCTTACTTAAAAAAGATGCTGTAAATTAATCTTGTTAACACAATAGAGGCTACCTTTTTAGAGCAATAAAACCAAACTTACACAGTGTGTTAATGGCTGCAAGATGATGATGGGTCAGGTCTGATGCACACCATAGTTATTGCTCCTTACTTAGGGAAAAATTCTGTATATCAAAATATTTATCTGTTGGGTTTAGCTCAGTTTCTAAGTAACTACAAGGGCTAGATTGATTGATTTGATGCTTAACGTCCACGGTAAACAACTATGGTCATGTGGGGACGGTCAGTTAACCTAACCACACTATTCCTGGGCAGGCTTAGACCTCCTAAGCGGTTAACCAGTACTAAGTGCACATACTTTCGCCAGTAACTGACAACTGCCCTTCTTGAATCAGCGGAAGGAGAAACGAAAGTATGTGGCCAGACCGGGTTTCACACCCAGGACCTCTGACTGATGAGTCAGGTGCCCTACCGATTGTGCTACGTGGCCCGGCGTACAAGGGCTAGAAGCTTCAAACTTGCTCCATAGATACCTCTAAGGAAGATCTACTGAAAGCAGTGATGCATATTGAGCAGTGAGCTGTATTTATGGTCCATTTATTTTGCCTTATATCTTAGATACTTTTTGATGTATGAAAATTAATGATTGATTGGGATAATGACTCAGTATGACCCAAAGTTTGACCTCAAACTAACAGTAGGTCACAGTGACCTATATTTTCTTAGATCCAGTGACTTTCCCATATATCTTGGAGACTTTTTGATGTATGAATATGATTGCTCAGGATAATGACTCAGTATGATCCAACGTTGACCTCAAACTAACAATAGTCACATTGACATATATTTCATGGTCCAGTGATTTTGCCTAATAGCTTGAAGACTATTAGATGTATGAACATGATTGCTTGGGATAATGACTCATTACGAACAGATGTTTGACCTCAAACTAACAGTAGGTCAAAGTATCTTACATTTCATGATCCAGTGATTTTGCCTCATATTTTATAACACTTTTTCATGGATTAAACTTTTACTTCAGTTACTGATTTGGGCTAACACTGTAAGTGATCTCATACTGATTGTAGGGCAGTCTGTCCTGTGTTTCATGGTCCATATTTCTATCAATATTTTATGGATTTGCATCATACTGCATCACATGGTTTGGGCTGATACTATGAATGATATCATTGAAATTTATAAGGTACATGATCATTTGTAAAATACAGGTTGAGTTCAAAAAGGGAGGTTATGCATCAATTTTGGCAGGATTTATGGCCCCTGATAGACAAATTTTAGTTTTTGCTCTACAGCTTAAGTTTGATGAATGGATTTCTTCACAGTTTATATGGTACATGACTGTTATTAAAGTGCAGGTTGAATGTGAAAAAGGAGGTTATACATCAATTTTGACAGGAGTTATGGCCCCTGAAAGACCTGAAAAACAGCAAAATGTTTCTTAGTGTAATCTTAATGATCAAACTTTGAAATTCATATGATATGTGACCATCAACAAAATGTAGGCTGAGTTTGAAAAAGAAATTGTGCATCAATTTATACAGGAATCACAGCCCCTGATAAATCTGATAGATGGAAAATATTTGGTTTCAGCTCAATAACTTGAGAATAAAACAGTGGATTTTTTTTTACTTTATTTGGTACATGACCATTAGTTAAATATAGATTGAGTTCGAAAAGTTAGGTTATGGGTCAGTTTTGGCAGGAGTTATGGCCCCTGATAGACCTAAAAAGTGGAAAATTTTGGTTTTCCCTCAATCAAGTGTTTAATGTGCTACTCTGATGCAGTTACTGGCACTCAGTTATTGGCACCCAGCACACTTATTAGATAAATTACAGTTAATATTTTATCAATATAGAGAAGATGTCTGGAGTGACAGTTTGACATGAGTACAGTGAAACGGATGTGAAGTAGAGAAGAGTCGGGTAACTTCGGACAGCGGGTAAATTCGGACAGTGACATTGTTTCCTTAATATGTCAGTTGTTTTGGAATTTAAACAAAATTGACTGGGCAAACAGTGGAAATCCTGATGAGACGGCTCATCATGAGCCATCTCATCTGGATTTTCACTGTTTGCAGTGGTATGTCCGAATTTACCCGCTGTCCGAAATTACCCGACTGCACTCTATATAAGAGATTTTCCATGTCTTATCTCAAGAGATTTCTCTATTGATTTCACATTATCAGTTACAATATTCCTAACTTATTAGTTTACTGAGACTGTGAAGAACAATCTATTCTGGGTGTAGACTGTTTCCTAAACATTGATGCTCATATAATTAGGGTAAATATGGTATATCAAGGGAAGTAACCCATGTCATGATGATTGAAATTTTTATCAAGATTTCATTACCTTCTAAGACAAAAAAAAAAAGCAGAGCACACAATTTTCAAATGAGGTGGCTTGTTATAAGCCACCTCATCTGGGTCTGGGCTGTTTGCAAATTCAAGTATTTTCAATTTTGGTGGTAGGAGCATTTTGAAAAGGGTGATTGAATTGCTTCTTTTTATTAATACTCATTTTTCTTACCTAGCTTGGTTATTTTAGTGTGATCAAGGTAAAAGCAAGGGATGTGAATGCAAATACTGAACTACAGATGAGCAGGCTGGGTTAATATAAATTTCTGTTTTCTTAAGCAACACCTCATTCTTGGTAAAAATATATTTTGAATGACAAAATTTATTTCATTTGATAACTGAGATATGCAGATATCCAGACATTTGCAGTTAACATCCCAGCAGGCACATGACGTCAAAATGATGTCATACTGACATCAATGTGACGTCATTACGTCGCATTGATGTCATTATGATGTCATTTCAACATCATGTGCCAGCTGGGATGTTAAGGCCACAACATATGTTTTAATGTAGAAGTGAGGAAAAAAAATCCCAGATTTATCATATTGTACACTTTCCCTTATCTGGCCTTCAGGTTCAGAAAATGGGATACCTTATACTTATTGGGACACCTATATATATTACTGTAACCATTCTAAGAGTTGAACAATTTGGTTTTTCAGTGTAGAAATAACCCACTGGGCACACAAGGTTGAATCAGTTTTGAATCAAGCTTGATTCAACGTCACAACATTGAATCAAGGGTGATTCAAGGTTGATTCAACATTGTGTGCCTGCTGGGAAGTCTGAATGATTGCAGATGCAATGGGAAACTGTGTAGACCCTGATCAGACTGATCTGATTCTGCGCTGTTTGCTCAGACCTATCTGTCCCAATTTTTAGAATTTTCTACGGTTATATTACAGGTGAGCTAATTTTAAGGTATTTTCATTCAAAAGAGCAGAATATAATATTATCTTGTTTATATATCGTTCTTCATGCATTACATCACATGACCAGAAAGATAAATGTTTACATTATCCTACTTCCTCTTTCCGACAGTACAGAAACCAGTATTTTGTAGACTTCTGTTTAACAATTGATATATCGAGCCCTTTTGGAGTACTTTGATTCTCACTATATGGTAATGATTTTATATCTACATTTTGATACTCTTCTTAAGTTTGTCTTTTGTTCGGTGTTTAATACTCATGTACAGGTCAAGTGCATCAATTCAAACACATGGTATTTATTTTGATACACATATATATTATAATATACAAACGGGTCAATTCAGAGCTCTAGATAAGAGGGGTATTTGATGATAATTGAGGGATAATTTTCTCTATTTCTCATCGAAACCATATGCTGTGAAGGCTCATCCAACCGTCTCGATGAGACGGTTCAGATGAGGGCTCACAACATATGTTTTTATCCACAATTAACAAAAATTATCCCTAATTATCATTAAATACTCCCTCTTATCTAGGGCGCTGGGACATATATGAATATTGTGAAGAAAGTGCTACCGTGCCACTGAATCATGTCCTTACCATTCAGGAAGTTAAAGCTAGAGTGAAATGTTCTTAAGATAAATGGATACATTTTCAGGGGAAGCAACTCTCATGCACCTTTTTGCAACCTCTTTCAACAGGGGTTAGCTCTGAAAGGAAAAATGACTTGCTCATTTAAGAGCAAATTCTTTTCTTAAGTTAACCCTATAGCAAACAGAATGGCCAAAACAGGGGTCACAGAAGTTGTTTCCGATGCAAGTAAAATAATAGCAAACTTTCAACACTCCTGAAAGCAGTATTGCTGATAATTTCTGGTTGTTTTAACCTGGTATTTGTTTGGACAGCTACACAGAGTCCATGACCGGAAAAACATGCAGAAAATTTTATCACATCAAAAGAAAAATAACCAACACTTTCCTACATAGGGATTTCCATTATGTGTATTGTGAAGTTTCATTGAACGGCCTTCTAGTCTAAATTCTTGGCCTTTTTGAAACTGGACAATAAATGATATAGACTTGGAAAAATTTAATTTAATTGCAAGGGAGGTAATTTTAATGCAGCGAATTACAAGGGAGGTAATTTTAATGCAGTGAAACTTTGAGTCACTGCAATTGATAAGCCATCCAGAAAATGTAAACTTTTTTTGCAGGCAATTTTAATGCCAATGAACGGTCTTTTAGATTTTGTGTTTTAAATAATGCCTTGCTTTAGAATTTGTTAGAAAATATGAAAAAAAAATACTTTTTGATAAAAGTGTGGGTAACTCGATACTGGAATCACTTACATGAATGATTTCTTTTGATTTCAGTTGACAAACCTTGAAAGCTAATTCAAGTTATTTGAAGTAGAAATGAAAATACCATATTAATCCTAATAAACGCCCCCGCTCTAATAAACGCCTCCTGCCTCTTTATCAAAAATAATATAATATTAACTTGCATGAATTCCTGTTTACTTCTCTGTATGAAATAGCTCTTTGGTATGGGGTCTACTCTAAAAGGAAAGAATTTGCTCCTCAAGGAGCAAATTCTTCCCTTTAAGAGTTAACCCCTACTGGAAAGGGATGCAAAATAGTAGAAATGCTCCGCCTTGTAAGTATACCCATTTCACCTGAATACTTTTTATTAGAGATACATGTACTTGGCAGTGGTTGATTTACTACACTTTAAGCTCTAAATACCCTCCTCAAAATGCAACACCCCCAGGGTGTTTAATAGGATTAATACAATATTCATAAAAACTGTCAAGTTACTTTTGGTGTTGAGTATACATTAAGGTAAACTGATATTGCTGTATAGTTAACAGAATAAGGAGATCTTGGTCATTTTGATCTTAAACTGAATGCAGGCAAAACAAGATTTAATAGACACAGCTTAAAACATGGAGTAAAATGGGTCCAAACGGGAATGGAGGAGATGATCCACATTTCATTGGCTAATGTCAGTGCCATCCCAAATCTGTAGAATGAACTGGAGGAGAGTCATCCTACTCTGCTCCACTCCAGTGCATTTCATGTCTTAGCCTGTGCCAAAGACTTTTTCATGTTTTAGCTTGTGCCAACTATCAAACACAATGAAGTGTTTGAAAAATAGCCAGATAGTTGACTGGTAATAATGATTCTTTGGGGTTTAAAGGCCCTATAGCAGTTAGATCTATATTGTGCCAGATTTTTGAAATTTCAGGAAGGGCATAGGTGTGTCAATATTCACAGTAATGATGGTATTCTCTTGCCCCCTAACAAAGCTAAATCTGAACCTCACCATTTACTGTAGTTATTTGGCTATAAGACGGGGGTGTCTCTCTTCATTAGGTACCCCTATTATACAAATCAGCTGTGTGTAATTCCGCAAGATGATCCAAAACAATCCCAAAAAATCTAGATCCATCTTTGATCCAAAACAATCCCAAAAAATCCAGATCCATCTTACAAGATGGATCTAGATTTTTTGGGTGTTTTTTTGGAAGGGAAAGATCACCAACTGAAGAAATACGGTATATGATAAATAACTTTCAGTACTTTGCACAAATTGTATATCAGGTTTCATGAGTGCACTTGAAAATGGATAGAAAGGGAAAAAAAGAAAATCCCCAGTAATAGTAACCTGGAATATAAAATTTATAATTACTGTGTTTTAGACCATTAATTCATGCACACAGAACTGATTTCCATGCATTATGTCCATTATTTCACATGTTTGTGAAAGAATCCTTGGAAATCTTAACTTTGAAACAGTTTCTGGCTAGAAATTATAGGTACGGTATTAATCCTAATAAAGGCTCCTGCTTTACCAAGTGCCTCCCTGCTGATTGTCCAGAAATGGTGTTATTTTGATTTGCTTACCGCTGTTTAACCACTGACCTATTTTTTCAAAAATCCACCCCATTTCTGATTTTCAAGATTGAACCTATATATCTGAACTTGCATGAGTCTCAGGCTTTTGGTACTGTATTAGTGCATGTGCCCATAGCTCTAGATCACCAGCTACAAAGCTACCCACTGATCTGTGGTACTTTTGCGAAAATTGACACCATTGGATATGTATCTCAGTTTCCATAAGATTCAAGCTTATGAAAATTTTCAGTGCATGTACCCAACAGCTCTAGATCAAATATCACAAAAACTAACTCACTGTGACCTTAGTCTCCGCCATTCTGATCGAAAGGGCCCCTGTATCATGGCTTCCAATAGATAGCCTCAGACCTTTGAAACTCCATCAGTGCATGCACCCCCAACAGCTCCAGGTCACCATATCCATTCACCATAAAGTGTCCCATTTTCTTGATATTATAAGAAATGATTGCTGTTGTTTGAAAACAACCTTAACCCTATGTACATAGTAAACACTCAAATGAGCATGCATATTTCTTTGCAAACTAGACAGTTTTCACTTGCCAGTTGACACCAGTCCTGTTTATGAAGATTGGCTACGTACCTTGGTTTGCGTAAATTTCAAGCTTACACACCTACAATGTACGAGTCCTGTAACATCTAAAAAGTGGCAAGTGAAGACTGTTTGTATGAGTCCTGTGATATCTAATATCACAGGACTTGTAGAAACAGTCTTCACTTGCACACCTATTATCTACGAGTCCTGTGATATCTAAAAAGTGGCAAGTGAAGAATGTTTCTACTAGTCCTGTGATATATACCGGTATCACAGGACTCATAGAAACAGTCTTCACTTGCACCTTTTTAGATATCACAGGACTCGTAGATTGTAGGTGTGTAAAAAGGAAAGACTGATCAGGCTGTGCAGATGTTGTTAAACCATATGATTTGATATCTTTTCCTATGATTACAATCAACGTCTTCTATATTTTCTTGCAGCTCCAAGCAAACCAAAGTTTCTAGAACATCTAATAAACAGAGTATCCAAAAAGGTTGGTCGTGACACCAATGGACTTGTTGATCCTTTACCCCTTGACTCTGCAGATGAACCTGTAACAGATGAACCCCTTTCCCCCGACTCTGAGAGATGTCTTGAAGTTGTTGAATCCTTGGCTGAAGAACTAATAGCCTGCACTCAAAGACCTGTCAGTGGAGAGTCATGTGACTCAGGTCAAGGGTCATCATTATTAGAATCAACCAGTGATTTTTCAACTACTTCGAAAAGAAAGTCATGGTCCACACCAGCCTCACCAACATTTCAAGGTATTGTTAAACAAAGGCTGAAAAGTTTTCAGGCACTAAGGGAGACTTCATTGCCTCCCAGAGAAGTGAGAAAAGACTCACCTAGGAGGCCATCATGTAAAAATAACAGAGATATTGAAGAATCAGCAAAGAAGTTTCATTGTTCAGAAAAACAGGATGACAAATTTACACAAGCAGTGATGGAATCTGGATATGTGAAAGCTTTAGTTAGTAGGTTAAACAAATCAACTAGCTTTGATAAAGATGGGAATGAAAATATTGATGACAGTCGAAGGGTGAGTGATGATGTGGTAAATGGTGTAAAAGTCAGTCTGAAAGAACATGAAGATGACTGGCCAGATGAATTCGGTGGAGGAGATGTCAAAGAGGATATTGATGATGATTCTGAGGCTACTGGTAGTCCTTCTAAAGGTCATAGTGTGAAAGATCAGTTGAGAAAGTTTGAAACTAGTTCAGTAAAATCAAAAGGAAGCATTAGCAGTACCAGTAGTTGGAGAAAGAAAAGTGACAGTGATGTATCCAATGTTGCTATATCCAAGTCAGTTCAAAATGGTGCAAGTGATTCTCATAACATGGAATTAAGTGAACAAGACAAGAGTTTAAATGGATCTACTAGTAGTACATCTGGTAGTGAACATTTGACGGCCTCAGAAAGCACAACGAGGACATTTTCAGAATCTGAAAGTCAAGTAAGTAGAGCTCTCAAAAGATTTAATCATGAACGACATAAACATATCTCTTCTCGCTTATGTTCAACTTCTGCCTCCTCATCTTACTCCTCTCTACATATTTATTATACAAAATCTCCACCTGTCCTCAGAAGACCTAAATCTAGTGATGCTGCAAAATCTAATGCTATTAATGTGCTAAATGGTGCTAATGCTAGATACTTAGAAAAGAGCAGATCAGTTGACTTAGAAAGATCTTCAGATACTGCTAGTTCTAGTCCAGTTTCATGCAGTTTTGATTTTGGATTATCACCTTTGAGCCCAGAGGAGTTATTTGATCAAAACTGGTCCAAGTCAGAATTCACCTTTGATGACTTCAGTGATGAAAGTGATCATGATGGAGTAAACATATCAAAAAAGAAGGTAATTTTGATGTGGTCCCGTGTTGTCAGTATGCAGTTTCAGTGATCCAGATTACGTGGGTTTTGATGGTAATTTTCTCAGACCCTTTGAGATACATATACTGTAATTATTCGGCTAAAGACAGGGACATTTTCTCCTTCAGAAATGGCCACAGACATGTAAATCAGTTGTCACATGGTATAAATCGATTTTTGCCAATTTTCGCTTCCTGCAGAGACTGTCCGTCATATTTGGCTTCTGCTGAGACTGTCCGCAAACTCTTGCTTCCTGCAGAGACTACTGTATGCATGACTCTGCTTCCTGTCAAGACTGTCCACATGACTCTGCTTCCTGCAGAGAGCCTCGGCAGGAAGCAGAATCACGTGGACAGTCTCTGCAGGAAGTGATTTATCATGTACAGAAGTCTCTGCAGGAAGCAAGAGATCGCGGACAGTCTCGGCGGAAGCCAAATATGATTTACAGGAAGCGAAAATTAGCGGAATCAATTATACCCTGTGTTGAATTGACTGTGCTGTTAGATGCTCTTTCCCCTCCAAAACAATCGCAGTAATTTAGATCCTTCATATAAGAGATTTTTTTTTCTTGGAGAGGAAAAACCCTGTCATATAACTGAATAACTATGGTATTGCAGCCCATCATTTGAACTGCCCTGGCAAAGCAAGTGGTTTAAATGAGGGCCACAACCTATGTTTTAGGCAAATAAGAGCTTACTCAAGAGGTATCAGCAAAACCTCATCAAACAAAACCTCATCAAACCTATCTGGAGCTATGAAATTGGTGTGTCATGCCTGGCTTTGCTGCTTTGTGACCACTGTGGTATTGTTCAAACTTTTGTTCATCTTTGCCTGTGATCGAGTTCAAAGAATTTTGTTTTCTGTTGTGGCTTTTATGAAAATCAAGTTTATTTCCTTTGAAAGATTTCTTCTGTTTTCTGTCTCCTTAGTGTATGAGTTTTCATTCTGTTTCAGTGTCGTGTGATGACTAACTCTCAAGCACCAAATAAGAAATTTGCAAACAGCATAGATCCAGATGAGGCAGCTCATGATGAGCTGCCTCACTGGATCTACCTATGTTGTTTGCAAATTGTATCCCCTTTAGTCTTTGAATTCTGAATATGATTACAAACATTTTTTGGTAATTTTGAAGACTTGAATTTTGCTGTCTGCTATTCCATGCTTTAAGGCTTAGTTAGCCTTAAACACAGGGTATAATCGATTCCACAGATTTTCGCTTCCTGCAGAGACTGTACACCATATTTGGCTTCTGCCGAGACTGTCTGCGATCTCTTGCTTCCTGCCAAGACTTCTGTACATGATAAATGGCTTCCTGCAGAGACTGTCCGCATGATTCTGGTTCCTGCCGAGGCTCTCGGCAGGAAGCAGTCTCGGCAGGAAGTCATTTTTCGAGGACAGTAGTCCCTGCAGGAAGCAAGAGTTCGCAGACAGTCTTGGCGGAAGCCAAATATGATGGACAGTCTCTGCAGGAAGCGAAAATTGGCGGACTGGTTTATACCCTGTGTTGAAGCATGAAATAGCAGACAACAAACCTGCATGTTGTTACTTCCTGTATCACAGCTTCCTGTACTAAAATGTCTTTTCTTTCCACCCTGTTGTATTGACCATTGTTTCGTGTTGTACCATGTCTGTCATAAAATGTTGGACACTTCACCTGTTTCTATTATGAATGTGCCCATTTCCAGATTTTGACTAGTTCACTTATTCTGTCAGGGAACTTGTTTTTATAAAATTGGTGAATGCTTCTTTTATAGTCTGATCTCAGTCTGTATAGTAATTTACAATTTGTGAAAGAATTTTTGTCTAAATGTTTATGGTAACAACATTATTCAGAACAATGGCAACTGAATGGTTTCTGTTAACTCTTTAAGCACCAAAAAGCAGACAACAAAATTTACGTCTGCAAAAATTTAAAAAAAGCCTGGTCCAAGACATTTCATATTGAGAATTCAAAGACTAGAGGGCAAACAGTGTAGATCTAGATGAGGTGGCTCATTATGAGCCACCTCATCAGGATCTACGCTGTTTGCAAATTATGCTATTTTCATCACTGGTGCTAAAAGTGTTAAAGGTGAATGAATATACTTTTAGGGGTGGCAACTCTGCCATTTTCAGTTTTGCTTCCTTTGCCAGGGGTCAACTCTTAAAGGAAAGAGGTATCTCCCGAGAAGAGCAGGGTTTTTTTTCCTCTAAGAGTAGACCACATTATAGAAGGGTTTTATTATCCTTATTATCCAGAGGAGCAAAGCAGAAAGTTGTGCCCCTCTGTATAAATTTGCAGAAAAAATGGCAGTATATCCATACCCCTTTGTTTAGAAGTTTGGAAGAGTTATTCAGGTAGTTAGAGTACTAAGTTTTAACATATTTAGTTGTTATGAAATATCCAATGGATCAGGCTACAAGTTCTTCCAGCACTAGATACAGCCATTTCCCATAAATATTATTAAATCTTTTTTACTTCTACCCTAGAAAAGACTCATATGTACCCTATACTACTACCCTAGGGTACATATAGGGTACATATGAGTCTTTTCATGACATTTGGTGTTCAAGCGCCAGTGAATCTACTTTATCTCTACACTGTTTTAATGGTGCTTGCCATTCATAGAAACAAATGAAACTGAATACTTGTACATGGTTCAGTATATTTCAAGTGATTCATGAAAGATGAGTTGCAACTATACAGCTACAGTGTTGGCACCTATAGCCTGTGTACCCCTGACCCATGACAGTATGTTTTCCAGAGTTGTCTCATAAACCTCATAGGGACTTTGTGTGCATATCATTCGGTTACCCCTTACAAGTTTACCCACCATGCCGATGATATTCAGTTTGACCACAGCTGAATGTAAAAATTCCTTGTATTTTTTTACTTCCTTTGTATATCAATGTCTGCAGCTGTGTGAGTTGTTTGAAAATCACAAGTGGGTATTGAACTTTAATCTAAGTAGAGACAAAGCAAAATGGGAGAGCAGGTCATTATTACATGAACTTTTTAGGTTTTGATCTGTTGTTTTATTTCTGCATTATAATCTGGGGCTTAACTGCTTTCTGTCTTTTTAAATTCAAAATAAGTGACAGGCAAAGTCTTGGTCAGATTAAATGTCTACACAGTCTAGTTAGTGTCTTTGATGTGTGCCATGTAATTAAGCTGCGTTATTGCGTGATTCAGCTTATGATAATGGTATTCAGTTTCTTCCTTAAAAGGTATTTAATTTCCTCAGCTAATTTTCATTCTTGCTTGTTGAGAGGATGGTTGAAAACTATACTTTGGTGATGCAGCAAAATCATGCTCAGTTCTTCCAGTGTGAAGCACAATGATAGTAATAAATCAGTTGGATTAGAAAGTTGTTCAGATTCTGGTACATGTAGTTCCAGTCCTGTGTCTTGCTATACTGAATTTGGATTATTACCTTGGAGTCCTGAAGAGTTGTTTGAACAAAGCTGGACTATACCAGACCTCTCTTTTGATGACTTTTCTGATGTAAGCATAATTCCTTTAAGTACACATCCAAATTTTTCTGCCATTTTTTCAGTAGGAGACAACTTCGTGATATCATCTTTGCTTTCATAGGCAATGTAACCATTTCAAAAAGGGCAAAACTATAAAAAAATTAACTCCAGGAGGAGCAAACATTTTCTGTATGAGTTGACCCACCACTGATGTGAGATAAATGTAAATGAGTAAATCTGATTTTGGATCAAGGTAATGTGATTAGGGATCAAGGTGAACCTTAAATGGAGTCAAGGTAAACCTTTTATAGGGTCAAGGTAAACCTGAAGTGGGATCAAGGAAAACCTGATCAAGGTAAACCTGATCAAAATAAACCTGATGTGGGATCAAGGTAAATCTTATGTGGGGCCAAGGTAAACCTGATGTGGGAGTAAGGAAAACTTGATCAAGGTAAACCTGATGTAGGAATAAGGAAAACCTGATCAAGGTAAACCTGAAGTGGGATCAAGGAAAACCTGATCAAGATAAACCTGATGTTGGATCAAGGTAATCTTATGTGGGCCGAGGTAAACCTGATGTGGGAGCAGTTTAAACCTGATGTGGGAGCAAGGTAAACCTTATGTGGGAGCAAGGTAAACCTGATGTCGGAGCAAGGTATACACCTGATGCGGAATCAAAGTAAACCTGATGTGGGATCAAGGTAAATGATGTGGAATCAGAGTAAACCTGATGTGGGATCAAGATAAATCAAATGTATCTAAGTAAATTTGATGTGGTGTCTAAGTTAACAATATATGGGATCAAAGTAAATCTGATGTGGTATCAAGGTAAATCTTATCTGATGCCAAGATAATTCTAAACATGGTATCAATCAAGGTTAATCTGATTTGGTATCAAGGTAAATCCAATATGGTGTTGGGTAAATTTGATTTGGTATCATGCGATTGCCACTAGCTAAATTTGATCTGGGATCATAAATGTGATGTGGTATCAAGGTTATCAAGGTAAATCTGATTTGGTATCATGGTAAATCCAATATGGTGTGCAGGTTCAGCTGATTGGGGTATCAGTGTAAATCTTATATGGTGTCCTGTAAATTTGATTCATGTGGTGGCTATATCAAAGTAAATTTGGTGATTTGGTAAGTCTGTATTTAGGTAAATTTGATTTGGAATCATGTGATGACTAGCTAAATTTGTTCTGGTATCATGTGGTGGATATGTAAATGTGATTTGGTATGAAGGTAAATCTAATAAAGTGGCAAGGTAAATTTAATGCTGCTTAACTGGGCTTTTAAATGTAATTTCTTATCAAGGTAAAAACTGATGTGGTGTCTAGGTAAATCTAATTTGATATCATGTGATGGCTTGGTAAATTTGATATGGCAACATCACGCCTACCAGTCGCTCTCATGCGAAACCACGGTTCAGAACGTCAATCCATGAGAGGAGTTGCCGGTTTTGCAGTAGGGGAGCCAAAATCGTAAACAAATCTGACATCAGCACAAAGTTTGAGGTATTTATTTTCTTTGAAAACTATTTATGCAAAATATAAGAATGCTATTTTGTCACATATAGATTGTTTCTTCGGCACATAAAAGGATTAGACACATGGTCTTGCATTTTTCCAGATATGCATTTAGTATGGCGGAGCACGTGTTGAAAGTCAATCTCGGCGATATGTACATATAGGTGTAAGACTGCGTTTGCTGATGTATAGTGTTTAGCTGAAATGAACACACAGACAACTCTGTACCACACAGTATTTTCTTGTTTAATGTGAATAATACATTTACAATCAAGTTGACAATTTATATTTCTTAATTATCAATACACAATATATACCTTGAAGGATGACAGCTTTATGTCGTAAACTTAGCTTTGGGGAAACTCACTTGACAAAAGAGGTACAAAGTTAAATGTTAAACATTTGATAAGTTGGTATCTGGTATGTTAATACAATATTATATGATTTAATATTTGAGATTACTATAATTAGAAAATCTGTAAGAAGCTTGATTGCAAGTCAACTTTAACAGTACTGAATTACATGTAAACAGAAGAACTTACAATAGTATATAATAGAAAATAATATGGAAATAAGTTTTTCACTTACCTGAAATGAACACACAGACAACTCTGTACCACACAGTATTTTCTTGTTTAATGTGAATACTGGTGGACAGCTTGCCTGGTTTATATAGCACTCATTTCAGGTGTAAGTAGGAAACTTCAATAATTTTGTCAGGAAGTAAATGTAAGATTTTATGCAGATTTGTATAGTCTGACAGCTAGCTATATCCCTTCAAGGTTAATATACATAATCAAGCAAAATGTTATCTAAATTCTGAATTTCAACATGTTATGGAGTGTCTAGAAGAAACTCAAACAAGCATATAATTTCATAAAAACATTAAAAAACAGTCATGAACAAGTAATGTAATAAACAGTCCATTGTCAATCCTATACACACTATGTACACTATAGTGACAGTATTTTTTCTTTGTTACAATTTATTCCCGCCCTTTTAATTATGATGCTCCGCATCATTGGGGCATAATCTATATTGTCGCTGTATGAAGATGTCAGTTGTCATTTCTCATCTGGCTGTCATTCAGGTGGCTCAAATATAGCCTTCAACTTAAACAACTGCTGTTCATCTTCATTGATTGTCCACTTCACACACCTGTGGTAATTTTCACTCAGTTTTATTTCTATTTGTTCTTCATATTTGAAGACTATTCACTAGTGTAATTATATTTCTCCTTTCTATTTATTGTCATTTCTATTTCTTATACAATCAATCGGTTGTACAGTTTTTCTGCCGACTATCGATTGTTGGACGTCCTTTTTGTTCTCTGTGTTTTTCCATTTTACATCGTTGAAATTCTGCAGTTCCAGCCAGCGTGTAGTGGATTCTCTCTGGGTAGTGGGTTCAGTATGACCAGTCACTTCTCCTCGCTTATGAGTAAATATATGTTACTAGAATTGACCCATTTGTTACAGATGCACTTTTGGTTAACCTTAATCTAGTGATATTAACATGTGTAAAGACATAATTGAGATTTATACTAGATATCTATTTAAAAAAAAATATAGTTTGTTTAAAAAACAATAATTATAGGATTATAATAGTAATTTTCATTAATATTACTCCCTATTTTCTTTAAGTGATGCAGTTTGTTGCATTTGCCTCAATAAGGCATTCTGATGTTAAAAGTGTTCCAGTTGTGATGACATTACTGGGAATACAGTCATTGCAAGTGAGCTGACAAACATTAATTGGCACACTTGTGTCATGGTGTTTTATCCATATAAACATTGAAAATTTATTCTCAACAATTTTCCTTAAACAGAGAGCTTTATATGGATTAGTTCTTATTGTTGATTTGAGAGGCACCTCATTTTTGAGCAAAGCATTTCTAAGAATTAAATCACCCCAGTCAATAGTTACCTTAGGAAAGATTCCAAATGAAATTGATAGATTTGAGAGAACAGCAGATCCATTAAAGTGACATGACATGATATTGTTTGGTAGTTGCTGTATTGGCAATTGAATGCACTGAATACCATCAGTAACTTCTAACATAAGCATTGTTTTAGATTTTAATTTTATTATTTGTTTAATACAAAGACATATGACTACTAGCAGTACAATTTTTGTTAGAATGAGGTTTGAAATCTCTGAGATATCAGAGAGTGCTATCATGGTATATGGCGGAGCAGTAATTGTCTCTTCTGATGGAAATTTATAATGAAATGAAGGTAACGTTGTGAACGCTTCAGTTTTTGTAATTAGGGTATTTGCAGTTATTGCCATTGTTATCATATGGTATTTACGGAAAAGAAAAATGAACAATACCAGAGCTGCTGTTGCAAGCCCTGTTGCTATTATTGAAAGCATGAATTCTGTGGGAAATGGTTCTTGTATATAAGAAGCCGTGTTATACAATGAATCAGCAAGTGAGGTGAACATTAATTTATTTTGTTTGGACAATTCTATCATCTTTTTCAAGTTCATGTGGTTATGCTTATCACTTGCTATAACTTCTGAGATGTTGTGATTATACAATTTAAAAGGTGGGGTAGTTATGTTTATAGCAGAAGAGAAGGTTGTTTCAGATGTTATGTTCTTTAGCTTTTCTTCATCAAAATATTCTTGAAGAAGAGCAAGGTTGATTGGGTGTAACTTACTGATTGTTGTAGTGCTGTGATGACACCCGTCCCATCGCTGTGGGAGATAATACTGATCTGTTACAATGGCACAATTGCATGGTAGCTTCATTATGCAAAAATAACAACCTTCAATGATATTTGAACCATTGCCACACTGCAGGTTTAAGGTAGATATATTGTATATTAAAAAATGAGTTTGATTTAGTTGTTCCAGAGAAGAAGAGAGCTCATATGGCAGAAAGCGGAAGTCACATGAGGCACGTACTTCTTCTCTGTTATCTTTAAATAATGCATATGCACACTTAGAAAATTTTGCATGAGTTAATGCCAAGTTGAAATTACAGAAAATTAATTGGTTATATTTATTACAAGTCTGCAATAAGTCATTTTTTATTTCTGCATGATAACTATGATCACGAGTAACTGCCAAATAAGATGGCAAATCTAAAATTGATGTTGCATGAGTGGAAGAAGCATTCAGTGGGACTGGATATGTTAGAATTTTGTAAAGAGTTAGAGGTTTATGCATTTTCCCAATAGGAAACTTAATGGTAATCATGATTTTATTTTCTTGTCTGTGGAAGAAGAAGTTGTCATGTAGATAGTAAAAGTGAGGATCCTTAAACAAGAGATGGAAACCAGGACGTTTAATTTCAAGTGTTGTTTGAATGTCCATTAAAGTATTTGAGAGGACATGGTAAGGTATTATATTGGTAGTGAGCCTATTTTGCATTAAGCTAAATACTCCTGACATAAGATCTGTGAAAGCATCAGCTAATTGTGAGCTCTTATGGAGCTGATCAACTAGAATTGACATTATTATGGAGGTTTTCTCCTGAAAATTATGATATTTCATTTGAAAATCTTTGTTCAAGCGGTTAATGGCTATGTTGTTTTCCTTTAGTCCCTTAATCACATTATTAATGCGATTGTCAGTTGTTGTCATAAAGGAATGTAAGATATCTACTTCATGTGCAAAACCTTCTATTTCTTTATTTTGTTTTTGTTGAACCCTAAGCATAGCATCTGCTATTCGTTTTACATCCTTACTAGTTGCAAACCCAAAGAGTCCTTTTCCTATGTCTGCAATTATTGGTAGCAGAGAACGTTTGTTCCTGACTGCCGAGATCTTATGTTCAGGAATAAGTGTGAAGATATTATTTAAAACTTTATCAATGTTTTCTATTGTTTTATTATGTAGTCTTTCCAGCTGCAAAATTATATATTGGGAGTCTGCTGAAGAAACATTGCTATTAATAGTGCAGTTGCATGCTTGTAACATAGGATTAAGGTTGGCGGGTCTTTCTAGTGTCAACATATATGTATGCGTCCAGTGTTCTGCACTGAAGTATATCTGTGCTTGTTTTTCAAATATTGTTCCATAATTTATTCGATTGACCGTCGATGAACTTCCCAGATTTACTTGAACCATTAGCAGGAGGAAGAGAATTCCCAGGGTTTTAGCACCAATACCTAAAGGGTAGAAAGAAAAATGTGTGAGCTGATTCAGAAGGTGGCATACAGTAGTATTGAGCCCACCCAGGATAAGCTTTAAGCTCTCATACTGTTCTGAGGAGTAACAAGAGTTAGAGACGAATCACCCTGGCCAGGGGTGGTCATCCCCTACTCGAAAGTTGTTACCCTCAGATGTCACCTGCAATCTTTCAGTCAACATTTACTTTCTTTTGCCCGATTTAATCATTACTTCAGGAATATTGGATTTAACCCGAAATTGATTTTCTTTATTTTCATCCCTTTATTATGATTATTATTATTATTATCTTTTCTTATTCTTCCTTTTTTTTTTTTTTTTTTTTTTGGAAATTTTAGTGTTTATGAAAAAACTTCAAAGGGCGTTTCCTCTTGCGACCTTGTGCATTATGTTTAATATGAAACTCATTAATGAGGTTTTCAGGTAGTGTAGAGCTACGTTCCCATGTAGTGTTTTTCAGACCCAACCACTTTACTTTATAAAGTTTTTCTCCTTTATAGTTGGTTGATGAAAGAATTTTGTCAACAAAATAGTTGTGTTCAGGTTCTCTTGTTTGCACTGGTACTGGTGTAGGATTTTGCTCATGCACAGTTACTGGTATACTAGTGCCTTCCACTTGTTCATTTTCATAATTTGGTAAAACAACTGTTTGTTGTTGCTGAGGTTGATTCACAACAGTTTGATTTTGCACTGGCTGTTGTTGTGGAGCCAGGGTTTCTGCATACCTTCTGAGATTAGGGTTATGATAAGGTTTGAGCCGGTTTGCATGCACCCGAGCCTTTAGAGGCTTATGATTGGACTGTCTTCTTAGATTGAAAGTCTGATTTGGACCAACCTTAGTGATATAAAAGGGACCCTCATATTTTGGTGCAAGTTTTCTGGACAGACCTGGTTTAACATTAAAAGTTTTAAGCATTACTTGCTGACCTAAATGAAAGGTAGGTTCTTTAGCTGTTAAGTCATAATACTTTTTCTGTTTTTGCTGAGCTGCAAGACGGTTGGATTTGACAAGAATATTTGTTAATTTCATTGAGTCCACAAGTTCTTGCATATGTTCTTGTGCAGTCTTTGTAAGACTTTCACTAGGAATCAAAGCAGTGTCTATGGGTGTGCGCATTTGCCTACCAAAAACAAGTTCAAAGGGCGTAAAACCTGTTGTTGCTGATTGTGCGTTTCTGAAGGCCATCATTATTGCAGGAAGCTGCTTGTGCCAGTTGGTTTGTTCTACATTACAGTATGACCGTATTGCCTGTGCAAGGGTACTATTTACTCTTTCGGCTACGCTATTACTTTGGGCGTGGAAACTTGATGTGAAGTGTCTCTTAATTTGAAAAAGTTCACAGAGAGCTGATACTAAACGTGACATAAAGTTCCTACCCCTATCAGAAACTATAATATCAGGAGAGCCATAGCGACAGAAGATTTCTGAATAAAGAATTTGGGCAATGACTGAACTTTCCTGTGATTTAAGAGGAAAGCATTCACACCAACCAGTGAAAGCACAGACTACCAGCAGAATATAAATATGCTTTTCAGTTGATGGTGTGAGCGGGCCAAGGATGTCAATGTGAAGCTGAGAGAATGGATGGGATGCGACTGGCAAAGGTGTTAAGGGGGCCTTATCATTCCCATAATTTCGTTTTGATTTCTGACAAGTGTCACAAGTTCTGACATGAAGATCAATGTCTGCATACATTTTTGGCCAGTAGTATTTACTCCTTATTGCTGAGTAAGTTTTATCAAACCCAAGATGTGCATTGCCATCATGATAAGCATGAATGACATCTTCCCTCAAGCATTTTGGAACAACTAATTGCGAAAATGAGTCCTCCCTTCTCTTATTCTTTTTTGACTTTGCATCAAAGAAATGATACAATATGTTATCTCGAATAACATACTGCTCAGAACTGATTATAAGCTGTTGTTGCTCACTCTTGTTATCAGGTAACTGCCCCTTGACCATATAGTTGTAAATTTGACCAACTTCACTGCATGTTTCTTGCAATGAAGCAACATCGGTCAAAGATTTTGAGCTTATTTCAGGTTCTCTAGTGGGCAGCGCAGGTGGGTCTTCATTTTCAGTGGGCATTTGCTGAAGGGCAGATATAAAAGGATCTAAATTTGCATTTTCGTACTCGAATTTTGTCTGCAGGCATTGCACTGAAACCTCGCAGTTGGAGCTGTTTTCAAGCCAAGATTGTGCTGGGTTAGTTGACCTAGACGCAGGATGGTCTGGGGTGTGGTAAGGTCTTCGCGATAAGGCGTCAGCATTTTGGTTCCGGATCCCAGGTTTATGTTCAACTGTAAAATCATATCCTTGGAGTTTAAGAGACCAGCGACCCAAGCGCCCATTCTGATCCCTAATTTTCTGCAACCATTTAAGTGCAATATTGTCTGAATAGACGGTAAAATGGCTATGTGAAATATACGGGTGAAACTGTTTAACTGCTTCAACTAACGCCAAGCATTCCCGTTCACATATATTCCATTTATTTTCTGTACCCCTTAGGGCACGCCCGCCATAACTTATTACAACCTCACGTCCCTCAGAATCTTTCTGCCCCAAGATGTAGCCTATAGCAGTTCCACTTGCATCCACCGAGAGGAAAAATGGCTTTTGTGTATCAGCAAAAGCAAGAATAGGACTTGAAATAAGCTTTTCCTTTAATAAGTTAAATGCAGTTTGACATTCACTGGACCACTTATAATCAACATCTTTTTTCAGTAAGCTATTAAGGGGTGAAGCAATCTTTGCGTAGTCTTTCACAAATCGACGGTAGTAATTGGTTAGCCCCAAATAAGCTTTCAGCTGTTTTCGAGTTTTAGGAACAGGGTAGGTCTTAACCGCAGCTATCTTAGAAGGGTTAACTTCTATGCCATTTTTAGAAAAATAATGCCCTAAGTACCCCACCCTTTTTGCAGCAAACTGACACTTTTTTGGCTGTAATTTGAGATTGGCATCATTCAATCTGTCAAAGACATTCTGAAGGTGTACCAGATGTTCATCAAAGGTGGATGAATGAATCAATATGTCGTCCACATAGACAAGGGCATATTTGAAATTTATGCCCTGGAGCACTTGGGCCATTACACACTGAAATGCTATAGGTGCATTGCGCAAGCCATATGGGAGCCGCTTGAAGGCATAGCAGCCACTGTGGGTGACAAAGGTCGTTTTATGTTTTGTTTCATCATCAAGTGGAATCTGATGAAACCCAGCCTTGAGGTCAAGAACGGTGAATATTTTTGAATTGTTTTCACCTACAGAATCTATAACGTCCTCAAGGCGTGGAAGAGGAAAGTTTATTGGCTCTGTTACTGCAATTAAGTCTCTATAATCAACAGCAAACCTGTATGTATTGTCTTTCTTTTTGCACATTACTACAGGCGCTGCCCAAAGACTATTTGAGGGTTCTATAATATCATTCTTAAGCATATCTTCTATTTGCTCATCAATATGTTGTTTTATTTGAGGTGAGACTCTGTACGGTCGCTTACGCTGGGGTGGGGCATTGCCCGTTTCTATCCTGTGTGTATGGACATTGGTACAACCTAGCTCAGAAGTGTCTTTGGCAAATGAATCTCGGTTTGAGGCAATAAATGCATATAATTTCATTTTCTGTTCTTCTGTCAGATCAGACTCATCAAGGGAGATGCCAAGTTCATTTACAGTTTCCATATCTTTCATATATTTACTTGTTAGATCATTGGTCTCATTTACGTCAGAACAAGTGGCACTCGCTACAGATGGTTCAGAGCTTACATTATCAGTGTCGAATTCAATTATGGAATTTGTATGGACAGGAACAAGTCTGCCAATAACATGCCAAGGTCTCAGAGTAACAGGAGAAGATAGGGGGTTTAATATTCTACAGAACCCACGGCCCTTATTGACCTTAATAATACTCTTAGCACCTGCCAATTTTTTCCTTGTGAGAAGACTTACTGGTTCAAACAGTACTGTTTCCTGAGTTGGTACCCTTGATATTCTTATGGGGAAGACAGTCTCAGAATTAGGCTGAATAACTGTATGCCTTACAGGTCTAGCCAGCCCCATGCTAAAAGTTGGCTTCAGAATATTTACAACAGGCTCTCCTTCTCAGTATCAATAGTCTGATTTTCAAAGTTTAATGTGCACTTATTTGCCTGTAAGAAGTCAATTCCCAAAAGCAAGGGATGTAAAATATCATCAAAAATATAGAATTTCTGATAAAATATGTGATCACCAATTTTAACTGGTAACATAGCTGTACCTGATACATCAATAAGGTTTCCACCTATTCCTTTTACCTTTCTATAATCTGATTTACCATACATAATAAAATCTTGGTCTAAGGATTCTAAGAGGGATTTCTGAATGCAGCTTAAACTAGAACCTGTATCAACAAGTGTATTAATTGTTTTTCCTAAAATTGTAACATCAATAAAATTGCCTTGAAGCGGTGTTGAAGCAAAAATTACAGGTATTGGTTTGACTTGTCTTTTGGATTTTTGATTTACTGATTTTTTATTACTCTGCCTTGGTAGGTATGATTCAAAGGGTTTAGATGGCTTAATTTTTTCTGAAGTTTTGATGTTATTCATTTTTGTATTTTCTCTTCTTGAATAATCATTTCCTTGTTTATTAATATTTCGGAAGTTACCTGTTTTAGTTCCATTTTGATTCGTTTGATAGATTTTAGTCCTAATTTGCTTTTTATGCCTATCCATTTGGTTCCCTCTATTACCAATGGCAGGCCGGGATTCCTATTGTTGAGTTTTTCTTTTACAAATCTGTGAGGTCCGTATGTGACCTATTTCAGAACATGCATGGCATTTAGCTGTTAAAAATGGACACTGCTTATGATAGTGAAGGCCCTGTTTGTCACACCTAAAGCAGATGTAATTTTGACTGACTTTTGGCCCTACTGGCACAGCTGAAGGTCTATTGTAAGTTGTGCTCTGATGCATTCTATTAAAATTATTGTTGTATATTTGCTGTGGTCTGCTTTTAGCCAATGGTTCATGTCTATTGGATCTTGACTGTAAGTCTAAATTTTTTGCTGGTTGTAAGTTGTTAATTGACATAGCAGTTTGAATTGCTTTGACAAGTCGCTCTTCAGATAAAATATTTTCTGCCTGAGGCCCTTTAATCTTATTTGCTTGTTCAGAAATAGATGCCTCTCTTATAACATCACCTATATTTTTTATATCTGACCGGATCAGGTCTGATCTTATGTGTGGCAAAAATCCTTTCATTAATGCACCTATAATTTGGTCTTCAGGTAATTCTATGACTTTTGCCTTCATCTGAATTTGCTGGATAAAATCCTGAACAGGCTGGTCATGCCTTTGTTTCATTTCATACAGTTCTGGCATTATAGACCACTTAGTTGCTCCTTTTAAACTGAACCTAGAAATAAATTGTTCCTTTAGCAAATCAAAGTTTTTTGCAACATCTGGCGGCAAATTTGAAAACCATACATATGCATCTTTTAGCAAATGCATCCCAAAAAAGAAACACATTTGATTATTGTCCCATTTTGTGAAGGTTGCTACTGATATGAACCTGTGTAGCCAAGAAAGTGCATCTGATTGACCTGGGTCAAATTTTTCACATATATTTGACTCAAATTTGAGAAATTGTAAATCTGGCCTACCTTCAGTTCTTCCTTCCTGTGTGTTTGTTGTCATTTTTTGTTTATCTTCTTCTTTATTGGATTTACTTTGAGATTGAGATCTTGTCTTTCTTGTGAACTCAGGATCTGGTTGATATTTGTTCATAAACTCGAGATCAACCTATCTCCACCAATTTGTAAGACTGCGTTTGCTGATGTATAGTGTTTAGCTTAAATGAACACACAGACAACTCTGTACCACACAGTATTTTCTTGTTTAATGTGAATAATACATTTACAATCAAGTTGACAATTTATATTTCTTAATTATCAATACACAATATATACCTTGAAGGATGACAGCTTTATGTCGTAAACTTAGCTTTGGGGAAACTCACTTGACAAAAGAGGTACAAAGTTAAATGTTAAACATTTGATAAGTTGGTATCTGGTATGTTAATACAATATTATATGATTTAATATTTGAGATTACTATAATTAGAAAATCTGTAAGAAGCTTGATTGCAAGTCAACTTTAACAGTACTGAATTACATGTAAACAGAAGAACTTACAATAGTATAATAGAAAATAATATGGAAATAAGTTTTTCACTTACCTGAAATGAACACACAGACAACTCTGTACCACACAGTATTTTCTTGTTTAATGTGAATACTGGTGGACAGCTTGCCTGGTTTATATAGCACTCATTTCAGGTGTAAGTAGGAAACTTCAATAATTTTGTCAGGAAGTAAATGTAAGATTTTATGCAGATTTGTATAGTCTGACAGCTAGCTATATCCCTTCAAGGTTAATATACATAATCAAGCAAAATGTTATCTAAATTCTGAATTTCAACATGTTATGGAGTGTCTAGAAGAAACTCAAACAAGCATATAATTTCATAAAAACATTAAAAAACAGTCATGAACAAGTAATGTAATAAACAGTCCATTGTCAATCCTATACACACTATGTACACTATAGTGACAGTATTTTTTCTTTGTTACAATTTAAAAAGTTGCATTCTCTTGCTTGATTTTGAGTCTCTGACCTTGTCAGTCGCAAAAAGTGACCAGAACTACTGTATGCATGAATCAAAACGTTTAAAGTAAGCTTTTTGCGTTGGACAGTCTAGTTTTTAGAAAATAAACACAAACACTTGGCGTCGTCAGCCTGGTTCCGCATGAGATGATAGAAAATATAAGGAATTTTTATCAAACACAAAAACAGATTCTGAACAATAACTGGATCAAAACTAACATGAACTCTGTAATATATCATTATTTATACATTGCAAATGACCTTCTGGCTGTTTTAATCCCTGTTTGTCTGTTTTTGAGGCATGCAAGAGGGCTTGAAAGAGGGTTTGCAAAATGCCTAAAAAAGACAAACGTGAAATAATAACAGCGTAAAAGTAGTCATCTGCAATGTATAAAATAATGATTTATCACAGAGTTCATGTTAGTTTTGATTCAATTATTGTTCAGAAACTGTTTTTGTTTCTCATAAAAATTCCTTATATTTTCTAATATCTCATGCGGAACCGGGCTGACGATGCCAAGTTTTTGCGTATATTTTCTATATGCGAAACTGTCCATCACGGAAAGCTTACTTCCAACGTTTGGATTCACGCAAACCGTAGTTCTGTTTACTTCTTTGCGACTTACAAGGTCAGAGACTCAAAATCAAGCAAGAGAATGAGACTTTTCCCTACATGTATGTATCGCCGAGATTGACCTTGAACACATTCTCCATCGTACTTAATGCATATCTGGAAAAATGTGCCTAATCCTTTCATGTGCCGAAGAAACAATCTATATGTGACAAAATAGCATTCTTATATTTTGCATAAATAGTTTCCAGAGAAAATAAATACCTTTAACCTTGTGCTGATGTCAAATTTGTTTACGATTTTGGCTCCCCTACTGCAAAACCGGCAACTCCTCTCATGGACTGACGTTCTGAACCGTGGTTCCGCATGAGAGCGATTGGTAGGCGTGAACATGGTAAAACTGATGTGTTATCAAGGTAAATCTAATTTGGCATCATGTGGTGGCTAGGTAAATGTTATTTGGTGTGAAGGTAAACCAAGGTAGAATTTGGTATCATGTTGGCTTTTTGAATTTGATTTTGTATCAAGGTAAATCTGATGTTGTGTCTAAGTAAATCTAATTTAATATCATGTGGTGGATTGGTAAATGTGATATGGTAACATGGTATCATGGTTACATGGTATCATGTGGTGGCTTGGTAAATATGATATGGTAACATGGTAAATCTGATGTGTTTGGTATCATTTGATGGCAAGGTAAAATGTGATTTGGTATTATGGTAAATATGATTTTGGTAACAAAATAAAAGCATTTACCCATTCGCTGAAAAAAGATGAACTAATAATTGTTAAAAGGGCCTTAAAACCTTAAAAGCATCCCTCCGTCCATTCATATGCTTGTCTCCAGCATGCTTTTTAAGGTTATAACATTATGCTCTTCTTTTATTCATGTCTACCTTGTGACTTTGATAGTGGTGTAAAGTTCCTTGAAAGTATATGCATGAATTTCACATTGGCTAAAAAAAAAACTTTTAAAATTTTACATTGTCATTGTTTATAATATCATATCATCTCTACAATCTGATATGATCACCGTTGTTATGTTTGAGATATTTTACCTTTGCAATGGTATATGATGAATTAAAACACCTGAGTTTGATGATCAGTTACAGACTGCTAAGGATGATTCTCTTAAAGACAGGAATTCTCTGTCAGGGGGGTTGGGGGGGGGGGGGGGGGGGCTCTGGTTCCCAGCAATAGCATATGTTACCTGTACAGGTAAAGGTGTGAAAATTTATTGAATCAATAGGCCAGAATTTCCAGTTACAATAATTTCATTGGCTGACTGGAGGTGTGGACACCATGTGATCAAGAGACAAAATGACACTGTTCAGTTCAGTTCAATTCTCCTAACGACGTTCCCCAAGTGGCTCAGCGGTACGTAACCATAATTGCACGCACTTGGCGCCGAGTGTCTGTCCAAAATTGACACTATTGAAGTTAATCCTCCTAATATAGTACCACTCCTGTCTTTAAGGTATATGGATAACCCATGTTTTTCTTTTCTTGCCATTGTTACAAAGGCAACCAACTGTTGTATAGGTCGTTTGCGAAAAAGTGGAGGGCAAAAAATCGATTTGATTTCTTTACTACTTAATAAATTTTCATGAAACTTTGCAGACCTAAAACTATTACCAATACGAACTCATGCAAGGAAACTCAGATTTTTTTGACAGTTGAATAAAAAATTGTCAGATCAACTACATGTTAAAATCTGTCCCTAATCTTTGAAGATTTACGCTTGGTTGGTGCAGTTTTTGGAACAGCCAGTGTTGTACAGACTATATCCCTAATATGGACATTTATTTATAAATAGGAGAAACACATAAGAAAACCCTTTTCAAATGATTGGCCCATTATCTTTAAAACCTCTTGTTTACCCAGTAGTGAGTGAACACATTTCAGACCTCATGGTAATTTATGAATGAATAATAGTATTAGTGTAGTAACTATAGAACAACAATGGCTGTTATACCATTGTGGTTACCTCCTGTGTAAGGATGGCCTAAAACTAAGAAGAAAAATGGTAATGATTAATAGGGAAACTTTTTATTCAAAGGTAAAACAATTCTACATTTCCTAGCATGAGTTTGTAAGGTAACAGATTGCGGTATGCAAAGTTTCATGAAAATCTATTCAGTATTAAAGAAATTATATCGATTTTTGGCCCTCCACTTTTTCGCAAATGACCTATAACTTCCTGTTTTCTTCCCTAGATGATCTACATGTAGTTCTTCCTAAATGAGGTTTACTCTTAAAGGAAAGAATTTTCTTATAGTGTGGTGCATTTTAAGCGTTTGTGTGGTTTTAAAATGTGTTTTTCTACAGAATAGATTTGTTATTTAAGGAATGAATTTCATTTTTCTGCGGTTTATCGAAGTGTAAACTACATTGGGTCACGTGCAAAGTTTACATGATCCCCGGGGTTCATGTAAACTTTGCTAGTGACCCAATGTAGTTTACACTTCGATAAACCGCAGAAAAATTAAGTTCATTGCTCATATTTACATTCGTTTCAATCAATACTACTACTAAATCTTTCATGAAAAATCTTAAAATGAAGCAGTAAAACATGTACTCGCAGTTTTTTCTGCTAACGGCAGAACGGCGTGCATGACGTCAGGACGTTGCTGATGTCCAATCAGGTTGTAGAGAGCCATTGTTTATTTTTACGTCATTGACGTCGCGTGTCTCAATGTAATTATTGGAATGTAAAGTACATTGCGTTCCATTGGTTTACTATAGGGCTTTTCAGTAAATACACCAAGAATGTAAATATTTGAAAATACTAACGTATAATATCTGGAGAACTAAATTGTAACTTTGAAAATTTCCAGAAATCAAAAAAATGATTTTTGACCAAATATTGAAATATTGATTTTTTTTTGTTTTTTTTGCCTAAAATCTTCTCCATTCATATCTCCAATTCATCCCCAATAGACCCCTTGCTTTGCGGGGAAAAATTTCTGATCAAATCCCACTTTAAAGCCCCTGCACTGTGGGACTGTGTTCAACATTTGGGATGGCTTTCATGCTGACAGTTCCCAAGATACAGTGGGCCTCTAATCCCAACAACCACTGAAGGCTTTACTTTTTTTTTATTGTCCCAGCTATTCTGACGGGAAATCAGAATCCGGTACTGCCAGGATGACCCCAAGGAAAAGAGTGTTACCTAAGCCCTCTTGCCCTGGCAGTTCCTTAGCCTTGGGATAGCCTTGTCATATTGCCGTATTAATCCTATTAAATGCCCCTGCTCTAATAAATGCCCTTCTGCCTCTTTTCCAAAAATAATGTTATATTAACCCTTAGAGTGCTGAAAAAATAATTCACCTGGCCCTAAAATGGGGGTAGGGGTATCTCAGAGGCCATAACTTGCACACACTCTGGTTGATTGCTTGAAATTTTCACTCAATATGGCCGATGTGTGAGCTGCCATTTTCCGGAAGTTACCAAGGTCACGTGACCTGCCATATTTGGGTGTCACATGATACCACCGGGAACAGACGTAGACACTTATAAAAAAAATAAAAACATAATATAAGATATTAGTGCCAGTGATATGCTTTGTATAACAAAAGTAATTGCTTGTCTGAGGGCCGGTGTTATTGCTGAATATTTATCAAGAGAGGAAGTTTGGAAGGATGAAGTCTAGTTGTCAGAAAATCGGGATCAAGTAAGTAGGGGTAGCCACCTGAAAAGCTGATGTTGAAAATATCATAAATTTTTTACGTTTTCTCCGAGTTTTAAAGTTAACAAATCAATTAGGTGGGTAAAACCTTTCTCTAGTAGAAAGCAGATTCCCTCCTGCATAGGACAACCGCAAATGATGGGGAGTACTTGATGTCTAGTGTGCCTGACATGCTCTCAAAGTGACCTACCCCTCGAGAACGACTATAGTCGTGCTTAGCACTCTAAGGGTTAACTTAATTCCTGTTTGCTTCTCTGGATAAGGTAGCTTTATGGAACAATGTCTACTCTTATTGGAAAGAATTTGTTCCTGTAAGAATTCGTTCCTAAAGGAGCAATTTCTTTCTTTTAAGAGTTGACCCCTACTAAGTAGTAGAGTTGCTTCGTCTGAAAGTACCCGTATACCCGTCACTTTTATATTGCTTATTAGAGGTATTTTGGCAGTGGCTGATTTACTACATTTTACTACATGTTTACTACATTTTAGGCTCTAAAGCTGACCCCCTTTCGCAAAGTGCAATGCCCCCAGGGCGTTTAATAGGATCAATACGGTATGTTTTTGACCTTGCTCCTAGCAAAGGCAACTTTACCAAACAGCTAGCATTATATTGTGGGGGTTTAGCATTTATATTAACTACGGTAATTGATCCCAGCAAGCTGATCAGGAAGTGATGAAGAGAGAGATCATGATCTCTGCTCTATCTTCTGTTTTATATATATTTACACTGTAATTATTGTAAATATTGGGAAAATTTAATTCTTTGGAAACAGTGTAGAGCCAGATCAGACTGCTCCTATAGGAGCAGTCTGATCTGGGCCTGCACTGTTTGCAGTCCAGCAGCAGTTATTTGAGGCTATACTTTATATTAGGATTAATTGGGTTGATGAAGATGTTTCAGTATTTTCAGTTATTAGACAGTATATAAAATATTTATACATTAATGACATTGACCTTATTACGTATATGAATTTATGGATAATAATGAATATGGGATCTCAGTCAATGGTACGTAGAGTTTTTTGTTTGCATTTCAAATGCATGTGCTTGCGCTTACCGTAATTTGAATACAATGGTGATGTATCTGTATGACATGCAGTCGGTATGGATGAAGTTTGTGCCGCAAAATTTAATGAGGAAATTACGTAAAGATCCAAAAATAGGTTTTGGTTGATCCCAGAAGTTTAACGATAATAAAAAAAAGAGAAGAAAAAAAGCTTGTTTCACGTTATGAACAAGGAGGTAGAAGAACATGCAACTTCTAGGTAGTTAACTCTTTAAGCCCCAAAAAGCATGTAGTGCATAACACTCCGGACTACCAATCCAGGGATCGCAAGTTCGAACCCCCGCTTCTCCGGTCTTTCGGATGAGACTTTAAACCGAGGTCCCGTCTCCATATGACCTCGTTGTTGATGGGACGTTAAACCCGAGTTCACTCACTCACTCACCCAAAAAGCAGACGACAAAATTTGCGTCTGCAAAAATTTAAAAATGCCTTGTCCAAGACATTTCATATTGAGAATTCATAGAATAGAGGGCAAACAATGTAGATCTAGATGAGGCGGCTCATTATGAGCCGCCTCATCAGGATCTACCCTGTTTGCAAATTTTGCTGATTTTGTCACTGGGGCTTAAAGACTTAACTCATAAAGCACCAACAAAGCAGACAACAATATTTACATCTGCAATATTTATGTCTCTCCCCGAAGGGCTCGGAGACATATTGTTTTTGCCCTGGTCATCTGTCCGTCCATCCATCCATCTGTCTGTCTGTTGGTCTGTCCGTCCATCTGTCTGTCTGTCTGTCTGTCACAAATCGTGTCCGCTCAATAACTCTGTAACCGATGGAGATAATTTCATGAAACTTGGTACAAATATAAAGCATCATCAGTCAACATGCAGAGAGCAAGTACCGTAACTCTGCCTACATTTTTATGGAATTATGCCCCTTTGTAAATTTTAGTTTGGAAATCGTGTCCGCTCCATAACTCTAAAACTATATGAGATAATTTCATGAAACTTAGTACAAATATAGAGCATCATCAGAGGATGTGCAGAGAAGAATTGCATCAACCCTACTAGTGCTAAAGTCCTTTTCTCCTTACACTTTAAGTACCAGAGACGGAAATAGCAGAATTTCTCATCTAGATCTACACTGTTAGCCCTCTAGTTTTTGAATTCTCAATATGAAGTATCTTGGACAAGGCATTTTTTCAAATTTTGCAGACGTAAATTTTGTTGTCTGTCTTTTGGCCCTTGAAGAGTTAATTCACGTGTAATAGAGTTATAATCTACAACCCTGACACGGATTTCACTAACTATGAGCAGCCTTTTTTTAACACTAAAAAGTAAAGATAGTTTTATTTAGTTACATACCATGTAATTGTATAGTAGGAGAATGTGATGACAATATCTTGAGATCGTCTTAGTTACTTGAATCAGTTTTGCTGTGTCGGCAAATCTGTGAACGCAGCAACTGCAAAGGCTCAGGTGCATCAGTCATTGGATCATTATTGCATAGTGCCCTTTAAAAAGATCTAGGCAAACAGTATAGATGTAGATTAGGTGACACAGAATGCACATCCTACACAGTTTTGCATTAAGTCTTTAAGCACCAAAAAGCAGACGACAAAATTTACGTCTGCAAAAATTCAAAAAATCCCTATATCCCTTTTCCTAGACTTCATATTGAGAATTCAAAGACTAGAGGGCAAACACTTTAGATCTAGATGAGGTGGCTCATTATCAGGATCTACTCTGTCTGTAAATTATGCTATTTTGGTCACTGGTACTTAAAATGTTAAAGGCAGGATTTTCTGAAGAAGATTTTAATGACTAATTGAAAATTAATGATCAGAAACTGTTTAATTGAAAAAAGGTCAAGGTTGCTCTTTAACCTTTTTCAAACAGCTCAAGCCACTGGGCTGATTGGAACCAAATCTTCCACCCATATATGTTAAAAATCTTTAAAAAAATTATTCTTCAGAACCAAATAACTGATGGCCATGAAACTTGGTATATAGTATTGGGGACCATAGAACTGTATATAAGCTCTCTTCAACTATGTATGACCCTGCAGTTACCTTGACTTAACGTTTTATATACCCAGGCCCTGCAAATTATCTTTAACTTTTTAGCTCACCTGAGCACGAAGTGCTCAAGGTGAGGTATTGTGATCGGTCTTTGTCCGTCGTCCGGCGTCCGGCGTCAACTTTTGCTATAAACGACTTCTTCTCCAAAACTGCTGGACCGATTTTAAAATAATTTCACAGAAATGTTCCTTGGGGGACTCCCTACCAAAATTGCTCAAATGGTTCCGCTCCACTGAACAATATGGCCGCCAGAGCTAAAAATAGAAAAACCTTTAAACAACTTCTCCTCCAAAACTGCTGGGCCGATTTTGAAATAATTTCACAGAAATGTTCCTTAGGAGACCCTCTACCAAATTTGCTCAAACGGTTCCGCTCCACTGAACAAAATGGCCGCCAGAGCTAAAAATAGAAAAACCTTTAAACGACTTCTACTCCAAAACTGCTGGGCCGTTTTTGGAATAATTTCACAGAAATGTTTCTTAGAAGACCCTCTACCAAAATTGCTCAAACGATCCCGCTCCGCTGAACAATATGGCCGCCAGAGCTAAAAATAGAAAAACCTTTAAACGACTTCTCCTCCAAAGCTGCTGGGCAGATTTCAAAATAATTTCACTAAAATGTTCCATAGGAGACCCTCTACCAAAATTGCTCAAACGGTTCCGCTCTGCTGAACAATATGGCCGCCAGAGCTAAAAATAGAAAAACCTTTAAACAACTTCTATTCCAAAATTGCTGGGTCGATTTTGAAATAATTTCACAGAAATGTTCCTTAGGAGACCCTCTACCAAAATTGCTCAAACGGTTCCGCTCCGCTGAACAAAATGGCCGCCAGAGCTAAAAATAGAAAAACCTATAAACGACTTCTCCTCCAAAACTGCTGGGCCGATTTTGAAATAATTTCACAGAAATGTTCCTTAGGAGACCCTCTACCAAAATTGCTCAAACGGTTTCGCTCTGCTGAACAATATGGCCGCCAGAGCTAAAAATAGAAAAACCTTTAAACAACTTCTCCTCCAAAACTGCTGGGCCGATTTTGAAATAATTTCACAGAAATGTTCCTTAGGAGACCCTCTACCAAAATTGCTCAAACCGTTCTGCTCCGCGGAACAATATGGCCACCAGAGCTAAAAATAGAAAAAACCTTTAAACATCATCGTCTCTGAAGCCAATGGCTCGATTTCAAAAAAAATTCACAGAAATGTTTTACTCATGGCCCTGAACAAAAATTGCTAAAACGGTTCCACTCCGCTGAACAAAATGGCCGCCAGAGCTAAAAATAGAAATAAATCTTAGAATGACTCAGAGGGCACAGTTATGATCCAGTCATCATGAAACTTTGTCAGAATGTTTATCTAAATGAAATCTAGACCATCTTTGAAACTGGGTTGTGTGGGGTCAAAAACTAGGTCACTGGGTCAAATCTTAGTAAAACCTTGTGCACACTCTAGAGGGCACAGTTATAATCCAATCTTCATGAAACTTTGTCAGAATGTTTATTTATATAAAATCTAAGCCAAATTTGAATCTGAGTCTTGTGGGGTCAAAAACTAGGTCACTAGGTCAAATCTTAGAAAAACCTTGTGTACACTCTAGAGGACACAGTTATGATCCAATCTACGTGAAACATTGTCAGAATGTTTATTTTCATGAAATCTATACCAGATTTGAAACGGGGCCATGTCAGGTCAAAAACTAGGTCACTAGGTCAGTTCTTAGAAAAACAGTGTGAACGCTTTAGAGGACACAGTTTTGTTCTAATCTTCATAGGGCTTTGTCAGAATGTTTGTCTTCAACAAATCTGGACCAAGGGTGCAACTTGGTCATGTTGGGTCAAAAAGTAGGTCACTAGGTTAAACCTCAGAAAAGCATTGTGTACACTCTAGAGGGCACAGTTTTGATAACTTTGTCAGAATGTTCATATCCAAGAAATCTAGACCAGGTTTGAAACTGGGTCATGTGGGGTCAAAATCTAGGTCATTAGGTTAAATCTTAAAAGAACCTTAGGTACACAATAAAGGGTTCATTTTCCATTTAATCTTTGTGAAACTCTGTCTATCGGTCATATGGATGTCTCTGAGGTTATGTTCACAGGATACTCAGGTGAGCGATCCAGGGCCATCATGGCCCTCTTGTTTGCTTTTATATGAGAAAATACCATAACATTAGATTTGTTGATGTTGAAGACTTTGTTGTTAAAGTTAAAACATATGGTCGGCTTAAGGATAATAACTAGAAATTATGGTAAACTGTGCATAATAACAAGTAAGATTTTGACAAATATAGTTGCTTTCATCATTTTTTTTGGTCAGAAAATTGACCCTGTTTCACTCACTTCCAGATTGTATTCTTGGTTAAAGGTTTCTAATGAAGAAATCTTGTCTATCAAGGTGCACATCATGAGAAAAGAAACACCATTTATTTCATTAAAACCCATTTAGTGGTTTGAGGGATACAGCATTGTGATTTGTGTGTGCTATTTGTTGCCTGAAGTACATTATAGAGTTATGCCCCTTTATAAGCAGACACACAGTTTGAATGTAACCACACACTCTTGAGCTTAACATGGATTGAAGTTTGAAAATCATTTAACAGCAAAATAGACTAATTGAATACTGTCTCATTGTTTATTTTGAGTCAATAGAATGAAGGGGAATAACCTAGCCTGTCATGAGTTAGTGCTGCTGAAATTTCTTGAAAAAGATTTCCAGCACAACCTTTAGGAGGCCAGAGAAAATTCACAACAGTAAAGCCCTAGTTACACATTCACGGATCAGGCTACTGTTCACCACGAACCACCACGGTTTGACCTAGACGGCAAAACCGGGGTGAACCGTAGAAAATCCAGCATCACTACGGTTTGCCAGGGTAGGCATTTTGCATTGACAAGGAAAGTAATTCAAGATTGTAAACTGTCGAGTCTGGGAACTTTTTTCACTTGAATAAAAAGTGAGTTTTCATAGTGACAAAACTACCACAGTTGTCTATGAATACCGACGGAAAGCCAGGGATAATCACGGATGCACCTACGGTAGCGCTACCAATGAGCACATTTCTGTTACAGTTGCACTACGGTTTAGACCATGCCCACAAGCCACCACGGCTCACCACGGAAGTTTTAAACAGTTTAAAATTTCCGTAGCGTCTCTCAGATCACCATGGTTCTTCAGGGATCATTACGGAACACGACTGATGCATCTTCCGTGCTACTACCAATCATGACGGTGTGCTACGGTTTGTGAAACCATGGTGAACTGTGGCCTGAACCATGAATGTGTGACTAGTGCTTAAGAACAAAACAGTAAGAAAAATTGCTTATTGAGACGGCAACTAAACCAATGAGGACTTGTGATTTTAGAGTTTGTCCCCTTCAGCATTTACGCTTTCGTTATGTGTGAATGAACAAACCAGTTTCTTTTGATTTTGCTTTAAATGTACCACATTCATGTGTAAAAAAAGGTAAAGGTTTCCCATAGCCTAATAGCGGTAGGGGCAGTGGGGGGTTAGAGACCCACTGTATCTTGGGTACGGAAGATGAAAGGCTGAGCCCATCCCTCTCCTTTCGCTGCCTTATCCCTGATTGGAAAAAAGGTACCCATTTAGTGCTGGGTTGACAGAGAGAGTTTTCCAGTCATCAGATGGTGAAACCTGGGCGCGATCTCATGACCTTCCGTCAACTTTCTGCACCATAACCGTGTCACTCTAATTACTTGGCCATGGCGCCTCTCTACATGTGTGGTGCCTTTGATAATTTGTAGCCATTAGTCAATTCACGTTTTGAAACAAACCTATTGAAAAAAAAAAATGCCCCCATGAGGATAGTAAGGGGGCATTTAGATTTGCCCCTGTCTGTCCGTCTGACAGTCTGTCTGTCTGTCCATCTGTTCGTCACACTTCATGGTTTGTGTAATCAACTTCTCCCACAGTTTTCAATGGCTCTTTTTCAAACTTTACATAAATGTTGTGGCAGGGCTCGGGAAATATTGAAAAATGAATCGGTCCAGCCGATGACGTCATCACCTATCTAATTTCCATTGGAAAAAAAATGATACCTGTCACGAAAACTAATGACAACAAGCGAAGTCCTATGAATTAATCCCGATTTCCGTACAATGGTCGTACATTGTTGTGTTTGGTGGAGTTCTTGGTTTCAAACATTTTAAGACGTTTAGCTACGCATGTAGAAGCAAATACAAGACTAGAACGTGTTCGTAGGCAAAGCGGACGTGATAGAAGACATCACACTTGATTGACAGGTGGACAGGGGAGACAACCTGTTCAAGCCCATTGCATTGAAATTGACTGTCATTCCTGTTTGTTTGAGAACAATACGTAAGTCCTGACGCCCAAGTTATGATGGTTGTACTGTTTAACGTACCCAAATTGCATAATTTCCCCTCCACTGCCGCCGAATGGGCCGCGTCGGACTTACGGAACGCGTGAAGAGCGTATATTGACTAGCTTCCACCGAAGTATTCGGTTGTCGCTAGGTCGCCGTTCATTATTATTCATGTTAGATGCGAACAAGAAAGACCGGTCTGACTGCTTAGTTGCGCTGGCTGATACGATTGTTAGTCATCTGTGTGTGTACTTAGGTACCTTTACCCGTTATACAGTTAGAATGACACTGCGTACGTTATACTCATAGTGGCGTCTTTTATCTTTACATCAAAGACAAAACGTGCTTGACCCACAAACGAGCGGGTAATTGCATATCAACGCTACCGTTAGTATTATACCCAATATAATAATCGCGTAGACCCTGATCAAAATGCGCTATTTTTGTGCACTGATCGGCATTACTTTCGCACTGGTCTGCATGACGATATGACGATACAACTAGGAAATCGGTGAAATGGACGTTTCCATTTTCATAGTTTATAGTTCCATTATTCAAAACATTGTATATTTTTACAAGATGGACACCATTCACCCCAAAGCCCAGTCATCGTGATTTTGATAAGTTGTTTTGCAGACTGTCGCAAGAGTGCGCGTCATTAGGACACTTGTTATTGACAGGTAGGCGGTCCGACATGTGGTTCAGTGCTCCATACTGACAATCTCGATTGGCCCGTAGGCGGTCTTTTCGTCTGGCTAACACCTGCGTTAATCCGATTAGTTATGACACGTGCTAGAATTTTAAAGAAAGTGGCGATATTTCATACGTCGGGACAAGATCAAACGGCCGTATGTAACAATTATCGGACGAATCGGAGAAAATTTCCTAAGTATTGGGCCAGTATGGGACCGATTTTTGGGGGCTTTGGGCTGTTTCCAATCGGTCCCAATTTCTGAATTTTGGTCTGGGACCGAAAGAAATCCGGTTTTCCCGAGCCCTGTGTTGTGGACATATTGAAGATGGGCATGTGGATATTTGATGGAGGTAGAATTAATTTTGACAGAATTACGGCCATTTGGACTTAGTCATTTTAGGCAATGTTTTGCATTGTAGGGTATGGAGTTTGTTTAATCATCTCCTCCCACAGTTTTCAATCGATCTTTTTCAAACCATGCATACATGTTGTGGACATATTTGATCTTTTTCAAACCATGCATACATGGTGGACATATTGAAGATGTGCATGTGGGTTTTTGTCAGAGCTAGCTTAAATTTTGACAGAATTACGGCCTTTTTGAACTTAGTCATTTTAGGCATATGTTTGCCTTGTAGTGTGAGTACTGTTTGGTCAACTCCTCCCACAATTTTCAGCCGCTGTTTTTCAGACATTGTATACTTGTGGACATGATGAAGAGATGCATGTTGTTTTTTTGATAAAAAAATTTTTTAACGGAATTACAACCTTTTAAACTTAGTCATTTTGGGCTACATTTTTGCACTATAGGGTATGAAGTTTGTGTAAAGTTTTCAGTGGATTCATAGTAGATGGTGTTTGGGCTTAAAAGGTGCTTTAGGGATGTTCACATATCCTGTGACAGGCGCTGCACGGGGGCATCATTAGTGTCTAACAAACACAATTTTCTAGTTTTTTGTGTGTTTAAGTACCGTAATGTGTGTATATATTGGGACACCTGAAAATATTATTATTTTAGGTGTCCCAATACTTAAGCACATTAGGGTATATAACTTTATAAGTTGGTATTCTCTGTTTACACCAAGCTGCTATATGAATGATTGAATCCTGATAGGCAGTAAAGCTGGTTAATCATTTCTGGCCATTAGATTAATTAAAAAGTTTGCCAGAACCTGTTGAAGCCAATTATTTCAAAGTTCATCATAAATAGTGCAGACCTGTATGTACATAGATGTACCATGATTACCCTAAATATTATACCCCTAATGTGCTTAAGTATTGGGACACCTAAAATAATAAATTTTTCCATTTGTCCCAAATGGAAAACTCATTATTTTTAGGTGTCCCAACATATACGCACATTACGGTAATGGTCATTGATATTTGCTGTGTTGTTGTGCTATGTACAGGCATGAAATCTATATAAAATTTATTTTAAAGAAAGTTTAATCGGTGATCAAAGTACCTAAAACTTCCTGCTATGACAAAGGCAGATGTATTATCAAATTTGCTTAAAATGGGATTCCTTTAAATTTCTTGGAAATTACTGAGGACATTGGTATAAATGTTGCTATATACAGTCAATTAAATGAGTACAATGAAGTTTTTAGCTCACCTGAGCCAGAGGCTCCGGGGGAGCTTATATAATGGTAAGGCTCCGTCGTCGTACGTCCGTCTGTCGTCCGTCGTCCGTCCACAATTTCAAACGACTTCTCCTCTGAAACCACTGAGCCAGTTGTAACCAAATTTCATATATAGCCTCCTGGGACCTTAGGAACGAAAAGTTGTTCAAACAGTCCTGGTCACATGACCAACATGGCCGCCATGCCCATATATGGTAAAAACCTAAAAAAATCTTCTTCTCCAGAACCAATAGGCAGATGGCCTTGAAACTTAGTATGTAGCATTGTGTACACGAGTACTACCAAGATTGTTCAAATTATGACCTTGGGTTGACCTTGACCTTTTTAACGATAATGTCAAATTTGTTTCCTTGTGCTTTTGTATGGCAAAATGCTAGAACATAAGATATCTTGGAAACTGTTGAAGATTTTGGGCTAAAAATTAATATCTGCATTATCTTAATGAGTACATGAAGATTTAAGAGTACAAGAGGTCAAGGTCATTCTTTGACCTTTGACGCGGAACTGTCATATTTTGACAATTTCAAACAATCTCCTCAAAAGCCACTGGGCCAATTGGAACCCAATTTCATATAGAGCCTTCAGGGGTTGAGGGAATGAAAATTTGTTCAAACGGTCCAGGTAACATGACCAACATGGACGCCATGCCCATATATGGTAAAAACAGTTAAAAATCTTCTACTCTAGAACCAATTGACCGAAGGCCTTGAAACTTAGTATGTAGCATTTGGTACTCCAGTACTATCTAGATTGTTGAAAATGATGACCTTGGGTTGACCTTGACCATTTTATGGCAAGGTCAAATATTGGAAAATGCTAGAACATAAGATTTCATGGAAAGTTTTGAAGATTTTAGCCTAAATATTGGTATATACCGTCATCTTAATGAGAACAAGAAGAGTTATGAGTACAAAAGGTCAAGGTCATTCTATGACCTTTGACCCAGAACTGTCATACTATGACAATTTCAAACAATCTCCTCAATAACCTGATGGCCAATTGTAACCAAATTTCAAATAGAGTTTCCTTGGGTTGAGAGAATGAAAATTTGTTCAAACGGTCCTGGTCACATGATCAACATGGCCACCACACCCATATATGGTAAAAACCTTTAAAAATCTTTGACTCCAGAACCAATTGACCTAAGGCCTTGAAACTTAGTATGTAGCACTTGGTACTCCAGTACTATCTAGATTGTTAAATATGATGACCTTGGGTTGACCTTTACCATTTTGCGGCAAGGCCAAATATTGGAAAAAGCTATAACATAAGATTTCATGGAAAGTTTTGAAGATTTAGGCCTAAAAATTGGTATATACATTCATCTTAATGAGTACATGAAGATTTATGAGTACAAGAGGTCAAGGCCCATACTTGTCTTTTGACTCAGACCTGTCATATTTTGACAATATCAATCTCCTCAAAAACCACTGTTCCAATTGTAACCAAATTTTATATAGAGCGTAACCAAATTTCATATAGAGCCTCCAGGGGTTAAAAGAATGTAAATTTATTCAGATGGTCCAGGTAACATGACCAACATGGCTGCCATGCCCATATATGGTAAAAACCGTTAAAAATCTTCTACTCTAGAACCAATTGACCGAAGGCCTTGAAACTTAGTATGTAGCAGTGGGTACTCCAGTACTATCTAGATTGTTGAAAATGATGACCTTGGGTTGACCTTGACCATTTTACGGCAAGGTCAAATATGGGAAAATGCTAGAACATAAGATTTCCTGGAAAGTTTTGAAGATTTAGGCCTAAAAATTCATAAATACATTCATCCTAATGAGTACATGAAGGTTTATGAGTACAAGAGGTCAAGGCCATTATTTGACTTTTGACCCAGAACTCTCTCATTTTGACAATATCAGGTGAGCGATTCAGGGCCTCATGGCCCTCTTTTTTATTCAGTACCTTGATGGAAGTCATTCATATTTCAACAGCTTTAGACAGCCACTGAGCCAGTTGAAGCTTTTATTAAGACACCCACTCCTCCCCCCCCCCCCCCCCCCCTACACACACACCATGGGTAGTGTTGTGGTTGTGTCACATGACCAAGATTGCTGTCATGCTCAAATTTGGTAAAACTCTTGTACAGTCTTCTTCCCATGACATTGAAACTTGTTATACAGCATTTTGAATTCATATTCATTAACACTTTAAGTCCCAGTGAGGAAATTAACAAAATTTGCGAGCAGCATAGATCCTGATGAGGCGGCTCATAACGAGCCGCCTCATCTAGATCTACACTGTTTGCCCTCTCGAAATGTCATGGAAGAGGCATTTTTTTAATTTTTGCAGACGTAAATTTTGTCGTCTGCTTCATGGTGCTTAAAGAGTTAAATGACCCCAGGTTTACTGTCCATCAGTGTTTGTGGTGGCAGTGTTAATGTTGTCATTGTTGTCCACAATGTTTGCCGATTGGGTTTAGCTCCATTTCTCAGAGTCTACGAGACATATTGTGATGAAACTAATCACACAGGCTCACATCATGGCATTGTCTCTGCAACACCAGTATCATTTCCAGGCGAAGGTCTGACCTTGACCTACTTCTCAGGTTCTGTTGAACATTTTCGAATTTATGTCTACCCACTGCGTTAAGCTCCGTTTCTCATAGACTGAAATACCTTTTGTATAGACTTACATCATATCACCATCTATGCAACTCTAGTGTTGTTTGCTGAACTTGTCCTACTTTTTACGCTCTGTTGAACATAGCAAAATTTTTATGTTTACCCACTGCGTTTAGCTCCATTTCTCAGAGACTAAAAGATCTTTTGTGATGAAACTATACACAAACAGACATCATGACATTGTCCCTGTAGTACCACTGTTGTTTGCTGACCTTGACCTACTTTCAGGCTGTGTTGAATTTTGTCAAATAAATATCTCCCCACAGTTTTTAGCCTCATTACTCAATTACTCAGAGACTAAAAGACTTTTGTGAGGAAATTTCACATAAGCATATATCATGACATGATCTCAGTAATGCCAGTGTATTGTGCTGACCTTGAGCTACGCTTCCCTCTGTTGAACATGGCCAGGCGAGTACTTCGGAGAAAATATTTTGCTGTCGTGTGACATAGCCTTTCGCAGAATTCTTGTATATACCTCAAATATATTTTTCAGTTTTCTATATACCAAATCTTTTGAAAGGAAAGAGGAAGTCATAACAGCATGGACAAATGTAAATCAGGTTATTTCCCAAATACACTTATATTGATCAGAATGGAGTTGAAAGACACATTTAATGAAACTTGATATTAAAGCTGTGAAATGCATAATTCCCTGAATGCAAGTGAACCATTTTTGTTTGATGAAGTGTAAACTGTTTTAAAGTTTTTGCTTCTTTACTTAGTTGTTGAGGCTTTTGTCTCAATGTTTTTTAGCTTTAAGCCACATTCTCGCTGTCACAGTCCTGGTCCCGGTATTGCCCAGTGAAGAAAAGCCGGTATACGGTGATGATCCAGGACCTTTTTCTAAATTTTGAATTGCATTCTCACATTACCGACACTTCCACGGTGTATCCCCAGTCTAGACTTTGTTATATACTGGGGCATTATACCCTGTCACCGCAACTTCACCATCTTTAACCATGGTGGAGCCGGGATCATCGTGCCCGAACTCTGTTAAACCAGATCAGTCCCTAATAAAACTGGGATCTACTGGCCCTAAACGTAAGTGTACCGCCATTTTTCGGGTATTAATGATAAATGGCTCATACAGTTCCAATCCATGGGTACATATCGGGGCTATACCATTCTTCGCCTGAGCTCTGCCAGCCCAAAGCCAGGGTTCAACATCACACCGGAATGCTACGGTTTATCAGGCTAGAGGGAGGATAGAGACCCAGACCTGCCCCGGAAATCCCAGGATTAAGCCAGTTCTTGATATCTTTCCCGGTGACTTCCAGTTGTATTAAACATTTTAAAACAACCAGGACTGTTAGTTGGATCAACAGGGTTCATCCCGAATCGTCCAGGATGTTCATGGTGCTGCTAGGGTTGTCCTCACCGGTTCGACAGAGTTTCCCCCGTATCACTAACCGGAGCTTACTGGGGATGCTGAACTGGGACAGTGAGAATGGAGCTTTAGAGATATACACACCCAGAATGTCACTCGAAAGTTACCTCATAGCGTATATTGAAGCTGACCAACGCAATGGCAGCTTAGCATGTAACATAGTCCCACAAATAAAATCACACATGTTGAATGTCCCACAATAAGTCTTTGATTGTACCTAACAGTTAATGAAGAGATGCGTATCTGTTTACGAAGGTGTAGCTTCAGAAAAATTCATTCAATTTGATGTGGATTTACTGTCATGGGTATTACTGTATTTATTTGGCTAAAGTACCCCATATATGTAAATCATGTGTTCTCAGGGTAAAATCAATTCCGCTAATTTTCGCTTCCTTCAGAGACTCTACATCATATTTGGCTTCCCCCGAGACTGTCCGTGATCTCTTGCTTCCTGCCGAGATTTCTGTACATGATAAATGGCTTCCTGCAGAGACTGTCCGCATGATTCTGCTTCCTGCTGAGGCTCTCGGCAGGAAGCAGAGTCACGCAGACAATCTCGGTAGGAAGCCATTTTTCAAGGACAGTTGTCCCTGCAGGAAGCAAGAGTTTGCAGACAGTCTTGGCAGAAACCAAATATGATGTACAGTCTCTGCAGGTAGCGAAAATTAGCGGATTCGATTATACCCTGTGGTGTATGTGTCTCTGTTATTAGATGGCTTGTTTTTCTCTTACAAAACATTCCAAAAAGTCCAGATCCATGGATCTATATTTTTTCGGATTGTTTTGAAACCTCCCGTCTTACATCCAGATTTGTACAGGAGATTGTAAAATTGCAGCTGCAGGGATCAGTATTGTGTTAAAGATAGTAGGCCATGATTTCAGAATTTTAAAATGCCATTCTTTTCCATTATGTGCATCTGCTTAATAGATCAAATGAAAAGAAGTTCTGACTAAGAAGAAAGGAATGAACAAGGTTGTAATATCATAATGGTATGACTGAAAAATGCCAACAGCATGGAGTTAGACTAGAGTTTTCATCTGCACAGTCTGGTCAGAGTCTTTTGTTTGCACACACCATCTGGATAATAAAGTGTTTAATATATATTTATGACTTCAATAATGATGATTGGTTTCATGTTATAATAAAAATACATGTAATTAAATTTCATTTGAAGTTGAAATGTAATTGTTTCATTAATTTCAGGGTAAAGATTATTTGACTGTTCTCAATACTGTACTTTTACCGTAAGAGTTCTAAATATTGGGACATATAGGTCTGGGCAAAACAGTACAGACCTAGATCAGACTGATCAGGGTCTACACTATTTCCCATTCCATTTGTATCCTTTGCTTATATTACTGCATTGAAAACAAAACTATTCCATTTTTAAGACAATTAGGGTAATTACATGTATTTTAGGTGTCACAATTTTTGGAATTCTTACAATAGTCCTAAAATGGCTTGATGATTTTCGTATGTGCTGAAAAAAAAGTTGAATTCTTCTAACTGCAGTAATGAGGTTTGATTTCTATTATTGATGTTAGTACATGTACTTCAAACTATATATGCTGTAATTGATAATTAAGTACTGAAAATATTTTCTAAATGAACACCCCTACTTCTTTCAGTGAAAAAAAAAAAAGTAGCTAAATTTCACAGAAATTGGTTAGACCACCAAAATTTGTTATTTATCGCCAAGTTTTTGTTTTTTCAGTGCCATTTATAGGATGTATGAATTTTATCATATGACGTCGCATCTGAGAGTGTAATAAAGCCATGCATTAAAATCGATAATCAACTAGTAGATTAAATATGCAAATTACGTCGTAACGTTATGCGTTAACGTCCATAAAAACGTAGCGTTCTCTAATGACAAAATCATGACTTTTTAATGCAAATTGCTAATAAAATGCGATTTTAGTGTCATATGATAAATAGAATCTTGCATTTGTGCTCATATTGAATTTATTAAACTCGTTGGGGAAAACCGATAAGATGCTGGGCATAGCCTCGCAGCTTATCTTTTTCCCCAACTCGTTTAATAAATTCAATAATACATGAGCACTCATGTAAGATCCTCTATGTAATGCTTGCAAGTATGCAACTTCCCTCTTTTCCCAACTTTTTGCCCACCAGTATTTGAATTTGTTTGAAAATTTTCAGATGTATATTTTGTCACCTGGCCAAGAGGTTATAAAACTTGAGTACATTCTCAAACTCAAAATAAAGCACACTGATTGGCTGCTTCCGAGCATGTGCTCAGAAGCAGCCAATCAGTGTGCTTTATTTTGAGTTTGAGATTATTCTCAAGTTTTATAACCTCGAACCCAGGTGTCTTGGCACTTTAACACTTAAAGCACCAGTGACGAAAATAGCATAATTTGCAAACAGTGTAGATCCTGATGAGGTGGCTGATAATGAGCCGCCTCATGTGGATCTACACTGTTTGCCCTCTAGTCTTTGAATTCTCAATATGAAATGTTTTGGACGAAACATTTTTCTAAGTTTTGCAGACGTAAATTTTGTCGTCTGCTTTTTGGTTCTTAAAGAGTTAAAGATTAACCATTTACATGTAGTTTGGTTCTTTGTGTTACAGGAGGAAGAAACTGAAGAAGAACCCAAAGACAAACTTCACAAGATAGCCTATGAGTTGTTGACAACTGAGAGGGCATATGTCACGAGATTACACCTGCTGGATCAGGTTTGTATGAAGCAGAAGTCAGTAGTCCATGGGCAATTGAAACCAAAGTTCATATAGAGTCTCCATGACTTGGTAAAACAAATGGTCATTCAAATGGTCATGTTCACATGACCAGATGGCTGTCATAGCCATATATGGTTAAAAAACCCACTTTAAATGGTTCTTCTTTGGAACCGAATAGCTCATTACATGAATCTTGGCGTACAGTATAGGATACTTATGTTCAAAGATGATTCTAGGCTGACCTTAGACTAGGTTTTTAGCTTTCCTGTGGGAAAGTACAGGGAGCTATTGTTGTCACTCAGACATCGGCGTGGGCGTCACACTTTAATGTTTTACGTTAAAGTTTTTTTAAAGTTTCAAATCTCAACAACCACTGGCCAGAACCTTTTGATGTATGGAATATAATCATATCATAGCATATCCTTCTATTTTGTAACACCATACCCCTGGGTGAGGTCTTGGGGTGGGGCATAGGGGTCAAAATTTAGGTCACAGTCACTTTAAAGTTTTACGTTAAAGTTTTTTAAACATTCATATCTCAGCAACCACTGGCAAGAACCCTCCCATATTCGGAACATGATCATATCATAGAATAACCTTTCATCACATAATGCTATATCCCAGGGTCAGACCCTGGGGTGGGGCATAGGGGTAAAAAATTAGGTAACACTCACTTTAAAGTTTTGCGACAAAGTTTTTCAAACATTCATATCTCAGCAGCCACTGGCAGGAAGCCTTCCATATTTGGAACATGATTATATCATAGCATAACCTTTCATTACATAACACTATACCCCAGGGTCAGACCCTGGGTGAGGCGAAGGGGTCAATAATTAGGCCACACTCACTTTAAAGTTTTTCAATTAAATATATATCTCCTTTTCTCATGATTGGATTCTTTTGATATTTGCACTGTAGTTAGATATGGATTCAAAGTTTTAAAGAGTAGCATTCCTGCCCCCCCCCCCCCCCCCCCCCCCCCCCACACACACACACACACACACTCAGTTACCTTGAGGTCAAGGCCATGGACTTAGAAATTTGGCGTTTTGTTAAAGTAAGCATACTGTTCCATTGTGCTTGGGACGGATTTAATTTATACTTGATATTGGCTTGAGTTTTCACAAAGTACTATTCCCACCCCACTGGGTGACTCTTAAGTCAAGGTCATTGATTTTATAAATATGTTGACAATACTTGGACATGCTTGCATGAAGTTTTATGAAGTGCAGCCCATACCGACAAATGCCTGTGAGATGGGCAAGCACGAGTTCAGGCAAGCTGTGCTGTCAGACAACAGCTCTTGTTTGTAAAGGTCATAGCAAATTTGATAAAGCTGGGCAGAAAGATTTTTAAGGTACTATGAAAGGCTAAAGTATGTTTGATTAAGGCTGTTAAGGGACTACGATGGAAGGCTATATTAGGTATATTTTGTGAACAAAGTGGGTACATTAAGATTTGTGATCTTTGTCCAAGATTGCTCAGATTTTGACAATTTCAAACATGTTTTTCTCAGAAGCCATATTAAGTCCAGTTGAAGCCCAATTTCATATGGAGCAGTGGTGGATGAGGAGAAAAGAATTTTTCAAATGATTGGGTTCACATGAACAAGATAGCCACTATACCCATGTCTAATTAAAAAAACTGGTGCTGATGCACTATGAAATAAATGATGACTCAAGGTTTGCTTCTTTGTGCCATTGGAAGTGCTTAAACTGTAGATTTCCCGGAAACTATCAAAGCTTGTAGTGTAAAGCTGGTGAGATGGTCGGTCAGTGTTTGATCTTTGTCAAAGGTCACTTAGTTCTTTTATAAGAGAATGAAAATCTGCCCCAGTGTTTGAGGTTGTATAACCCTAATTGACTATACTGTTGCTGAAATTGTTTATGTACCAATCAGATAGTTTATAACGTTCTGTTATATTTTTCATAAAGGTGTTCCATTTTCGAGTGACGGTTGAGAACAAAAATGGCAGCTTTATTCCACCAGACGTGGTCACCCAAGTTTTCTCTCATATCAAACCCATCTACCAGTTCCATCATGACTTCCTGCTACCTCAGCTAGAGACAAGGATGAAAAATTGGTAAGAAAAAGGCAGCTTGATTGAAAAAAAGATGCTTTAGAGTATGTGAAATGGTTTGAGCTGAGATCTTCCAGAGTCTTAACTCTTTAGGCACCAAAAAGCAGACGACAAAATTTACGTCTGCAAAAATTTAAAAAATGCCTTGTCCAAGCAATATCATATTGAGAATTCAAAGACTAGAGGGCAAACAGTGTAGATCCAGATGAGGTGGCTCATTTTGAGCCACCTCATCAGGATCTACACTGTTTGCAAATTTTACTAGTTTTGTCACTGGGGCTTAAAGAGTTAAAAGGCCAGTCATGTTGTAGGTCTCTAGGAGTATGTAGAGGCAAAAGGGAAGACTTCAGTTGTTGTTGTTTTTTTTAGCTTTACGTCCACAGCAAACAGCTATGGTCATGTCGGGACAGATCAGACTTCTGAAATAGGTAGAACTTCTGCAAGTGGGCAGATTGAAATTTTCAGGAGTAACGTGATAATATTACTCCACCAGTTCAGCTTATACTAAACTAAAATTCTAATGCACTTAGGTATGTTACGCGACGTCTGATTGGATAACGTAAAAAATTTGTGACAGTATATCCTGTGATATGTGATATACTGTCGGAAACCCAACGTCATTTAAAAAGAATTAAAATTTGATTTTTCAGCGTTCATCGTGTGATGAAGCCATTGGGCGGAGCTAAAACTCCATAAAGCGCAAAGTGCTCCTTGTAGAATTTTAGCGACGACCATTGGCTTCTTCACACTATGAACTCTGAAAATCAAATTTTATTCTTATATTTACACTTTATTTGTGAACCTCTCTGTGCCGTTTTCGTGATAATTTGGTGTGGAATAGGCAAAACATGGGTCGAAGAAAAGTTAGTAACGACGTGTTTGGCCATAACGTTAAACAGCCATCACCCTGACATGGCATTACCAAACCTGACCCTTGTCATGCTTGTGTACACACGAAGTTTCTCAGAATGACCATCTTTCTTATCATATTATGAAAACTGTACAGGAGTAAACATGCAGTTGCACACTGAACTTTTGTCAGGCTGACAAATCTGGGTGTTCATGTACCATCAGCTATGCCCGCTGCGTAGTGTCTGTGATATGTGGTCAGTCTGATCACAGATGTCTAGTGGGGTGGATACTTTTCGACCACTCATATGAAGCCTCAGGCTTCATATGAGTGATCGAAAAGTGTCAGGCTTCATATGAGTGGTCGAAAAGTGTCAGGCTTCATATGAGTGGTCGAAAAGTGTCAGGCTTCATATGAGTGGTCGAAAAGTGTCAGGCTTCATATGAGTGATTGAAAAGTGTCAGGCTTCATATGAGTGGTCGAAAAGTGTCAGGCTTCATATGAGTGGTCAAAAAGTGTCAGGCTTCATATGAGTGGTCGAAAAGTGTCAGGCTTCATATGAGTGGTCAAAAAGTGTCAGGCTTCATATGAGTGGTCGAAAAGTGTCAGGCTTCATATGAGTGATCGAAAAGTGTCAGGCTTCATATGAGTGGTCGAAAAGTGTCAGGCTTCATATGAGTGATTGAAAAGTGTCAGGCTTCATATGAGTGGTCGAAAAGTGTCAGGCTTCATATGAGTGGTCGAAAAGTGTCAGACTTCATATGAGTGGTCGAAAAGTGTCAGGCTTCATATGAGTGGTCGAAAAGTGTCAGGCTTCATATGAGTGATCAAAAAGTGTCAGGCTTCATATGAGTGGTCGAAAAGTATCAGGCTTCATATGAGTGATTGAAAAGTGTCAGGCTTCATATGAGTGGTCGAAAAGTGTCAGGCTTCATATGAGTGGTCGAAAAGTGTCAGGCTTCATATGAGTGGTCGAAAAGTGTCAGGCTTCATATGAGTGATCGAAAAGTGTCAGGCTTCATATGAGTGGTCGAAAAGTGCGAGGCTTCATATGAGTGATCGAAAAGTGTCAGGCTTCATATGAGTGGTCGAAAAGTGTCCACCCCCAGCCATCTGTGAACCTGACCTTAATGTGTTGATTTGGTTATAAGATGGAGGTTTTTCACCTCCAAAACTACCTAAAAAATCTAGATCCATCTTAGAAGACAAATCTAAATTTTTAGGGTTGCTTTAGCTGTATAACACCCTGTTTGATTATATAAGCATGATTTTGACATCAGAATCTGCACTGTCTGCAAATTCAACTACATAAGTGTTTTCAATTTTGTCACTTTTTAATATTTGATAAAGAATACAATGTACTATTTCTTTATTGTACAGGTCTCAGGAACAAAGGATAGGTGACATTATAGCTAAGCTAGCACCTTTCTTGAAGCTCTACACAGAATATGTGAAGAACTTTGATAATTCCATGAATCTCATCGACAAATGGACCAACCAGGCACCCAAGTTTGCTTCTTTACTTCAAGAAATCCAGGTACTCATCAACTAGTACATATACAGGACAGATGAAAATTCACTCAAAAAGGGTCAAACAGTGCGGACGACAAAATTTATCTCTGCAAAGTTTCATTAAACAACATCATTCATGCAAACCATATCATATTGAGAATTCAAATATTAGAGAGCAAACAGTGTAGAACCAGATGAGGTGGCTCATTATGAGCCACCTCATCTGGATCTACACTGTTAGCAATTTCAACTACTTTCATTTTGTTACATTTCAATGGTGTAAACAGAGTTGTAGCATTACAAAGAAGGATAAAAAACAGGATGCAAAAGCTTTTCTTTTTGCCTTCTAACTGCTTTTGTTTTCATTCCAAAACTTTGAAAATCGAAGCACAATTTACATGTACAAACACAGAGTTGTAGCATTACAATGAAGGATAAAAAGCAGAGGGCAAAAACTGTTCTTTTTGCCTTCTATTAATCTGCATTTGTTTTCGTTCCAAACTTTTGAAAATCGAATCACAATATACATTTACAAAAATATGTGGAAGTCCACTTAGTGTTTGCTTTTGGCACTCAGCTGCATGTTAAAGCAGTCAGAGATATCTTCTTTTTCAATTAGTAGCACTCTAGGGTAAAATTTCAGATAATTGAATATATCAAGAATCTAAAATCACATTTTAATGCATCAACCAGATGCTGACAGTTGCAGTTTGCAAGAAAATACAGCTGATTAACCCATTTCATGCGGGTATCTGGGCAAACAGTTTGGATCCAGATCAGGCCCCACAAATGTCGGGCCTGATCTGAGATCCAAACTGTTTACTGCCTAGACATCATTTCTACCAGAGTTGGTTAGACCAATATTGTCAAAATATTCTTGATTTTTTATGCAGACAACAATTTCAGCAGATGACAAATAATACCCAGAATGCAATGGGTTAACAGATACTTGGAGGCAAAAGTTTTGAATGCCCATATTTTTCTTACTTTTGCTAATTCTGTATAATAATGACAAAACCAACAAAGTGGCATGTGTGCCCAGCAAAGACACAGATCAGCTTGGGCAGCTGCCTTCTCTGATCAGAGTCTTGGCTATCGACATGGAGGTAGCTTAGACCCTTAGCTTCCCTTTAAGTGAACTGCAAAGATTCTGATCAGACTGGGCAGATGCCCAGGCTGATCTGAGTCTTTGCTCTGCACACATGCCACTTCGTTGGTTTTGTTGTTATGTCACAGCTCTTATATTTTTACTCACGCTCAAATAATGTGGTGTAGTAATTGAAATTACTGAATGAAAGTGATATGCTTACCAAGCTGCACCATACCTCTAACAGACTTCCTGAAGTCAAAAGTTTGGGTAATAAACAAAAAGTTGTTGATCAGAGAACTTTGGTGGCGGTGGGTTACCAGGGGGTGATCATTATTGATGGGACATTTATTAGAATGAATACAGTATTACTGAAGTGATCTTTGTTTAACAGAAAGAGCCAGAATGTGGTCAACTGTCCCTTCAACATCATATGTTAGAACCCATACAGAGAGTGCCTAGATATGAACTACTTTTGAAAGGTAAGTGATCTTTGAAAGAGATGAATTGCTGCTCTTTCAGGGGATGTGAGGTGGAGGGATAAATGGGATTGGGTGTGGATGGATGTGGCCAGGGGGAGGGGGGGGGGGGCTCTTTCAGGGGGTGTGAGGTGGAGGGATAGGATGGGATTGGGGGTGGGTGGGTGGGTGTTGCCGAGGGTGGGGATCTATCATTTTCTTTCCGCCATCTAAATGGGGTTGATTTCTTAAAGGAAAGAATTTGCTCCCCTAGGAGCAGGGGTACACCCCATTTTGGAAGGGGTACATCATCCAGGGAAGCAAGCTGAATGTCACTAAAGTTATTTCCCTTCTTAACCCATTCCATTCGGGATACCCCTTTAGGGGTATCTGGGCAAACAGTTTGGATTCAGATCAGGCCCCACAAATGTGGGGCCTGATCTGAGATCCAAACTGTTTGCTGCCTAGACATCGTTTCTACAAGAGTAAGTGAGACCAGTATTGTCAAAATATTCTTGATTTTTGATGCAGACGACAATTTCAGCAGACGACAAAAAAATACCCAGAATACAATGGGTTAAAGATGGCAGAGAATCATGGAAGTGTACCCATTTATATTAATAGGCTGATTTCTTACTTTCCGCTGCACTGTTATAATCTCAGCCACACAAAATAACGAAGGGCTGGTTTTATATCCCTGGTTTTATATCCCTTCCAACAGTATTTCAGTCATTTCAAAATGATGGTAAGATGATAATGAAAGGCTGTGTGCTGTAAACCTCATTCATGATGTGAAGGATTCAGCTGCTGGTGGGATTCTAACTCATTACAGCTAGGGGAGAGTCGGGTAACTTCGGACAGCGGGTAAATTCCGACACTGACATTGTTTCCTTTATATGTCAGTTGTTTGGGTCTAAAACAAAAATTAACTGGCCAAACAGAGAAAATTCTGATGAGACAGCTCATTATGAGCCTCTCATCTGGATTTTCACTGTTTGCAGTTGAATGTCCGGATTGACCTGCCTGTCCGAAGTTACCCGACTCGACCCTAGCACAGTTAAACCACCACTTATCTGACTGGGTTACCAAGGCTAAACCTCTCTCTTCATTCATTCATGTGTATATTACTCCATAGCGTATACAGTCAACTCTTGATATCTAAAAGTCAAAGTTCATCAGAAACTATTGATGTCTGAAAGTAAATTTTCTGGTCCCAGAAAATTTACTTTAAGATACCAGTAGTTTGAGATAATTGGAAAATTTTAAAGAAAAATAGGAAATGTGACCCTATGTATTTTTAGTATAAAAGGGTACTTTAATATATCGGTGTTTGAGAGAAGGAGTGTCCATTGTGTATATTTAAATCTGTGATGGGTATGTGATGTCATGTCATGAGTGCTTTTATACATTGTCTATTGTATATAAGGACCTTTTACAGAGAAAGCTCAGAAACTGAGATGTAACTATTCAGAGTATTGGGTCATTTGGCTCAGCCCAAAATGACAAAAACTGTTGAAAGGGCTGTGAAGCACCAACTGGCATCACATCCAGTTATTTCATAAATGAGGGTAAGATGATAATGAAAGGCTGTGTGCAGTGAGCCTCATTCATGATATGAAGGATTCAGCTGCTGGTGGGATTCTAACTCATTACAGCTAGGGTAGAGTCAGGTAACTTTGGACAGCGGGTAAATTCGGACACTGACATTGTTTCCTTTATATGTCAGTTGTTTGGAACTAAAACAAAAATTAATTTGCCAAACAGAGAAAATCCTGATGAGATGGCTTATCATGAGCCGTCTCATCTGGATTTTCACTGTTTGCAGTATGTATGAATTTACCCACCTGTCCGAAGTTACCTGACTCTCCCCTAACACAGTAAGCCACCATTTATCTGACTGGGTTACCAATGTTTGAAGTACATGAAAACCTCTCAAATCATTCATTCAGCTATTTGCTAAGTGTGTATAGGTTACTGCATAGCGTATACAGTCAACTCTGGATATCTCAAAGTCAAAGTTCATCTAAAACTATTGATATCTGAAAGTACGGTAAATTCTCAGGTTCCAGTAAATTCTCTTTTAGATACTAGTAGTTTGAAGTATTCGGAGTTGAAATTTAAAGAAAATAGGAAATGTGCCTGCTCTACGAGGGTACTTTGATATATCAGTGTTTGCGATAATGAGTGTCCACTGTATATATTTAACTCTGTGATGGGTATGTGATGTCATGTCATGAGTGCTTTTATATAGAATTTCCTTCAAAGGCTTATTGACTTAACATACTTCCTGCATCCAATGCTAGAAAATTGATGAAATGTCTAAAGCTTGACATGTGACTACATTGTCTATTGTATATAAGGGCTTCTATATAGAAAGCTCAGAAACGGAGATGTAACTGTTTATGCAGAGTACTGGGTCATTTGGCTCAGCCTAAAAAACTGTTGAAAGGGCTGTGAAGCACCAACTGGCATCACATCCAGTTACAGTAGGGAAGAGTCGGATAACTTGGGACAGGCGGGTAAATTTGGACATACCATTGCAAACATTGAAATCCAGATGAGACGGCTCATAATGAGCCGTCTCATCAGGATTTTCCCTGTTTGGCCACATAATTTTTGTATTAGTTCCAAACAACTTACATTTAAAGGAAACAATGTCAGTGTCCGAATTTACCCGCTGTTTGAAGTGACCCGACTCTCCCCTACTTCATAATGTTTGAACAGAAATGCTTGTGAGATGTCTGATCACTGTTTGCCAAAGATTTTAGAAAATATTCTCAGTTGTTTTGGTTAATGGATACACTCAGGGGCCACAACTCTGCCTTTTTCATATTTGCCTCCCTTTCTCAATGGGCGACAACTCTTTAAGGAAAGAATTTGCTCCTCCAGGAGAAATTCTATCTTTTAATCCATTCCATTCGGGATACCCCTTTTGGGGTATCTGGGCAAACAGTTTGGATCCAGATCAGGCCGCACAAATGTGTGGCCTGATCTGAGATCTAAACTGTTTCACACCGGGTAGGCGGCAATCCTGAACACTCGCGGCAATCACGAACGCAGGTCAAAAATTTACGGGGCTGTTTAGGGTGAGTCGACAAAACTTCTTTTTCAGCAGGAAGAATCAGTTAAGAAATACAGGTAACTAAGTCACGACTTTTAGATACGTTCAAAGATATGCCTCACCAATTTTAGTTGTTGAATCCCTATTCAGTTGCCTGTAGTTTAGGCGTAAACGCAAGATCTGTGACTTTTAAACCGCCAAAACAACAAAATAGACCAAAATGTTCAAATTTGCTACATATTTTGATCATTTCCATGATCTACAGATAAAATTTAATGTTTTCTGGACAGACTGTGCGTGTTCATTTGACTCTGTCTTTTACACAAACGAAGTTCCATCGACTTGAAAACAACAGGGTAGAGAACGGTGGCAATCGAAAACGATGTTCATGGCAATCGCCTAACGTCAAACAAATGTTTGAAAGGCAATCGATGAACATTTTAATTAAAATTTAGCCAAGAATCTGTAGAATGTTTTATTATTATTATTATGCTATAATTTATTTATTCTTACATATGACGCCAGGCATTAAACATGCAACACATGTACACTTGGGATAAATCCTACTATTGTGGAGCATGTTCTTTCCAAAACTGATTAACTTCCGGAATAAAACAAACTTATTCAACCATCGATATTTTGACTCATTTTGCTAATATTCTTGTTATATGATACGATATGTCCCTTGTAAGGCTCTCTTAAAACATAAACTGTGGTGCTCATTATAATTGCCCTATTGAGACAATTTAATAAGAACCAACCATGTATGCTTTAAGCAGAAATTATGGAAACCAATGTTCAGTCTTACAAACCTCCACTTTTTCTATACGTTATAGGAAGGAAAACGAGGGTAGTCAATAATGTAATGTACTGCTTGTTTTAAGTTTGAAATTCAAACTTAGGAGAGGCGTATCAGGCACCAGTAAAGACGAGCGACAGAAATTTGCACATCTGCAAGAGCATGCACATATGCTGTCTTTTCAGTATTTCTCACTCTCTGTTATGTGCTGTTCACTGGCTACTTTCTACTGCGTCCTGTCTACTGTTTACCTTCTTTTTCCTACAATCACATAAATTTTGTGCATGTGATGTGCATTAGTACGCAAATATAATCCATAACTTTTGCCCACGTTCTTGCATATGCACAAATTCCATCTCAAAGTAGACGTAAAATATACAGGAAGCAGTGACAATATATTGTAGACAGTTAACAGGACACAGTAGAAATAAGACAGTGAAAAATGACGTAAAAAGTATGCACTACCTGTGGTGTATGTTGGCGAGCGTGTGCGCATGCAGGCATGTTTGAGTGCTTGATATTGGAGAGCACAGGATTCGTCATTAAATTCTGAAGAATATCTTGCATAGCATTGAATCTCATGTACGGCATTGCCCAGTATGGTACTGGCTATTATGTGGTTTGCCATTTGGCGAATCCTGTGCATAGTAAACGATTCCTACGCATGTAATTGCCCAGCATGAGCTTGTAATTCGTTGAATCCCATGCATGATATTTAAACTTTAATTATGGCATTGCCAAGCATGATTTTGCCAAGCATGGGATTTTTTTAAATATTCGAATCCCATGCATGGTATTGACCATTATCGCATTTGGTTTTTGACAATTTTTATGCCTAATATTGGCCAGTATCGTATTGGCTAGCACAAGTTTGCCATTCGACGAATCCAATGCATGGTATTTACATCCTATGCATGGGATTATCATCCATGGTATTGAGTAGCATATGGTTCTTCATTCGGCGAATATCATGCATGGTGTTCGATCCATGCATGGCATAGCATTGTCAAAATTCAACGAATCCATCGCATGGTATTCGAAGTCTATGTATGTTATTCCGCAGCATGTTATTGGCTTGAATGTGTTCAATGGTGGAATAACCATGCATAGGATGCTGGCAAATACCACGTACGTAAATTGTCAAATGGCGATCGTAGGCTAGCAAATACGATGGTGGGCTACCCCATGTATGGAGTTCGTCATATTAGATGGAAAATCCCATACTTCCAAACACATGTTGGGAAACAATGAATGGGATTCAAATACTACATGCATGAAATTCGTCCATTGCGAATTACACGCTAGCCGGTATCAAAGTTGGCAATGCCATGCATGGCATTCAAATACCATATATGAAATTCGTCGAAAGATAAACCAAATGTAAGCCAATACCATACTTGGCAAAATCACAGTATCCGAACGCCCTGTACCAGCTCTTTCGGTTTTCATAGCGTCGTATCGAGAGTACAAACATTCGCTTATAACCAGTAGTCGGAAATCATTATGTTTTGAGATTTTATCCGGGATTTGCTGCGTCATTTATAGTTATTCAGCTTCGGAAATGTAAAGAGGTAAGTTTAATATAATTTGCTCTTCAGTCTTTTACTTTATTGTCCTGTGCAATGTCGTGTATGGGTGGATGTAAACGGTACAGTATTCAAATTGTCATTGGCATGATTCTACAACCATTTTGAGCCTTTTCTTACATGTTTTATAAAAAATCTTTAAAATAAACGGAAGGCGTTATCAATCTACAGTTTGTTAGTTTTGGTAATAGGATGATAGCCAGGTTTTGCATGACACAAACTCGTGTTAAATTAAGCTGTGCGGAATAAAATTTCTGTGACGGCCATGAGGTTTTCATTGTATAGGATAACACAGTAAAAGACCGAAGAGCAAATTATATTAAACTTACCTCTTTACATTTTCCAAGCTGAATATTTATAAATGACGCAGCAGATTCCGGATAAAATCACAAAACATAATGAATTCCGACTACAGGTTATAAGCGAATTTTGTACTCTCGATTCAACGCTATGAAAACCGGAATAGATGGTACAGTGAGTTCGGACACTGTGAAAATCACAGATGGGACTCGAATACCATGCCTGGAATTCGTCGAATGGCATATCCTGTGTTAGCCAATACCATGATGGACAATACCGTGCGTATGATTGGAATACCATGCGTTGAACTCGTCGAACTGCTATCTCCAGGCTAGCCGATACCATACTCGGCATATCAAATATGCTATTCGAATACCATGCATGGCATTCCTCGGAAGGTGAACCCCAGGCTACCCACAATTCTGTTGGACAGTACTGCCCATGGGAAGCGGTTCTTTGCATTGGATTCGTCGACTGACAAATCATCCAATGCTAACCATAACAGTCTAGGCAATGCTGTGCATGGGATTCGAATATGATGCATGGGTTTCATCAAATGGCGAATACCATGCCAGCCAAAACCATGCTTCATGCTTGACAATGCCATGCATGAGATATAAAAAAAAACATACATGAGATTCGTCTAATAGCCAACACGTGCTTCCCAATAACGCACTGAACAATGTCATAATGGAATCCGTGAGTGAGTTAGTAAACTCGGGTTTAATGTCCCACCAACAACGAGGTCATATGGAGACGGGACCTTGGTTTAAAGTCTTGTCCGAAAGACTGGAGCAGCGGGGGATCGATCTTGCGACCCTTAGCCGGATGGGTAGTCCGGAGTATCCACTACACTACAGCCGCTCCTCATAATGGAATCAGAGTAGGCCTACATGGGATTCATCAAATGCCAAAAAGCAAACGTTCAACCCAATGCTATGCTGTGCATTCAAATTCCGTGTTTCATTTCGATTTCATCAAATGACGAATCCAAAGCTAGCCAATACCTTGCTGAGTAATACCATGCATGGGTTTTGAATACTGGTATGCATCAGATTTATCGACTGGCAAATATCAGCCAATAACATACTGAACAAAATACCATGCAGAGGATTCGTCGAATGGTGGACTCCATGTTATTCATACCATGCTGGGCAATACTATGTATGAATTTCGAATACATAAATAATGAACACCATGCTAGTCGACATCATGCTGTGCAATTTCAAGAATGGGATTTGAATACCATTCATGATATCCATCGAATGGCAAATCCAATGATACACATTACCATGATGAGCAACATAATGCATAATATTCAAATACTATGTATGAAATTTGTCGTAAGGCGAACCTTATGGTACATGTACCCGATACTAAGCTGGATAATACCAAGCATGGGATTCGAATACCTGGCAAGGAATTTGTCGATAAATGGCAAATCCCATGCTAGCAAACTGATTCATGGACTTTGTATATTGATCTACGTTGAGCCTGACAACAGCAATAACAATAATCACAACAGCAACCATAGTTGACATTGTGTTTTATTGGAGAACGATGGGTATTTAAAGCAATAATACATATACTGTGCTCCGTTGTGTTTTTCGAGCGTCTAGTTCAGATAATGACCTGAAACAACGACAAATCAATAATAAGAACAACAATTTCAGCGACAAAAACAAGCAAAAGGCTTTTACCCATATAAAGTATATTTTAATGTTTCCAGGCATAACTCTTCTTCAAGACATACATGGATTTCAGTGCAATCTCGTGTCTGTTAACATAAACACTCAGTCTTGAAGGCGCATGATATTAAATAAAAAATAATGCAGCAAAGCTTTATCTAGAAACAGTTTGTTGTACAGCATCTCCGTCATCGATTGCCATGCCCTGCGTTAGTCGATTGCAACCGATTTTAGAAAACAACGTTTTCGATTGCCAGAAGTTTTTACCCTTGCACTTTCACCCCCCTCCAAGTACGGTGAAAATTAAACGTAGAACCTAGAACTTTTACAGGTGTTTAGAAAAGACATTCAAGTTTATGAGAAGACTATGTTTTGTTTAATTTGACTTTGAATAACTCGGAATATAAGCCAGAAATCTGAATTTGCCAGTCTAAAATTTCATGGTCAAAATGTAAGAAGGCAGTGCGACATTTGGTAAAGATTTTGTGAAGAAAATTCTTCTTCAGGGAAATTTTCAGACATGCTGCTTTAGACCAGTAATAAATGTTTTACCCAAAACCGTTCGATTAAATGAAATAAAACATGATAAACTGAGTTACCCTAACTCGTCGCGTAAATATTTGATCCGCGTTCTGGATTGCCGCGAGTGTTCAGGATTGCCGCCTACCCGGTGTGTGTTTGCTGCCTAGAGATAATTTCTACAAGAGTTGGTTAGACCAATAATGTCAAAATATTCTTGATTTTTGATGCAGACCACAATTTCAGCAGACGGCAAAAAATACCCAGAATGCAATGGGTTAAGAGTAGACCCTTTTTGAAGGGTTCATCCAGGGAAGCTAACAGTAAGTCACAAAAACTGTCTTCCTTTGAAAAAATGGTGGAAAGATAATTGAGCCGCAACACGAGAAAACCAACAATGTGGTTGTGCGCCCAGCGCAGACTCAGATCAGCCTGGACATCCACTCAGTCCAATCAGACTCTTTGATAAGCGCTTAAAGGGTAGCTAAGGGTCTAAGCTACCTCCATGCGGACAGCGAAGACTCTGATCAGACTGGGCGGATGCCCAGGCTGATCTGAGTCTGCGCTGGGTTCACATCCACATTGTTGGTTTTGTCGTGTCATGGCTCATATAAAGTTGTGCAGTAGACCTTAAACTTTGAACAGGAAGGTTTATTGCTGCAGTGGCTGAGGTAATTAATTAGTATGTAGTAAAATTTAGTATTTCATTTGTTACAGAGTACCTAAAGCGCCTTGACCCTGAGTCTCCTGACAAAGCCGAGGCTGAGAGTGAGTACTTTTATTTCTGTAAAAGGCATTGATTGATTGATTTGTTGCTTTACGTCCACGGTAAACAGCTATGGTCATGTCGGGGCGGTCAGTTAACCTAACCACTCTGTTCCTGGGCAGGCTTAGACCTCCTAAGCGGTTAACCAGTACTAAGTGCACATACTTTCACCAGTAACTGACAACTGCCCTTCTTGAATCAGCGGAAGGAGAAACGAAAGTATGTGGCCAGACCTGGTATCGAACCCAGGACCCCTGACTTATGAGTCAGGTACCCTACCGACTGCGCTACGGGACCCGGCTGTAAAAGGCATAATGAGGAGAAAAATTGTGAAATGCAAATAGCAAACTGGTGTACAGTTCAAGGACATAGTGAGCTATAGTCATCAGGGCTACAGAAATCTGATTTTTTGTCGGTCCGGACCGATTTTGAGTTCGAAAAACCGATTCAGTTGGCATAAGGCACATTTTTTTCGATCCGAAAAAACACGATTGGCGATGTATGATGACATAATTACCTGGATTTTAGCCATGTGTCATATTATTAATCCAATAATCACGCACTGCGGTCAAAAGTTATCATAGATAAACAAAGTGTCGATTGTCTTGCCAAGGTGTGAACACTGACACAATTTTAGAAATCTTCGATAATTAGCGCGTGTCACAACATTGGCCAGCGGCGAAGGTTTTACACACATACACGTGCCGATGCACGGAAAAAGGCTGTGCAACGTAAGGTTACTGACTATTGTATACTTTCATAGATAGCATAAGGAAAGAATTTGACTAGCAAAAAGAAAATTTAAACCGGACTTGATTATGTGCAGTCTGGTCAGGTTTTTTTTTAGCCGACATCATTTCTCGCGCAGAAATTTTTTTTTCTTCGTCCAAAGGTAACTTTTTGCAAGTATATTCATATTTCAAGGGAATTAACTCGAATACAGTAAAATACGTCAATCGTAGTACTTCGGCCAATTCCGTAAATGAAGATTGGCGAGGATGTCCGAATGGTACAGCCATGTGTACTTTCACTTTCGATCTGACTGTCTCTGTGCTTTAAAGCGCATTTTCACGTTAAGTAAGAACATGTGGACTAAATGGCTACTTCAGCGATGACATCTGTGTTATAACGGCGCTCCAGTGTAGTCATTAGTTTTCGTGACTTTTTTTGGATTGTGGAATACACAGCGTAGTCATTAGTTTTCGTGTCTATTTTGGATTCGTATGACGTCATTGGCCGTCCGGATCGATTTCGATTTCAAAATTTCTGTAGCCCTGATAGTCTTACCAAAGCGTCAACTCAAAACAATTTATTCAGATAGCTCCTTCAGAACCTCTGCACCCATGGTTCTCAGATATATGAAATTCAGCTGGCTTCAGATTTTGCTCATATGAAAATAATCTAGAAACTGACGGACAGAATTTGACCAAATTTTGTTGTTTCTGGCTTCAAACTGATTCAAAACTCAAAGTGAGACTGTAACAGATATAAAATTATTTTTTACTAAAATCAGTTTTGAAACTTAACACAGGGAATCAAAGCAACAAGCAATTTCAGTTCTGATCAAATTCTAAAAATTGGAACATCTGAAATAATTGTCCTAAAAATGGAACAGTTTATTTTTACAATACAGTTATGGATCCAAAAGAAACATTGTGGACCCTGATCAGGCTGCTCCTATAGGAGTGTGAGCTGGGTCTGCTCAGGTTGCTCAGAGCTGTTGGTCCAAAGTCTTAGAAATTTTACAATAAATATTATGCACTCAAGTGCATGTTACCCTAGTGTGTTTAAAGTATTGGAACACCTAAAAACCATTAATTTTCCATTTGTCCCAAATGGAAAATTAATGTTTTTTTAAGGTGTCCCAAATGGAAAATTAATGGTTTTTAGATGTCCCAGTATTTAAGCATATTGGCATATTTCTGTCTTATGCTATAACAAAGTTCTGTTTTCCTCGCTATTCCAGAGGCCCTGGGGTTAGTAACAGAAGCTGCACACCATTCTAATGCTGCTATGAAGAAGTTGGTAAGTTGTATTCTAGGTGACTGGGTACACCTACATGTTTTTTCTGCCATGTTTGCAAAGGGAAACAACTTTTGTGACTTTCTGTTTGCTTCCCTGGCTGACGTCGCCCTTCCAAAATGGGGTTTACTCTTAAAGAAAAGAATTTGCTCCTGAGGGGAGCAAATTCATTTCTTTAAGAGATGACCCCTCTTTGGGAAGGGAGTCAAAAGAATGTGCTAGAGTTGCTGGCCCTGAAAGTGTGCCCATTCTCCTTAAGAGGTGCTTTTGTATAGAAATGGTTGTTTTAGATGCAAACTGTATAGATCCAGATCAGCTGCTGTGTTCTGCAACATCTGATCAGAGTCTATACCCATTCGGGCAACGGACATTTTGTAAATCTCATTTTGGATGTTTGCGTGGAAAATATACTAGACGATTGAGCAATATATTTTAAAGACGATTTGCACAGGTAAGTCTGATTTAAGGGGACTAGCGGTTAAATACTGTTCGATGTATAGGTATATGCCCAAGTAATCACCATAAAATTCAGTCAGTTCGGGCACTTGTAATAAGATAGACTTGGAAATATCTGTTATTGAAAGCAATTATAGTAAAAAAAAAATCCATTTTGTGAGGGTCAGCTATACCGTGGTGACGGCATGTTGAATTTTGGTGGTATATCATGAAGATGTAGAAATGCGAAGTGCAAAGGCTGATTGAGAACTGATGGATTTTGTTCTTCAGTTATATCTAAAAAGAAATGGCACAACCATAATTAAAGAGGCACCAACCAACACATAGCACTAAAATCCACTCAAAAAGGTAAATAGCTTCTCCCTCAAAAGGGCACTTTTTCTCCTCTCAAAAGGGCACTTTTTTCTGCTCAAAAGGATACCCAATTTGCTCAACGGCTCTCACCAACCCATTCCAAAGGTCCATAAATTGATTTATTGTGGGTCATCGTATGTAGCTAGCTGATGCATTAAGGAAGTAGACTGTTGATGTGTTGTACTTTGTATGTCCCATTGGTGCATATCCACATTTTTATGAATAATTAGTGAACAAATACAAAAATCAGGAAGTTGAAGCTTGTAAATATTATCCACTGAAAACCAGTTTTACTTTAACAATTTCTGATGAATTTGTTTGCATAAACTACCTATGTGCTTCACTGAAATATCAACATATGAGCAGTGAACGGCAAAACCAACAATGTGGTTGTGCGCCCAGGGCAGACTCAGATCAGCCTGGGCATCCGCTCAGTCTGATCAGAGTCATCGCTGTCGGCATGGAGGTAGCTGAGACCCATAGCTACCCTTTAAGCGCTTAACAAAGAGTCCAATCAGACTTGGTAGCTGCCCAGGCTGATCTGAGTCAGCTTTGGGCGCACAACCACTTTGTTGGTTTTCTCATGTCGCAGCTCATATGGCATTGACATGATAAGAGAGAAGTGATTTACTCAACTTCACTACCATAAAAGTTCTTAAAATTGAGAGGCTTATATAATTAGCATAACTAGCGTCCAAAGGCTACAGCTGGAATTAAAACAATGCAGATGCTGATCAGACTGCTCCTAAAAAGCAGTCCGATCTGACTCTGCACTGTTTAGTCAGACCTATCTGTCCCAATATTTAGAATTTTTACGAGTATGATATTATGGATTTTTTAGGGTATGATATTTTTCAGGATAAGTTCCACAAACTGCTCAGCATTCTTCAAAATCTAAATGGTGAAGGAATAGATGATCTGGTTAGTCCGACGAGAGAGCTAGTTAAAGAAGGGGCAATAACAAAGATCTCAGCACGCAGTGGCGAAAAACAAGATAGATATCTATTCTTGGTATGATTATTGTCATTTCCTGGTGAGAAGTGAATAAAGTCACTGAATAATTTGTCAAAGTAGGGTTGCTTTAGTATTTCTACATGAAGAAAATGAAACTTATGATTATGCCACAAGAGACAAAGTCAAACATACTGTCAACTCTCGATATCTCAAAGTCGAAGTTCATCTCAAACTACTGATATCTCAAAGTAAATTTTCTGGTACCAGAAAATCTACTTTTATATAACAGTAGTTTGAGCTAACAGGAGTTGAAATGTAAAGAAAAATAGGAAATGTGTCCAAACTAAATTTTTCGATATAAGAGGTGTTTTGACTTATCAGGTTTTGAGATAACAAGAGTCAGCTATATGTAAATCTGTCTTTATAATTCTGCTGTAGAACGATTTTTTTTCCCTCCAAAAGATGGACCTAGATTTTTTTTTTGGGGGGGGGGGAGGGGGAGAGGTTGTTTTGGAGGGGAAATACAGTAATTCTAACAGCAAATAGGGCTGGGACGGGTAGAGATTTTGTACCAGGTGTCATATTATATTTTGACCCGCCTAAAAAGTGACCCGCGGGTCATTATATTATGACCCGCGGGTCAAAATATTATTATAATATTTTGACCCCCCCTATAATATTTTGACCCGCCCCCATGAAAAGAAATGGAAATAGAGGAAAGTATATGTAAGACCTACAGTAACCAAGCAAATACAATATTATTCGCTGCTCCTCCTCAATTTGAAAAATCTGTAGGGGGGGTCAAAATATTAAAGCTATAATATTATGACCCGCCTCACTTGAAATTAAAAGTTTAAATGTTTTCATGGTACTATTCATTTGTTAATATCTGTTATTATGAAATTAAAATTCAAACACCATCAGATTCTCTGTTTCATAATTAGAATACTTAAAATACTGAAGATGGGCGTGAGTGGGGGGGGGGGGGGGGTCAAAATATTATAGCTATAATATTTTGACCCGCCCCCATGAAAAAAATGGAAATAAAGGAAAGTTTATGTAAGACCTACAATAACCAAGCAAATATCAAATACAATATTAATTCGTTGCTCATCCTCATTTTGAAAAATCTGTTGTGGGCGGGGGTGGGGTGGGGGGTGGGGGGGTCAAAATATTATAGCTATAATATTATGACCCGCCCCACTTGAAATTAAAAGTTTTAATGTTTTCATGGTACTATTCATTTGTAAATTTCTGTTATTATAAAATTAAAATTCAAACACCATCATATTCTCTGTTTCATAATTAGAATACCTCAAATACTGATGATGGGCGTTAGAGGGGGGGGGGGGGGTCAAAATATTATAGCTATGAAATTAAAAGTTTTAATGTTTCATGGTACTATTCATTTGTTGGTATCTGTCATGATAAAATAAAAAGTTGAACATAATCAGATTCTCTGTTCCATTGCTATAATACTTAAAATACTGATGATGGACATGAGTGGGGGAGGGGGGGGTGGGGTCATAATATTATAGCTATTATATTTTGACCCTCACTGTCTCAGAGCCATCTTTACTATATGAAGTACTGATAGCAATAGGAAATGCAATCAGATGGCATTTAAATCTCAAATTCTATCACAATAGATATAAACAAACCAATGCCAGTACAGTAGAAGACATATGTAACTCTGAAGTGGGGGGTGGGTCAAAATATTATAATATATACTATAATATTTTGACCCGCCTCCTCCTAGACCCATCCATTGCATATGAAGGCTTATAGCTCTGGAATTGACTATCACATAGTGTTTTAAATTTAAATGCTATCACAGCTGATCTTAAGACACCAGTGGAACTATAGCTGAAGGCCTATGTAACACTGAAGAGGGGCGGGTCAAAATATTATAGCTAATTTACTTCGACCCACCCTGTCTCAGAGCCATCTTTACTATATGAAGTACTGATAGCAATAGGAAATGCAATCAGAAGGCATATAAATCTCAAATTCTATCACAATAGATACAAACAAACCATGCAATGCCAATAAGGTAGAAGACATATGTAATTCTGAAGTGGGGGGAGGGTGTCAAAATATTATAGCTATGATATTTTGACCCGCCCCCTCCTAGGCCCATCATTTGCATATGAAGGCTTGTAGCTATGGAAATAACATTCAGATAGTGTTTTTAATTTAAATGTTATCACAGCTGATCTTCAGACACCAGTGGAACTATAGCTGAAGGGGTATGTAACTTTGAAGAGGGGCGGGTCAAAATATTATAGCTATTATATTTCGACCCGCCCTGTTTCAGAACCATCTTTACTATATTAAGTACTGATAGCAATAGGAAATGCAATCAGATGGCATTTAAATCTCAAATTCTATCACAATAGATACAAACAAACCAATGCCAGTACAGTAGAAGACATATGTAATTCTGAAGTGGGGGGGGGGGGTGCAAAATTATTATAGCTATAATATTTTGACCCTACCCCTCCTAGACCCATCCTTTGCATATATGAAGGCTTATAGCTCTGGAATTAACAATCAAATAGTGTTTTTAATTTAAATGTTATCACAGCTGATCTTAAATCTTAAGACACCAGTGGAACCATAGCTGAAGGCGTATGTAACTCTGAAGAGGGGCGGGTCAAGATATTATAGCTATTATATTTCGACCCGTCCTGTCTCAGAGTCATCTTTACTATATGAACTACTGATAGCAATAGGAAATGCAATCAAATGGTATTTGAATCTCAAATTCTATCACAATAGATACAAACAAACCAATGCCAGTGCGGTAGAAGACATATGTAATTCTGAAGTGGGGGGGGGGGGGGGGGGGGTGCGAGTCAAAATATTAAAGCTATAATATTTTGACCCACCCCCTCCTAGACCCATCCTTTGCATATGAAGGCTAATAGCTCCGGAATTGACAACCACCCATAGTGTTTTTAATTTAAATGTTATCACAGCTGAATTTAAGACACCAGTGGAACTATAGCTGAAGGCCTATGTAACTCTGGAGAGGGGCGGGTCATAATATTATAGCTATTATAATTTGGCCCGCCCTGTCTGAGGGGTCATCTTTACTATATGAAGTACTGATAGCAATAGGAAATGCAACCAGATGGTAATCTTGAAATGACAATCATATAGTGGTTTTAATTTCTATGTTATCACAGCTGATCTTAAGACACCAGTGGAACTATAGCTGAAGGCCTATGTAACTCGGAAGAGGGGCGGGTCAAAATATTATAGCTATTTTATTTCGACCCGCCCTCTGTCAGAGTCATCTTTACTATATGAAGTACTGATAGCAATAGGAAATGCAATCAGATGGTATTTAAATCTCAAATTTTATCACAATAGATATAAACAAACCAATGCTAGTATGGTAGAAGACATATGTAACTCTGAAGTGGAGGGGGGGGGGGGGTCAAAATATTATAGCTATAATATTTTGACCCGCCCCCTCCTAGAGCCATCCTTTGCATATATGAAGGCTTATAGCTCTGGAAATGACAACCACACATAGTGGTTTTAATTTAAATGTTAGCACAGCTGATCTTAAGACACCAGTGGAACTATAGCTTAAGGCCTATGTAACTCTGAAGAGGGGCGGGTCAAAATATTATAGCTATTATATTTCGACCCGCCCTGCCTCAGAGCCATCTTTACTATATGAAGTACTGATAGCAATAGGAAATGCAATCAGATGGTATTTAAATCTCAAATTCTATCACAATAGATACAAACTAACCAATGCCAGTAAGGTAGAAGACATATGTAATTCTGAAGTGGGGGTTGGTGGGGGATGTCAAAATATTATAGCTACAATATTTTGACCCGCCCTCCAAGACCCATCCTTTGCATATGATGGCTAATAGCTCTGGCAATGACAATCACAAAGTGTTTTTAATTTAAATGTTATCACAGCTGATCTTAAGACACCAGTGGAACTATAGCTGAAGGCCTATGTTACTCTGAAGAGGGGCAGGTCAAAATATTATAGATATTATATTGCGACTCGCCCTGTCTCAGAGCCATCTTTACTATATGAAGTACTGATAGCAATAGGAAATGCTTTCAGATGGCATTTAAAGCTCAAATTCTATCACAATAGATACAAACAAACCAATGCCAGTACAGTAGAAGACATATGTAATTCTCCAGTTTGGGGGGGGGGGGGGGGGGGGCAAAATATTATAGCTATTATAATTTTACCCGCCCCCTCCTAGACCCATCCTTTGCATATATGAAGGCTTATAGCTCTGGAAATGACAACCACACATAGTGTTTTTAATATAAATGTTATCACAGCTGATCTTAAGACACCAGTGGAACTATAGCTGAAGGCCTATGTAACTCTGAAGAGGGGCGGGTCAAAATATTATAGCTATTATATTTCGACCCACCCTGTCTCAGAGTCATCTTTACTATAATGAAGTATTGATAGCAATAGGAAATGCAATCAGATGGTATTTAAATCTCAAATTCTATCACAATAGATATAAACAAACCAATGCCAGTACAGTAGAAGAGATATGTAACTCTGAAGTGTGTGTGTGTGTGTGTGTGTGTGGGGGGGGGGGGGTCAAAATATTATTGCTATAAAATTTTGATCCATCCCCTCCTAGACCCATCCTTTGCATATAAAGGCTTATAGCTCTGGAATTGACAATCACATAGTGTTTTTAATTTAAATGTTATCACAGCTGATCTTAAGACACCAGTGGAACTATAGCTGAAGGCCTATGTAATTCTGGAGAGGGGCGGGTCAAAATATTATAGATATTATATTTCGACCCGCCCTGTCTCAGAGCCATCTTTACTATATGAAGTACTGATAGCAATAGGAAATGCATTCAGGTGGCATTTAAATCTCAAATTCTATCACAATAGATACAAACAAACCAATGCCAGTGCGGTAGAAGACATATGTAATTCTGAAGTGGGGGGTGGTGGGGGATGTCAAAATATTATAGCTACAATATTTTGACCCGCCCTCCAAGACCCATCCTTTGCATATGAAGGCTAATAGCTCTGGCAATGACAATCACAAAGTGTTTTTAATTTAAATGTTATCACAGCTGATCTTAAGACACCAGTGGAACTATAGCTGAAGGCCTATGTTACTCTGAAGAGGGGCAGGTCAAAATATTATAGATATTATATTGCGACCCGCCCTGTCTCAGAGCCATCTTTACTATATGAAGTACTGATAGCAATAGGAAATGCTTTCAGATGGCATTTAAATCTCAAATTCTATCACAATAGATACAAACAAACCAATGCCAGTACAGTAGAAGACATATGTAATTCTCCAGTTTGGGGGGGGGCAAAATATTTTAGCTATTATATTTTTACCAGCCCCCTCCTAGACCCATCCTTTGCATATATGAAGGCTTATAGCTCTGGAAATGACAACCACACATAGTGTTTTTAATATAAATGTTATCACAGCTGATCTTAAGACACCAGTGGAACTATAGCTGAAGGCCTATGTTACTCTGAAGAGGGGCGGGTCAAAATATTATAGCTATTATATTTCGACCCACCCTGTCTCAGAGTCATCTTTACTATAATGAAGTATTGATAGCAATAGGAAATGCAATCAGATGGTATTTAAATCTCAAATTCTATCACAATAGATATAAACAAACCAATGCCAGTACGGTAGAAGAGATATGTAACTCTGAAGTGTGTGTGTGTGTGTGTGTGTGTGGGGGGGGGGGGGGGGGGGGTCAAAATATTATTACTATAAAATTTTGATCCATCCCCTCCTAGACCCATCCTTTGCATATGAAGGCTAATAGCTCCGGAATTGACAACCACCCATAGTGTTTTTAATTTAAATGTTATCACAGCTGAATTTAAGACACCAGTGGAACTATAGCTGAAGGCCTATGTAACTCTGGAGAGGGGCGGGTCATAATATTATAGCTATTATAATTTGGCCCGCCCTGTCTGAGGGGTCATCTTTACTATATGAAGTACTGATAGCAATAGGAAATGCAACCAGATGGTAATCTTGAAATGACAATCATATAGTGGTTTTAATTTCTATGTTATCACAGCTGATCTTAAGACACCAGTGGAACTATAGCTGAAGGCCTATGTAACTCGGAAGAGGGGCGGGTCAAAATATTATAGCTATTTTATTTCGACCCGCCCTCTGTCAGAGTCATCTTTACTATATGAAGTACTGATAGCAATAGGAAATGCAATCAGATGGTATTTAAATCTCAAATTTTATCACAATAGATATAAACAAACCAATGCTAGTATGGTAGAAGACATATGTAACTCTGAAGTGGAGGGGGGGGGGGGGGGTCAAAATATTATAGCTATAATATTTTGACCCGCCCCCTCCTAGAGCCATCCTTTGCATATATGAAGGCTTATAGCTCTGGAAATGACAACCACACATAGTGGTTTTAATTTAAATGTTAGCACAGCTGATCTTAAGACACCAGTGGAACTATAGCTTAAGGCCTATGTAACTCTGAAGAGGGGCGGGTCAAAATATTATAGCTATTATATTTCGACCCGCCCTGCCTCAGAGCCATCTTTACTATATGAAGTACTGATAGCAATAGGAAATGCAATCAGATGGTATTTAAATCTCAAATTCTATCACAATAGATACAAACTAACCAATGCCAGTAAGGTAGAAGACATATGTAATTCTGAAGTGGGGGTTGGTGGGGGATGTCAAAATATTATAGCTACAATATTTTGACCCGCCCTCCAAGACCCATCCTTTGCATATGATGGCTAATAGCTCTGGCAATGACAATCACAAAGTGTTTTTAATTTAAATGTTATCACAGCTGATCTTAAGACACCAGTGGAACTATAGCTGAAGGCCTATGTTACTCTGAAGAGGGGCAGGTCAAAATATTATAGATATTATATTGCGACCCGCCTGTCTCAGAGCCATCTTTACTATATAAAGTACTGATAGCAATAGGAAATGCTTTCAGATGGCATTTAAAGCTCAAATTCTATCACAATAGATACAAACAAACCAATGCCAGTACAGTAGAAGACATATGTAATTCTCCAGTTTGGGGGGGGGGGGGCAAAATATTATAGCTATTATAATTTTACCCGCCCCCTCCTAGACCCATCCTTTGCATATATGAAGGCTTATAGCTCTGGAAATGACAACCACACATAGTGTTTTTAATATAAATGTTATCACAGCTGATCTTAAGACACCAGTGGAACTATAGCTGAAGGCCTATGTAACTCTGAAGAGGGGCGGGTCAAAATAGTATAGCTATTATATTTCGACCCACCCTGTCTCAGAGTCATCTTTACTATAATGAAGTATTGATAGCAATAGGAAATGCAATCAGATGGTATTTAAATCTCAAATTCTATCACAATAGATATAAACAAACCAATGCCAGTACAGTAGAAGAAATATGTAACTCTGAAGTGTGTGTGTATGTGTGGGGGGGGGGGGGGCGGTCAAAATATTATTGCTATAAAATTTTGATCCATCCCCTCCTAGACCCATCCTTTGCATATGAAGGCTTATAGCTCTGGAATTGACAATCACATAGTGTTTTTAATTTAAATGTTATCACAGCTGATCTTAAGACACCAGTGGAACTATAGCTGAAGGCCTATGTAATTCTGGAGAGGGGCGGGTCAAAATATTATAGATATTATATTTCGACCCGCCCTGTCTCAGAGCCATCTTTACTATATGAAGTACTGATAGCAATAGGAAATGCATTCAGGTGGCATTTAAATCTCAAATTCTATCACAATAGATACAAACAAACCAATGCCAGTGCGGTAGAAGACATATGTAATTCTGAAGTGGGGGGTGGTGGGGGATGTCAAAATATTATAGCTACAATATTTTGACCCGCCCTCCAAGACCCATCCTTTGCATATGAAGGCTAATAGCTCTGGCAATGACAATCACAAAGTGTTTTTAATTTAAATGTTATCACAGCTGATCTTAAGACACCAGTGGAACTATAGCTGAAGGCCTATGTTACTCTGAAGAGGGGCAGGTCAAAATATTATAGATATTATATTGCGACCCGCCCTGTCTCAGAGCCATCTTTACTATATGAAGTACTGATAGCAATAGGAAATGCTTTCAGATGGCATTTAAATCTCAAATTCTATCACAATAGATACAAACAAACCAATGCCAGTACAGTAGAAGACATATGTAATTCTCCAGTTTGGGGGGGGGGGGGGGGGGGGGGGGGGGCAAAATATTTTAGCTATTATATTTTTACCAGCCCCCTCCTAGACCCATCCTTTGCATATATGAAGGCTTATAGCTCTGGAAATGACAACCACACATAGTGTTTTTAATATAAATGTTATCACAGCTGATCTTAAGACACCAGTGGAACTATAGCTGAAGGCCTATGTAACTCTGAAGAGGGGCGGGTCAAAATATTATAGCTATTATATTTCGACCCACCCTGTCTCAGAGTCATCTTTACTATAATGAAGTATTGATAGCAATAGGAAATGCAATCAGATGGTATTTAAATCTCAAATTCTATCACAATAGATATAAACAAACCAATGCCAGTACGGTAGAAGAGATATGTAACTCTGAAGTGTGTGTGTGTGTGTGTGTGGGGGGGGGGGGGGGGTCAAAATATTATTGCTATAAAATTTTGATCCATCCCCTCCTAGACCCATCCTTTGCATATGAAGGCTTATAGCTCTGGAATTGACAATCACATAGTGTTTTTAATTTAAATGTTATCACAGCTGATCTTAAGACACCAGTGGAACTATAGCTGAAGGCCTATGTAATTCTGGAGAGGGGCGGGTCAAAATATTATAGATATTATATTTCGACCCGCCCTGTCTCAGAGCCATCTTTACTATATGAAGTACTGATAGCAATAGGAAATGCATTCAGGTGGCATTTAAATCTCAAATTCTATCACAATAGATACAAACAAACCAATGCCAGTGCGGTAGAAGACATATGTAATTCTGAAGTGGGGGGGGGGGGGGGGGGTGATCAAATATTGTAGCTATAATATTTTGACCTGCCCCCTCCTAGACCCGTCCTTTGCATATTAAGGCTTATAGCTATAGAAATAACATTCAGATAGTGTATTTAATTTAAATGTTATCACAGCTGATCTTAAGACACCAGTGGAACTATAGCTGAAGGCGTATGCAACTCTGAAGAGGGGCGGGTCAAAATATTATAGCTTTAATATTTTTACCCGCCCTGTCTCAGAACCATCTTTACTATATGAAGTACTGATAGCAATAGGAAATGCAATCAGAAGGCATTCAAATCTCAAATTCTATCACAATAGATACAAACTAAACAATGCCAGTACGGTAGAAGACATATGTAATTCTGAAGTGGGGGTGGGGGGGTGGGGGTGGGGGGTCAAAATATTATAGCTATAATATTCTGACCTGCCCCCTCCTAGACCCATCCTTTGCATATGAAGGCTTATAGCTCTGGAAATGACAATCACATAGTGTTTTTAATCTAAATGTTATCACAGCTGATCTTAAGACACCTGTGGAACTATAGCTGAAGGCCTTTGTAATTCTGGAGAGGGGCAGGTCAAAATATTATAGATATTATATTGCGACCCGCCCTGTCTCAGAGCCATCTTTACTATATGAAGTACTGATAGCAATAGAAAAATAAATTCAGATGGCATTTAAATCTCAAATTCTATCACAATAGGTACAAACATACTTCTGTTGCTCAATTTAAAGCTGCATACCTTCAATGGACAGATTCTGAATGAGTCTAGTCTATATGCAAGAATATAGAGTACCTTTTACTCTTTATCCCTAGTGTATGTTGGTAGTTTGTGATTCAAATTTTGGATGTCTGCAGTTAACGGCTTAATGATATTGGTGTTTGTCTTGGTTTTATGATGTCTGTGGTTTGAGTTGTGGATCTCCAAATGTGGAAGGATGGATTCCCACAGGTCAAGTTTCCCGATGTCATGAACATGAGGTGTAGGCTTGTTCGCATACATTGGGTGCGAGTTGTGATTGTCCATGAAATGAATCACAAATATCCAGGATTAGGGTCCAATGGGTCAGGTTACGGATGTCCAAAAGTCTAGCTGAATGTTGGATATACGGAAGTTGATCTATTGAATGTTTGGAACCAGATACTAAAGGTTTGATGCATATACAATGTTTGAGGGTGAATGGATGAACATCTATGTTTTTCAGCCATTTTACAAGGGGGAACAACTTATGGGTCTTCCTGTTTGCCTCCGTTCTATTGTGGGATTAGCTCCCCATGGGGAGCAAACACTTTCCTTTGGGAGCTGGTCCCTGGGGAGAATGGAGGCATATTTGAAAACTGCAGAGTTGCTTTCCCTGAAAGTGTATCTACTCACATTCAGTTTTCAGTATAGGCATGTTCTATGTTTTTGGATATTGTATCTGTAAATATTGTAAAAATGTATATTTCAAATGAGGACCCCAGGGAAGATTGGATACATGTCCAACTGGGCCTCCTCTATAAATAAAGTCATTATTATTATTATTATTATTATTATGAATAAACCAATGCCAGTATGGTAGAAGATATATGTAATTCAGAAATTTGGGGGGGGGGGGGGGTCAAAATATTATACCTATAATATTTTGACCCGCCCCCTCCTAGACCCATCCTTTGCATATATGAAGGCTTATAGCTTTGGAAATGACAATCACATAGTGTTTTTAATTTAAATGTTATCACAGCTGATCTTAAGACACCAGTGGAACTATAGCTGAAGGCCTATGTAACTCTGAAGAGGGGCGGGTCAAATATTATAGCTATTATATTTCGACCAGCCCTGTCTCAGAGTCATCTTTACAATATGAAGTACTGATAGCAATAGGAAATGCAATCAAATGGTATTTGAATCTCAAATTCTATCACAATAGATATAAACTAACCAATGCCAGTACGGTAGAAGACATATGTGACTCTGAAGGGGGGGGGGGGGGGGGGGGGGGGGTCAAAATATTATAGCTATAATATTTTGACCCACCCCATCCTAAGACCCATCCTTTGCATATGAAGGCTTATAGCTCTGGAATTGACAATCACATAGTGTTTTTAATTTAAATGTTATGACAGCTGAATTTAAGACACCAGTGGAACTAAAGCTGAAGGCCTATGTAAAATATTATAGCTATTATAATTTGGCCCGCCCTGTCTCAGAGCCATCTTTACTACATGAAGTACTGAAGTACTGATAGCAATAGGAAATGCAACCAGATGGTAATCTTGAAATGACAATCACATAGTGGTTTTAATTTCTGTTATCACAGCTGATCTGAAGACATCACAATAGATATAAACTAACCAAAGCCAGTACGGTAGAAGACATATGTAACTGTGAAGACAGGGGGGGGGGGGGGGTCAAAATATTATAGCTATAATATTTTGACCCGCCCCCTCCTAAACCCATCCTTTGCATGTGAAGGCTTATAGCTCTGGAAATGACAACCACACATAGTGGTTTTAATTTAAATGTTATCACAGCTGATCTTAAGAGTCCAGTCGAGCTATAGCTGAAGGCCTATGTAACTCTGAAGAGGGGCGGGTCAAAATATTATAGCTATTATATTTCGACCCACCCTGTCTCAGAGCCATCTTTACTATATGAAGTACTAATAACAATAGGAAATGCAATCAGATGGTATTTAAATCTCAAATTCTATCACAATAGATATTAACAAACCAATGCCAATATGGAAGAAGACATTTTTAGTTCTGAAGGGGGGTGGGGGGGTGAGGGGGGGGTCAAAATTTTATAGCTATAATATTTTGACCAGCTCCCTCCTAGACCAATCCTTCGCATATGAAGTCTTATAACATTGGGACTAACATTCAGATAGTGTATTTAATTTAAATGTTATCACAGCTGATCTTAAGACACCAATGGAACTATAGCTAAAGGCCTATGTAATTCGGAAGAGGGGCGGGTCAAAATATCATAGCATATTATAGCTATTATATTTCGACCTGCCCTGTATCAGAGCCATCTTACCTATATGAAGTACTAATAACAATAGGAAATGCAAACACATGGTATTTAAATCTGAAATTCTATCACAATAGATATAAACAAACCAATGCCAGTACGGTAGATCTATATAACTCTGATGGTGGGGGTCAAAATATTATAGCTATTATAGCTATAATATTTGACCCCCCAACCCCACCCCCACCCCCTCCTAGACCCATCCTTTGCATATGAAGGCTTATAGCTCTGGAAATGACAATCACATAGTGGTTTTAATTTAAATTCTGTCACAACAGATATAAAGAAACCAATAGAAGTATGGTTAATGGCCTACTTAACTCTCTAGAGGGTCGGGTCAAAATATTATAGCTATAATATTTTGACCCACCCTCTCTCAGATCCATCTTTAGCATATGAAGTACTTAGACTTAAAGGAACGACAATCACATGATATTTAATCTTTTTATTCAAGCAGAATAGTTATAAACAATCCAGTGAAACAACAACAAAAGACCTATTTAACTCTCATGTGGCGCGGGTCAAATTATCATAGCTATAATATTTGACTCCCCCCCCCCTCCTCCCACCCAACCTAACAACTATGCTGGACTGTTTTGTTTTTTATGCCCCCGTGACGATAGTCAGGGGGCATTAAGATTTGCCCCTGTCTGTCTGTCCGTCTGTCTGTCCGTCCGTCTGTCTGTTCGTCACGCTTTATGGTATAGAGTTTGTGTAATCAACTCCTCCCACAGTTTTCACAAGTCAGGGGGCATTAAGATTTGCCCCTGTCTGTCTGTCCGTCTGTCCGTCCGTCTGTCTGTTTGTCACGCTTTATGGTATAGAGTTTGTGTAATCAACTCCTCCCACAGTTTTCAATGGATCTGTTTCAAACTTTGCATACATGTTGGTGACATATTGAAGATGTGCATGTGGATTTTTGTTGGACCTAGAATTAATTTTGACAGAATTACGGCCTTTTGAACTTAGTCATTTTAGGCAAATTTTTGCATTGTAGGGTATAGAGTTTGTGTAATCAACTCCTCCCACAGTTTTCAACGGATTTTTTTCAAACCTTGCATACATGTTATGGACATATTGAAGATGTGCATGTGGATTTTTGTTGGACCTGAAATGAATTTTGACAGAATTACGGCCTTTTGAACTTAGTCATTTTAGGCAAATTTTTGCATTGTAGGGTATATAGTTTGTGTAATCAACTCCTCCCACAGTTTTCAATGGATCTTTTTCAAACCTTGCATACATGTTGTGGACATATTGAAGATGTGCATGTGGATTTTTGTTGGACCTAGAATTAATTTTGACAGAATTACGGCCTTTTGAACTTAGTCATTTTAGGCAAATTTGTGCATTGTAGGGTATAGAGTTTGTGTAATCAACTCCTCTCACAGTTTTCAATGGATCTTTTTCAAACTTTGCATACATGCTGTGAATGTATTGAAGATGTGCATGTGGGTTTTTGATGGCACTAGAATTAATTTTGACAGAATTATGGCCTTTTGAACTTAGTCATTCTAGGGAAATTTTGCATTGTAGGGAATGGATTTTTGTTATCAACTTGCTCCACAGTTTTCAATGGATCTTTTTCAAACCTTGTCTACATATGGTGGACATATTTGAAGATATGATGAGGCATATTGATAGGTCTAGAATTAATTTTGACAGAATCACAGCCTTTTTAACTTAGTCATTTTGGGCAGTTTTTTTCATGGCAGGTTATGTTTTTAATGGATTCTTTGTAGGTGCTTTATGGATATATACATATCATGTGACAGGCACTGCACGGGGGCATCATTAGTGTCTTACAGACACAATTCTCTAGTTTTAAATGAGGAGGAGCTGTAAACTGTAATTGTATTTCATGCTTGATTATGGTAGTCTTACATATACTGTCCTGTATCTCCATTTAATTCATGGGGGCGGGTCAAAATATTATAGCTATAATATTTTGACCCCCCCCCCCCCCCCCCCCCCCCACCCTCACGCCCATCGTCAGTATTTTAAGTATTCTAATGATGAAACAGAGAATCTGATGGTGTTTGAATTTTAATTTTATCATAACAGATATTAACAAATGAATAGTACCATGAAAACATTAAAACTTTTAATTTCAAGTGGGGCGGGTCATAATATTATAGCTATAATATTTTGATCCCCCCTACAGATTTTTCAAAATGAGGAGGAGTGGCGAATTAATATTGTTTTTGGTATTTGCTTGGTTACTGTAGGTCTTACATATACTTTCCTCTATTTCCATTTTTTTTTCATGGGGCGGGTCAAAATATTATAGGGGGGGTCAAAATATTATAATGATATAATGACCCGCGGGTCATAATATAATGACCCTGGGTCAAAATATTATACGGGTCAAAATATTATCTGGTACCCACGTCCCTATTACCCGTGGGTACCTGTTACCATAGCACTTTGAACATGTACACAACTTTGAACATGTACACAGATAATATAAGTTTAGATCAAATAATAAGTAAGGTATATGTCATGTACATACTAGTACATGGGAAGGTACAGTAAAAATATAAAAATCACACTGTTATAATGTGCAAAATTGGGTTGGCAATATAAGATGGCAATGGGTACAAGACAGTCACACTAAACTTTGCTCTGTTTGCTTGGAATTCTATTGAAATATAATATTTATACATTACATAATAATAAGCATTCGGGTAATGGGTAGTAAATATGTGCCCAGGCAATTTGCCTACCCGACCTGAACATGGGTACCCGGGTACTCATCCCAGCCCTAACAGCAAAGTATCAGCTCATGTAGTTAAGTCAGTTATGGCAGTTGTCAGTTACTGGCGAAAGTATGTGCACTTAGTACTGGTTAACTGCTTAGGAGGTCTAAGCCTGCACAGGAATAGTGTGGTTAGGTTAACTGATCGTCCCGACATGACCATAGCTGTTTACCATGGACGTAAAGCAATAAATCAATCAATCATGTAGTTAAGACAGTGCAACACATCATGTATGGAACATGAGTAATTTAAAGGCACTCAACAAAAAAATGAAGGCACTGACCAGCTTGACATAGTTTTCCTGTTGTTGAATTGTGGCTTAACGTCCCAGTGATCAGTCATGTACAGATGTTTCCTTTGAGTTTGTTGGACTTTTACCTGACATGAGATGAATGACACTCAGGAGCCGTATTCATAAAACCACTTAAGTGGTTGCTATGCGGTTGCTAAGGCTAAATATCTATAAAGGAGATTCCCTACAACTATGAAATTTGGTCTGGAGGAACAGTCTTACAAAGACTGTTCCTCCAGACCAAATTTCATAGTTGTAGGGAATCTCCTTCAAAGAAATTTAGCCTTAGCAACAGCATAGCAACCACTTAAGTCGTTTTATGAATACGCCCCAAGGTCTTGCTACAGCTACTAGCAGCTCTGCAGCAGAGGTACCAGGCAGTCCGTCTATATAATGGGCCGCTATGGGCAGGGTACCAACATAGATTTATGGAAACTTACAGTGTTACATCTGGAACATGACACCTCAGTTAACAAATACCATAATGCTTGACATGAAAATAATTTTGAGATGTATTTTGATAAGTTAAATTTCCATTTCAGTTCAATGACTTGTTACTAGTGTGTATCAGTCAACTCATGGGTAAATACAAGGTTCGAGCCAGACTTAGTGTGGATGGCATGGTGGTGAGTATGATATAATTGAGCTGCGACACGAGAAAACCAACAATGTGGTTGTGCGCCCAGTGCAGACTCAGATCAGCCTGGGTATCCGCCCAGTCTGATCAGAGTCTTCACTGATAGCATGAAGGTAGCTTAGACCCTTAGCTACCCTATGAGCGCCAAGCGATGAGTCTGATCAGACTGGGCGGATGCCCAGGCTGATCTGAGTCTGCGCTGGGCGCACAGCCATATTGTTGGTTTTCTCATGTCGCGGCTCATATGTGTAAGATATTGAGCATGGTTTGTCTGTCTGTACAGAGATAATCCACAAGCTTTAGTGAGTGGATTATTGACTGCACAGGTGGGCCAGCCATATACCACAATACCCAGTGTAGACCTTGCACATTTTGAGGTATTTCCTGTGAAAGATTTGGGAATATTGGTCTTGTGGTATAAGTTAATATATGCACATTGGCTGTATTTACACTAGTGGATATAGATTGGCCTGTAAGTCAGATTTATTGTCAAATATTAACAAGTGATTCAAAACTGATTTAGCATGTTAATGCACCTAGTCTTGATGAATATCACCCATGTGACATTCACTGAGCCCTAGATTTTTGCAGTGACCATTACTTTTAAATGCCATGACTGAATCTTGCATTTTAAACATAATGACATGTATGTGGTAACATTCTGACCGCTTCAGACAGCTTTCAGCTTTATAGAAGTTTTTTTAGAAAGGTATTATCATACGATATTGATTCTGGGAGGCCAGATGTCAATGATTGTCACTGCTGTTAGTTTTCATAGTTGAACTGCAATAACTCCACAAAGATTTAGGTTATAATGCTATTTTCAGTGTTGAAATGCCATAATTCCATGAAGATTAAGTTATCAGGCTACATTCAAAGATTATAGAATTACATGGTATTCCTTTGATAGCATTGTAAAATCAAAGAGTGAATTTGAATGACAGTAAGGAGTGATAAACCGCTGAAATAGGTATTTGAAACATTGTTACAAGAACAGGAAGAGAAAAACAAATTCAGTTTTGACATTTTCATTTTGACAGGTTTTACCAGGAGAGAACTTAGCAATACAGAACACATTTTGTATAAAATGTACAGAGAAGTCGGTGGAGTTCCTAGATGAGTGAGTATATAGCATAAGGCTAATGTCTGTGCAAACAGTGTAAACCCAGATCAGACTGATCAGGACCTGTACTGTTTGCCAGCCTACCAGTAGTTTATAACATATAATGGCATCGTAAAATCAGCTTGTTCAAACAGTAGGGAAACAGCCACATCACAAAGTAAATGTTGGTTTTCTCATGTTCCAGCTCATATAGATTAAACATATTTTATTGCAAAAAGACAAAGGGATTGGACACAAGTTATACATAACATTATATAGTCCTCTCCCTAAATGTGACAAGTAATCTACAAATGGTACAATGGTAAATATGATACTTTTTTTTGAACGGAAATACATTTTTATTATTACTACTCCGTAACATTCAACAATGCTCTGTTCCACATAAAAGCTACTTTCTTTGAACTAACAGGTAACATGGAATTTAATACGGATGAAATTAGGATATCAGCTCATGTGAACCTGCAAGTATCTTTGATATATTTTAAGGCAGCAAGTATAACTGTTTTATTGAGGTCGTAACTAAGTTCTGATCCACCATTCAATAATAAATCTAAGTTAACGAACGGAATGAAATTTAGAGTCGCCGATAAACTATCGCGTTGATTATCATATAGTGTGCAGGAAAAGAAGTAATGCTCAGCATTTTCAACATCAGTCCCACAAGCACATACTGAATTTGGAACAATGTTTATTCTGTGCAAATCTGCTTTTAGGCTACTGCAATTGTGTCGAATTCTAGTTAGTATGATACTATATTTCCTATCACCAACTGATAAAAAATCGTTTACTTTGTTTATTTGTTTACGAAGTTTAGTTTTAAATGCAGATAAAGTCACACAGCTCCGAATATCAATATCTAATTCATTCCATAGTTTTAAAGTAGATGGAATGAAAGAAGTTTCATATGAACATAACTGCGAGAAAGGTACTTCAAAATTTTCTCCACTCCTTAAGTTGTAATTAGATGTTTCAAAGAGTATTAGAAGTACCAACAAATCCACTTCCATACCTTGAGGATTTTTCTGTACTTTTTGTTCTGCAAAAAATATGTATATATATAAATCAGAGCTCTAGATAAGAGGGGTATTTGATGATAATTGAAGGATAATTTTCTTTATTTCTCATTGAAACCATACATTGTGACCCCTCATCTGAACTGTCACAACATATGTTTTTATCCAGATTTAACAAAAATTATCCCTAATTATCACCAAATACTCCCTCGTATCTAGGGCTCTGATAAATGAAAGAGATGAAATGATACAGTTTTTGCTAGATGACCACTGCATAATGGCTGTTACCATCATTGTATATACACATTATCCCATCGTTCTTAAGAAGTTTGTTGATTATTTGCCCTTTGTTTTTCAGTGCAAACAATGGAGAAGGTTTAGAATGGCTAGCAGTAAGTATTTCATTACCATACCATCTCTTTAACTCTTTTCAGCTGTTGTTTGGGTCTAAAATTGTCTTTCTTTTCTGTTTAAGAAAGCTAAGAAGTGATTTGTTGCCCAATATGTCATTCGCAAACGGTTCATGATATATTCACTGACTACTGACAGACAACCATAGATATATTGGGCAACAAATCTATTAGCAAGAACCCATTTCAATTCTAACACACAAGAAACAACGAAAAAGGAAGTGTATCCTTCAGATTTATCCAGTTGTCCACCATTCTTCCCTGAATTTGCTCCTAGAGAAGCAAATTCTTCCCTTTAAGAGTTGAACCCTATTGACAGGGGAAGCATAAATGAAATTGGCAGAGTTACTCCCCCTGAAAATGTACCCATTCACTTCGAATATGTGTGAAGCTGTTGCTGTCTGTGTAACTGTCTGTATATGTAACTATTCATAGATGTAGCCAGCATTACCTGGCCCAGAGGTTATAAAACTTGAGTACATTCTCAAACTCAAAATAAAGCACACTGATTGTCTGCTTCCGAGCATATGCTCGGAAGCAGTCAATCAGTATGCTTTATTTTGAGTTTGAGATTATTCTTAAGTTTTATAACCTCAAACCCTGATCATACAACTTTCTATGTTTCAGGCTTTTGAACATGTGATATCAGATTTTGTCAACAAGATTAAATTGAAAAAAGTTCTGTCTGATGACATGAGTGGTACTAAAGTGGCCTTGGCAGAACATCAGGAGATGGTAGGTATACCCGATGGTAATACACTGTCGAATAATCATTCAGTCAACGTTGATTCAGCGCCATGTGGAGCACTTTGCACTTTTCAAATGCATTATGAGCTGTAATTACATAAAAATTCCAACATCACATTAACATTTTCCCTGTCAAGCTCATATTGAAAATTTATGATAAATCATGTTGCTTCATTGTCTTGTGGAGTGTTCAAATTTGCACCTTGATGACATCAAATGTAAACATTTACCGTATATGCAATAATTTTCGCGGTGTTCCATTTTTCGTGGTATTTCGCAGTGTTTTCTAAAACCGCGAATATTTAGCGAAATTATTTCATGTTTATACAAAATAGCTTCAGTAGACTCAGTGTCTATGTATTTTGTTTCTATTTGCTTTGGTAAATTCTGGTACTTTCCGCTTGAGCCAGTTCTTTCATCAACCTGCGGCCCAGCCGCAGGCTGATGAAAGAACTGGCTCTAGTGAATAGGAAGTAAGTTTACTTTTCCTGCACGTTGATAACTGCGAAAATTAAAATTCGGGAAAATTAAGGTTTATGTTTTTGGATCTAAACCGCGAAAATTTGAACCTGCGAAAATTACCGCGTATATGGTACTTCTGTTTACATCCACCTGAAAGTAGTCCTATAGTAAACATGGTAAAAGTCTGGCAATTTTATTCTGTATGATGTTGGAATGTAAACAGTTTTTATCTACTTGTAAATTAACATGTGATGTCGGGCAGATGTAAATATTAATTCACTCCAGCTTCACCATCTTGAATTAAAATTTAACAATCTGTCCTCCAACATGGTGTGTTGATCTGTGATAATTTAACCACAAGGAAATTTTTTTTCTTAAATGTTGAAGATCAAATTTTGCATTAAATTCTTTTTTATGTGCATTAGTATCTTTTCCAAGCCTTATTTGTACCTGCCTGACAACCACATTTGATTATTGAGCCGCGACATGAGAAATCCAACAAAGTGTTTGTGCGCCCAGCGCAGACTCAGATCAGCCTGGGCATCCACCCAGTCTGATCAGAGTCTTCGCTGCCTGCTAGCTTAGATCCTTAGCTACCCTTTAAGTGCATAGCGAAGAGTCTGATCAGACTGGGCTGATCTGAGTCTACGCTGGGTGCACAGCCACTTTGGTTTAAACATATTTTATTTCAAATTTCATATAATTCAACTATACATTGTGAATATATAAATTTAGCAGGATTGGAACGGAAGCATAAATACTTATTTGGTTCCTCTCCTTAACAGCCACAGCCACTTTGTTGGTTTTCTCGTGTTGCTGCTCAATTCAATTCATGAAATTAAGCAGAAAGTTTTCTTAATTGCAGGATTCCCAAGTTCTTGGAAAAAGAGCCCCACGGTGGATCAAAGATGAAGAAGTAACAATGTGTATGGAGTACACATGTCAAGATAAATTCACACTTGTTAAAAGGAGACATCATTGTAGAGCATGTGGAAAGGTAAGGCAGTAAAGCTGAATTTTGCTGATAGCAGGACGGTTTGTCCAGATTGTTGTAGTAACTCTAAATGAGCCACAACACGATAAAATCAACAAAGAGGCACATTATGAGCCGAGGAAAGTCTCAGATCAGCCTGGGCATCTGCCATCTTTGCTGTTACAATAGACCCTTAGCTACCGTTTGAGCGCTTAAGGAAGACTCTGACAGACTGGGCCAATGCCTAGGCTGATCTGAGTTTGTCCAGGCTGCACATGCCACTTTGATGGTTTTATTGTGTCCCGGCTCAAATGATGGATGAGAAAATGTATGAGCAGATACTGTAGACCTATTTTGACAATGACAATGAAGGTGTATGGGAGGAGCTTCGGTAGCTCAGTGGGTTAAGTGCTGGCCTGCTGATCTAGCGGTCCCAGGTTAATTCTTGGAGGCGGAAATCTTTTCAACCATAGATGAGGTTTCATTGCACACACCCTTTCATTATCACCCTCCCATCATCCTGATATATCTGAAATATGTTGAAAAGGATGTAAAATTGCATGTCATCCATCCATTCTATTAAGGTGTATGGCTACAATGCCATGTTTTATTGCCATCTCTTCAAAGGACCCAATTTTGTGACTGCCTGTTTGCTTTCCCAGACAATGAAACCCTTCTTGAAGGGGTCTTCTAGGGGAATAGATGCTTTCATTTAAAAAATATTTTTATTTCAAATGTTACAATGATGTCATTATGTCTAACTTTAAATTTTTGCTAATTGTTTTCCAGATATTTTGTCAGAAGTGTTCATCCCGAAAAGTGCAGTTACAGTATGACAATAATCAGCTCAATCGGGTATGCCAAAAATGTTATGATATTCTTGCTGGTAAGGCAGATAATCTGGAAGAATCCACAGAAGAACCACCAACAACACCAACCACACCAAAACCAGTCACTCAGGTACTACAGTCTCTTGATTATGGCACACAAATGCCCTAGCAAACAGTATAGGCCCAGATCAGACTGCTCCTAAGGCAGGAGTCTGACCAAGGTCTGTACTGATTGCAGTTTCAATAGAAATTTTGGACCCATCATGGAATAGCAAATGTTTAGAACTGTAACTGTTACAACAAAATTTACATCTTCAAAATTTCAACAAAAAATGTCCTAGCTGTATCATACTAGAGGCAAACAATTAGGGGATAACTGTATTGAAAATTGTCATTTGGGGAGGTAAATGGTCGGTTTTATGGTCGGTAATTTTGTTTTATGGTGACGCGCCAGCGGAGCCATAAAACACTATTTGCGACCATAAAACCGATGATTTACCTCCCCAAATGACAATTTTCAATACAGTTATCCCCATTCTAATGCACTTTTCCACATTTTCACCTTTCATAATGTACTAGTTTGCACCCATTTCAAGCATTGTCAGCAGCGTAAAACCAGATGTCAGCCAATGAGAAGCGATGTTACTTAATTATGTCGGATTTGCGACAGTAAATCGCAGAATATCCCGTCGCAAATTTTTGACATTATCCAATTAGACGTCGCATTATATTTGTAAGTGCACTAGAATGTAGATTTAGTGCAACCTTTTGAGGATCTATGCTATTTGCAAATGCAATTATTTTCATTTTTGGCACTGCAAGTGTTAAAATGGTTCAATATTAAGGTCAGTTACAGTGTATATCCTTTGTTTTATGGCTTTTGGTATGCTAAGTTTGTGGTACCAAATGATGCCTCAGTGAATGTCAAAGCAGGCACAAAAAATCATGTCATATGGGTCTTGCTACATCAGTTAATATACATGGTACTCAGCAGTGACATGTTGCTAGCCTTTTCTTTATTTCATTGTTGTTCTAGCAGAGTTCTACATGGCTAACACACGACTAACATAGCCCGGTCGCAAGCAGTTTACTGTTTCCTCAGATTCTGACCATTTTAGTGTTGAATGGATTCTGATCCATTTTCTTTTTCTTTTTTTTATGTGAACTCATTATAATCCCCCCAGTGAGGCACTTCTTCTGAGATCTGTAAGAAAAAATGAGTAGCGACACTAGAAAACCAACAATGTGGTTGTGCGCCCAGCGCAGACTCAGATCAGCCTGGGTGTCCACCCAGTCTGATCAGAATCCTTGCTTTGCGCTTAAAAGTTAGCTAAGGGACTAAGCTAACTACATGGGGTTTTGTCATGTCGCGGCTCAATTTTAATAAAGCAAAATCTAATTACTCTGATTATGAATATGCTCTTGTGTGAAACATTGAGTTTTCTATAAACCTGAAGTTGCTGCTGCATTTGAATTGGTTGTGTGTTTTAGGTTGAAGCCGACCAGTCAGCAGTATTATCCTGTTATCTCAATGTTATGGACAACGGCAAAAGTAAAACATGGAACAAACGATGGATTACTGCCCGAGAAGACTTTGTGCTATACTTTTACAAGAAACACCGGGTAATGGTGACTTATTTTTGCATGTAGTATATTTTAAATTTTGATAATCGGTGCTTCAGATTATGTGATGCTTTAATATTTACAATAATATTTCATATGATTTTATTATTTATTTGTTTTACATTGTTGGGGGTGGTGGTTGAGCAATGATGCTGGTTATAACTTCCAGTGCCGGGGTGTCCTACTTATTTGAATAAAAGTATGGTAAGGGCCTCCTGGGCTTGCAGTGGGTGTGGGTGGGAGCTGTTTTGATATTTTTTCTCTCGTCTCTCATTTCTCTTTTCTTTCTCTCCCTCTCTGGGAGATGACCCGATATAGACTGAAATACTGTCTCTTACACCCAAAACAACCAACCAACCAACTTGACATTGTGGCGCAAATATAGAGAAGTTTCGTTAGTCACTTGTATATTTCTCTCATGCTTGACACTTGTGATGTGATCTACTTTCAACTTTAATTCATACCCTGGGGCCGTATTCATAAAGCCACTTAAGTCGTTGCTATGCGGTTGCTAAGGCTAAATATCTATAAAGGAAATTCCCTACAACTATGAAATTTGGTCTGGAGGAACAGTCTTTGTTAGACTGTTCCTCCAGAGCAAATTTCATAGTTGTAGGGAATCTCCTTCAAAGAAATTTAGCCTTAGCAACTGCATAGCAACAACTTAAGTCGTTTTATGAATACAGCCCCTGATATATTACTGAACTATTTGATCTTATTCTAATGTGAGATGATCAGACTATATAATTGGGTAATTTGTATAAAACAAGACATTTGAGCTGCAACACGAGAAAACCAACAATGTGGTTGTGCGCTCAGCGCAGACTCAGATCAGCCTGGGCATCCGCCCAGTCTGATCAAGAGTCTTCGTGTTGCCCTTAAAAGGTTGCTAAGGGTCTAAGCTACCTCCATGCAGACGGCAAAGACTCTGATCAGATCAACTGGATGGATGCCAAGGCTGATCTGTGTCTGCGCTGAGCACACAACCACGTTGGTTTTCTCGTGTCATGGCTCATTTGTTTTCTATTGTCTGTCTTTTCTCCCTTCATTTCTATCTGATTGGGGTTCGGGGGGCATTTTTACAAGGGAGGTAACTTGATAGAATATAATTTGCTTCCATGGAACAAGTTGTATCCCATTTGACAGACAAGCTGCAGAGAGGAACTTTTTCTGTAAGTGTACAACAAAATTTTGGAAACTTGGAACACCTATAAGAATTACCAGAGTTGTTTTTAAAAAAGGAACATTGGGGCTTTACAATGCTAAAATGCATCTGAAAGGTACAGCTGCACCGACAAACTGTGTAGACTCTGATGAGACTGCTCATTCTGATCTTGGTCTGCACTGTTTGCTCAGACCTATATGTTCCAATACTTAAATTTTTTTACAGTAGCCTCCTTTTAAACAGAGACAAATATCTCCAGACCTGCGGTTTGCTGAAATATTGTGAAATTGTTTTTCTCTGTAGGATCCCAAAGCCATCATGACAATGCCATTACCAGGTCATGAGGTCAAGGTCATAGACGGCACAGAGAAAGAGAAAGTAGACAGACAACATGTATTTGCACTGGCCCATAAAATGGCTAATGTTTGCTACTTCCAGACTGAGAATGATGATCAGCTTCACCAGTAAGTGATTTTTCTATTTTCTAAACTGGAGAGGACAAATATTGGTTTAACTTACAATCAATTCTTTGAGCCATGCATTAATGTTTTTATGATATAAATAATATAAATTTTGTAAATTGAGAGCTCCAAATAAAGTATGGTTTTGATGATAATTTTTAGATTATTTCCGCATTTTTTGTGTGAAAAAGTATTGCTTTGACTCTTCCTCATTTCAAGTGGACAATCATGTTTTCAAGTGTGTTTGCAAAATTTTATAGCCAAGCAGCAAAGTTGCTTTGGGAGTAACCCTTAAAACACCAAAACAAAAGCACTTGACAAAAAATTTAAAAAAATCAAAAATGTATCATCCAAGCTATATGGGATGAGAGTTTAGAGAGTATAAGGTAAACAGTGTAGGTTCAGATGAGGTGGCCAATTATGTGCCACCTCATTTGGATCTAAGCTGTTTGTGATCTGGCCCAGAGGTTATAAAACGTGAGTACATTCTCAAACTCAAAATGAAGCACACTGATTGGCTGCTTCCAAGCACATGCTTGGAAGCAGCCAATCAGTATGCTTTATTTTGGGTTTGAGATTATTCTCAAGTTTTATAACCTCGAACCCTGAACTGTATTCATTTTTGGCACTTTATGATGTAATGTTAATTTTAGAATATTTCACTTGTCTTGCAGATGGACAGAAGTATTAAAGAAGATGGTATTATTACAACTTCCTAGTGCAGATGATAAAAGACTATCAGCACATTCCCTAGACAGTGGTAACTCTACAAACAGTTCAACAGGCTCTTAGCAGACACAGTGGCTCTTAGCAGCCATAGTGGATCTTAATAGACACAGTGGCTATTAGAAGACATAGTGTCTATTAGAAGACATAGTGGCTCTTAGCAGATTTAGCAACTCCAAGCAGCTGCTGTTCCAAGCTAATTACCATATAAATCCTAATAAACGCCCCCTCTCTCGTTTTGCAAAAAAACATGTAATACCATTTTGCCAACGTCGCAAAATTCCAAGCATTGCAGTCCTCAGATATTGTACTTTATGTATGGTATGTCAAACTCGCCATCACCGAGCAGGTATTTTATGCAGTTTTCAGCTATTTAAGTGAGGAAAGAGTGAATGAAATAATGAAACATTTATCCCCAGTGACTATGTGTAATTGTAGGTACAGAATTTATGTCGTCATTTCACTTCCATGAAAAAGTATAAATGCATTGGCATATTTTAAAACCTGGATTGGAATGGATGAGATAATCATTCCGTTGGCTACAATTTTCTCCCAGGACCTGGGATGACACTATTACAGGAAAGAATTTGCTCCCTTGGAGGGAGCAAATTCTTTCCTGTAAGAGAGCCATCCCAAATCCATATAAAGAAGTGGGGGAGATAACCCCTGCTAGTATATTTAACTCCAAACCATTCCATGTTTTATACTATGCAAACCACATGATAGAGAATTGTTAGATTTAGAAGTATGTGTTTGTTTTGTTGATTGTTTTCATTGAATTGTTTAAGACTATCAAGACCACCTGGGTGCTACAGAAAGTGTATGCTTATTGTCAATGTATTGTTTCACTTAACTTTTATACGCCAGACTCCAGAGATACAGACAGTGGACAAAAAACTTTTTCAAATCGTGACATTGCAGTAAGTAAGTAAGTAAAGACTTTATTTAACGGGGGTTACAACATTTAGCATAAAATAGAGCTAATCATCCATGAGGCCCTCAATAATCTTCCATGAGGCCCTCAAGTAACTGTAATGTATTTCTTATTGAGCACAAAGTTTTGTGTAAAAAGTATAAAGTCACTGTCAACAAAATTACAATAATATGTAGGTAAATGAGTTGAGCAATATTAAAAACATATCTGTAGTTGATATCGTTTTTTTTTTTTAAAGTTCATGTCATAAGTATATGTTAATGTCATTGCTGACATCAGTAGAAACATGACCTTTTAAGAATTTAAGTGATGCTTGAACAGATGCCTGTCTGTAACTAGAGATCAAAAAAGTTCAGAAATATTTTAAATATTGTATTATTGTTTTTTCTGCTTTAAAGTACAGTGTTCAGGAACATATTAATTATGAATTACAGATTTCTTGTGAAAAATGGAAATGCACTTCAGAAACTGCAACATATTGATTTCACTAACTTTTTAGCCACCTTCTGTAGTCGACAGGACACATATCATTTGGGTCCCATGATCCTGACACATTGCTGGCCTGTGAATCATAGCTGTAAGCCAAGTTGTTCAAAACTTACAACATCCTTGGCTAATGAGATATTTTTAAACCTGTGCAAAAACATTGTCAATTGTCATTTTTTGTTGAAAAACAGAACAAAAAAAAACAAATGTGAGTAAATTGGCAGTGCAAAAGCTCCTCCATTTTTTTCAGCTAAACATATTCTCATATTTGATTTTATGGGTACTGTAAGACTTAACAAATTCTTGACTAAGCAGTTAGCTTTGAATAACTGGACCCAGATGTATATGTTGAGCAAAAACATGGACCAGCTAGCTCTGTGTTTAACATCTTTGATTTTGCAGGGCTGCCCAACAAAAATAAGTTGCAAATTGGATTTAATATTATGTTTCATGTAATGTGTTTGCTTTGAAAATAAATCATTTTATCCTGAAGCTTAACTGTTCAACAGACATCAGTCATATAGATACTATTTTGCCATATATATCATGCATATACCATATTGTATACTCATTCTTCTACACATTTTGCAGTTACCAAAACATTACTATATCTGGATATTGAAGTAAATAGTTGTAATGGTTTTTCTTAATGTTCCAACATTTTTCTTAATAACTATACCAGAGCTCAGGATTAGCCAAATCCGTAGGATGAAAACTAGCTCAGAGATCCTATTACATATGTTCTACATCGCAAGTTATATGGACTGCATCAAGCAAAAATGAGCCGCGACACAAGAAAAACAACAAAATAATTGTGCACCCATCGCAGACTCAGATCAGCCTGGGCATCTCCCCAGTTTGATCAGACTCTTTGTTAAGTTCTTAAAGGATAGCTAAGGGTCTAAGCTACTTCCATGCAGACAGCGAAGACTCTGATCAGACTGGGCGGATGCCCAGGCTGATCTGAGTCTGCGCTGGACCCACAACCACTTTGTTGGTTTTGTCGTGTCGCAGCTCAAAATTTTTTGCAACCTGTGCACCCATCAAAGGCTCTTAACAGCTTGTGTATCTGTATGGTTTGATTGGAGCCTTTGCTGTGCTCTGTATAAACAGCCAAGAACCCATGGTTTCTTCATGCTGACACTGAAGACTCTGATCAGTCAGAGTGATCATGGAGGCTGATCTGTGACTGCGCTGGGCACACATCATAAGACACTTTTTTATCATATGACGTTGCATCTGAGAGTGTAATAAAGGCATGCATTAAAAACAATAATCCACTTGTGGATTAAATATGCAAATTACATCGTAACGTTATGCATTGACGTCCAAAAAATGTTACATTTTCTAATGGTGAAATCGTGAGGTTTTAGTACAAGATTTGCTAATAAAATGCAATTTTAGTGTAATACGATAAATAGAATCTTGCATTCGTGCTCCTGTATTATTGAATTTATTAAACTCGTTGGTGAAAAAGACAAGATGCTCGGCAGATCCTCACATCTTATCTTTTTCCCCAACTTGTTTAATAAATTCAATAATACATGAGCACTCATGATGTGGTTCATATGAGGTCTTAATTATAATTTTCTGTTCTACATAAAACTGGATATTGAGGCTACTCATCAGAAGTACTTTGCAGAGGCAGTTTTAGCTCAACATTACAGCTCCTTATTAATTACTGCTCAGAAATGGTGAAGGTAAGTCACTTGTTCTAAGGTTTACCTACCATTCACTTAATGTGAAAAATGTGCAGATCTTTTCGAACATAAATTGTAGCCTCCAGGCCATCAGAATATTTGAATAATGAAATAACATGGTAATACTTCTGAATTGGAATACACGAATGTCGTCTTGTCTTAGCTTGCCTAAAGGTGTTCATATTGCTGAGTGGCTTTATTTGAGCCGCGACACGAGAAAACCAACAAAGTGGTTGTGCGCCCAGCACAGACTCAGATCAGCCTGGACATCTGCCCAGTCTGATCAGAGTCTTCGCTGTCAGCATGAAGCTAGCTTAGACCCTTAGCTACCCTTTAAGTGCAAAACAAAAAAACTCTGATCAGACTTGGCAGATGCCCAGGCTGATCTGAGTCTGCCCTGGGCACACAACCACATTGTTGGTTTTCTCGTGCCGTGGCTCATTTGTTTTTTGGGTTGTCAGAGTTCTAAATAAGCTTGATGGGAGATCCACATTTGCCCTGATTGGCAATACATATGCACCAAATTTTTAATATGTTTGCCCAAGGGTTTTCAGTACATCCTGCACATGTTTGTGTGACTGCATGACAATACGATTGCAATTACAAAGGTAAAATGGTGATTTACCTGTCCGAATAAGTGAAGGAATACTAAGAACCATTTCTCTTTGGTCATGTATAAATCTGACTTTTTTAAAGGCTTAAACTTTGAAGAAAGCCAACATGCTTGTCCTAAATAAAAGTGACAGCATTTGATCCACGACACGAGAAAAACAACAATGTGGTTGTGGGCCCAGCGCAGACTCAGATCAGCCTGGGCATCCGCCCAGTCTGATCAGAGTCTTCCCTGTCTGCATGAAGGTAGCTTAGACCCTTAGCTACCCTTTGAGCACTTAACAAAGAGTCTGATAAAACTGGGTGGATGCCCAGGCTGATCTGAGTCTGCGCTGGGCGCACAACCACATTGTTGGTTTTGTCGTGTCGCGGCTCATTTTATTACAACACCAGGAAATTTATTACATTGTGCACTGCAATTTCAAAGTCATCATCAGAGCCCTAGATAAGAGGGAGTATTTGGTGATAATTAGGGATAATTTTGTTAATTCTGGATAAAAACATATGTTGTGACCCCTCATCTGAACCATCTCGATGAGACGGTTCAGATGAGGGGTCACAACGTATGGTTTCAATGAGAAATAAGGAAAATTACCCTGCAGTTATCATCAAATACCCCTCTTATCTAGAGCGCTGTGTTAGATATACATGTACGCTTGTATGCAATATTGTGTTTCATCTAGAAACTTTAAGGTTTTTGTTGTTATTGTTATTACATTTGTTGTCAGTAATTATTTGCCTTCTGTGATCTTTTAATTGTTAATGCTTTGTATATTGTGCTTTCAATAATTTCTAGATTTTCCAGAGAAGTATTATTGCCTTTGTTGTAATTTGAGGAATAGCAGTCTAACAAACTGTTCCAGCCCATTTCATTCCACCTCAGTGCAAAGTGTTCGAAATATTGGGACACCTAATGTAAAGCTGATCTACCTTTGCTGTTTACTGTAAAATACTTAACCCTTAAAACACCAAAAATTAAAATAGTTAAATTTGCAAACAGTGCTCATAGTGATCCACCTCATCTGAATCTACACTGTTTGCCCTCTAGTGTTCAAATTCTCAAAAACATTTTTTGAAATTCTGCAGACTTAGATTTTGTCGTCTGCTTTTTGGCGCTTTAAGGGTTAAGCGTATATGCAGTAAACACAGTTGACTCTTGTTATCTCAAACACTGATATCTCTAAGTACCCTCTTATTGCAAAGAATGCAGTTTGGAAAACACTTCATATTTTCCTTCACATTTCACTTCCAGATACCTCAAACTACTGCTATCTCAAGGTAAATTGGACCAGAAAATTTACTTTGAGATAGCAGTAGTTTTAGATGAGCTTGGAGATAGCGAGAGTTGACTTTACATTGGAGTGTTGAACTGAAATCTTTCAGGTGTGTTCATATTTTTTGTAGTTTAAGCCATTTGTAGAAGATAGGCCAAACATTCGGCTTATTGCCAGGTCTTGCTTAAGGTTTCCATAGAAGGAGCAACAAAATACATGTACTGCTGTGTTTTCTAGCAAAAAATACCAGCAAAATTATGTGACCAACTTCTTTTTTGAGTGCTTGTGACGGTAAATTAAAGTGCTGGGGCTGTATTCATAAAACGACTTAAGTGGTTGCTATGCTGTTGCTAAGGCTAAATTTCTTTGAAGGAGATTCCCTACAACTATGAAATTTGCTCTGGAGGAACAGTCTTTTTAGACTGTTCCTCCAAAGCAAATTTCATAGTTGTAGGGAACCTCCTTCATACAGTTTTAGCCCTAGCAACAGCATAGCAACCACTTGTCGTTTTATGAATACGGCCCCTGGTTAGAGTAATTTTAAGTTCTAGCGTTATTCTTTTTTCCTGTACATATTTGCAATATTCTATAAATACTAGTTCACAAATATTTTATCAGATGTTTTTGTAAAACATAAATGACAGTATGAAAATGTGTTTCATATAATGAAGTTCTACATAGATTGTCCAGACAATGATCTAATGAATTGCAAATAAACAATGTTATTTTTTATTTGTTTTCTGGTTTTACTTTCATACCTGTTTTAGTTTAATAAATCTGTGATATATGAAAACATACTTCTAGTCAGCTCCATCTGGACAAAACCAGTCTTAAGAAGTTTTACAGATCTATGCAAACTTCCATATATACACCAGATCAGTTCATGTCCAGTTAGGTTTTTATCCTCATACTTAATAATTTAAACTGACCAGTCATAAAAGGAGCCCCGGTAGCTCAGTGGGTTAAGTGCTGACCTGCCTATCTAGCGGCCCCAGGTTAGATTCCTGCCTGTGAAAATCTTGCCAATCATAAGAGTTCCATTGCACACAGCCTTTCATAATCCCCCTATCATTGTCCTGATATGACTGCAATACTGTTGAACATAATGTGAATTGCAAGTCTTCCATCTAACCCATTCATAAAAGATATACCAAAACACTGATTTTGCGTAGATATTTTTCATGATTTTATTCATGTATATTGCCGTTTCGGAGAAGAGTGATTATTTAGGGACAAAATTTTGATCATGACAAGAAGCTTGAATTCCTTTGATACTTTGTTGCAAGTTTCGAGAAAATCACTCTCATCCAGCATGCCCACTCTTCATTGGTAACAAAATTCCCCTGACTGTTCCCTGACCGAATTCCATTTTTATGTGACCAAAATGACATTATTTAACTGTCACAACCTTTCACTTAAGACCTAAGGTTTGCCCGTGCAGTACCTGTTTTGGGATGCAGAAAAATCAGCAAAGCAGCAGATATATTTCAAGCTAAGAAAAGCTTTTCAACAATACATACTGGAAAAAACCTCTTGTTACAGAAAAGCGGCTATGAAAAAGCACAATATAGAAATATCAACAGACACTTTAACCATCAAAAGTTCATTTTTTTGTCCAAAAATTATAAAAATTCCCTGACTTTTTAGCATTTTAGGATTTCCCTGACCATTTTTCAAAATTCCCTGACTTTTCCCTGACCTTGAAGAAAATTCAAATTTCCCTGACTTTTCACTGACCAGTGGGCACCCTGTCATCTATACAGACCTGCGGCAGGTGCAAGATGCCCTGCTAGCCACAATCTTTCTTGTAACAGAAAGCTGATCTTCAATCATTTCAGTGAAATTTCTCCATGATATTTGAAAGTGTAAAAGGAACTACAGACCAAAAACCACTTTTAAAGACATTGACAACAGCATCAACTATCAGAAGACATAAAACATTTTTAATAATGATGATGCAAATATTCCCCAAGACCATTGCACATGCTAAATTTGGAGAAATTCATCAATAAATACTCATGTTACAGAATGGAAATAGAGTGCTTGTGGATGTACGTGTTAGCAGCAGGGTATTTTATGTTTTCCTGCTGGCTGTAGACAGCCAGCAGGAAAACATAAAAGACCCTGTCGCTAAAACTTGGTGGATTATAATAAGAACTGAATGGACGCTACTTTTAGTCCAATGATACCCTCCAAACAACCCTCTAGTCATTAACAGAATGGAGTTATGGCGCTTAAACATTGTTGAACAAGTTCATTGACCTGTAGTGATTATGTGAAGATGGAAGAGGTACGGGGTGATAGTTTAGATCTGTTACATAATGACTGGCCCTCGTACTTGTTATGACCATTGTCTGCAAGATTGAGAATTGCTTTTTAGTCCAAATTATTTTACCTTGACAGATGCTTCTAAAAAACATTAATTTTCCATTTTGGACAAATGTGAAGTTAATGGTTTTTAAGTGTCCCAATACTTAAGCACACTTCCACAGCAGGGTCACAGTATAAGCATGCTTGGCTTTCGTTATCTTAAGCAACTTGTCTTTATTACATGCAGAAAGGAAAAAAAAATGCAATAAGACTATAACAATGGGTTTAAATAAACACCAAGACTGTCAACACATTTCTGTTAATTTATTAACTTATAGCACAAACTTCAGTTTCAACGATCTTCATCCCTTATGAACCCAGTGGACATGCTAGGTTTGGACAACATCAACCTAACGGTGGTGCTACTAACTTCCACTACATAGCATCAGCATTGGCTGACACTGTACCAACATTATATGCTCACGGGAAAAGGGTTAGAAGTCTCAAGAGCCGTGCCACTTGAAAAGAGTGCCTTGCAGCATCCGTGAATGGTGAAGACTCTGATCAGTCTTTGAGCAACAACAATCTATGGATCTTAAAAAAAAAACTATAAAATGACAGAAAATGCTGCTGCAAAGGCTGATCTGAGTCACTTAATGTTTATTATGTATACCATAAGGCAGATATTCCTGTGGTTAGGCTTATAATATCTCTCCAGTATGTCTCACGTTTTTCCCTTGCTGCCTAGTTTTTACTGTTTTCTTTCCAACTTAACATGGATCGGATGAATACACCTCAAAGAGAGACAACTTTAGCTAAAAGAAGAATCTGTTTCTCTTGTGCCTGATGGAGCTAGCCTTAAAAGAAATAATTTGCTCCTTTCTAGGAGCAAATTCTCTCCTTTAAGAGTGCCCCCCTATGAGAAATTCGAGTCTGAGGGATCTATCTTGGAAGTGTATCCATTTATTAATTGTCATAAAATAATAAACAGCCTAGAACCTGAGAACTACAACGCACTTTAATTATAAAGCTGCAGCTCCTGAGATGATTTCAATCAATTCTCTAGTGATGACTGCCTGTCGAGTTCTGTTGAAGGTCAAGGTCAATTTGTCTATCATTTCACCTGAAAATGACAAAAGAAACGCTTACAGTCACAACTAAATATCATGATTTCTTACCTACATGTACAAAACAAAATGAACTGTATGGCCAAAACAAGTTCCAATCTAATATATACTAGTCAAAATAAGTTCCGCCGCATTGACTTAAGCATCTTTTTTAGAAAAGGTACCATAATGAATGAATTTAAACAGTCATTGTAGTACTGACAAACCATTTTTATATTGCTAGACAGACAAGTTTTTAAACTTTCATGTAAACCGAGTGTGCAACTTTCAGTTTTAGTGGTGGATATTTCTAATTTTCCGAGATTTCTCATGAAACAAACTCGACTTTACTTTTAGTTTTAATTTATTCTCATTCTCCCATCTGTTCCTCTTAGATACATTTTTGGGATTCCAAATGTTTTAAATACTGCAGAAAATTGGAATTCAAAACAGACTTAACGACAATCTAGCACTTTTATATTTCGAAGTTTAGCCAGAAAAGCCAAACTTTCTATAGTTGCAGCGGCATTGCCATAAACATTTCAAAACTGTATGCTTGTCACAATTTTGCAATAAACTGATGCATTCTTAATTAAGAATGTTGCGAAGAAAGTTATTTACATGCCCAGAAAAGCAGAGCTAATAATTGTCATGACTAATAAGTCCATAATCTGATAACCAAATTCCTATTGTTTTGATTCAATCTTACCCATTTTAAGATGCAATCTTTGCCATTTGAAAGTTTGGTCCGGTTTGATTCAGATGTTTCTGGGTTTCTTGTGAATTTTACAACACAAGCATAACGGTACTGCCCTTGCGCAGTAAACGCCTAGTCTCAGTTTCTATTGTATACTAGGTATGCCAGGTAACTCTGTATATACAAGCAGGAAACTGAAACATTCAAAATTACTCCATGGACAACTGTTTGGGCAACCAGTTGAAAGTAGAATGACTTTTTCTTTTTGTTCCAACCGTCATGAAAATATTCCCCCGGAGGCTAAAGGGAACAAATCAATAACTCCTACCTCCTGGCATCGAGTCTGCCCATGTCTTTTCAAATTTGAAGAAAATTGAACATCTGTGGAAGCCTATGAATTCATTAAAATATTTAGAAGTGACGCGACAAAACCGCATGTGTGTCCCAGCGAAGTATCAGATCAGCCTGGGCAATCGCCCAGTCTGATCAGACCTTTCGCTTTGCACTTAAATTTGCACTTAAAGGGTAGCTAAGGGTCTAAGCTAGCTCCATGCGGACAGCGAAGACTCTGATCTGAGTCTTTGCTGGGCGCAAATGCCACTTTGCTGGTTTTGTCATGTGGCGGCTCAAATATGACCTAAATTTTATTTGTTTTTTGGTGAAACATTTTCATATCTGACCTCCAATCCCATTTTGTTGATCACAATACTAGTTTCTGAATCACAGCATGACCGTTTAAACCATTAACAGGTCTTTTTCAAACAAAGTAGACCCAGATCAGATGCCACATTTTGCTGCATCTGTTTGGGCCTAAACACAACAGATTAACTCCCAACAAATTTTGTATCATGAAAGTGTGGTGCAGCCACTAAACTTACCTGCATTCTTGCTGGCAGCATCCATAGCCGTCATTCTAGCACTCTGCTCACTGCAAGCTGCCTCTTTCAAAGTGAAGAATATCAAACTAGCAAACTGAAACTCATGATAGGATTGTATAACCTCGTCATCTAGACTGTCATATAATGATAACTTCTCCCCCTCTTTTACAGTCTCTTCTCGAGGTATAGGTAATTTTGTTGTTCTGTATGAAATTACTGATCTGAAATCAGAAGAAAACTAAAAATAATTTTTGACAAAAACAGAAGTTGCAGCCCCCTGCCCCACCTCAACTTTCCATTTTGTGTTGTTTTTCCCTATAAATATTGTCTTTTTGCTATGCCAGACCTGAATAAGTCAGTGACTTTCTGCTGAATCCCATTTCGTATATTGTAGTATATTCTGAAAATGAATGTACTAATTCATATGTTTTTATACAAAGAATATAAAGTTTAAACCAACGGTGGGGGCAACCTAAGGAACCAACACTTCACCGTATCTCTGGCTCATTCCAGCATTATGTCAACACATGTTTGGTGTAAATCCATCCCCTTGTTAAAGAGATAGTTTTATTTTTAGGGAAAAATCTGCTTGTGACCTCCAAACTGTGCTTATATATTGGGATCCTAAAAACCACTAATTTTCCATTTGGGACAAATGGAAAATAAATGGGTTTTAGGTGTCCCAATATTTAAGCACATCAAGGTTACAGTTACCTGAAGCGGTTGAAATACAGTGTTCCTACATCATACTCATAGTCTAGTCCCATGATAGATTGTGCTAGGAAGGAAGCATCTAGAAATGATGGCGGCCTCTTTCCAATGTTGTTGAATGATACTAGCACGTTCTGACCATAGCCTCTGAAAATGTTAACTCACTGGTGAGTGGTTATATCTCAGAGCTCCAGATAAAGTGGGTTTTTTGAGGATAATTCAGAGATAATTCCTTATTTCTCAATGAAAGCATACGTTGTGACTCCTTATTAGAACTGTCACAGTGAGATGGTTCTAATGAAAGGGTCACAACATATTTTTTTTATGGAAAAATGTGGAAAATTATCCCTAAATTATTCTTGTTTTCCCTTCTTACCTGAAGAACTGATATCTGATGTGCCAAAGAGCGCTTCAATATGTAAGCCAACAAAAAATGAAATTTGCAAACAGTGTAGCAGATGACATGGCTCACAATGAGCCACCTCATCAAGATCTACACAATTTGCCCAATCCCAAATCCATCTACCCTAATCTTTGAATTGATATAGCATAGACAAAACGTTTTTTGAAATCTGGAAGACCTGAATTTTGTTGTCTGCATTTTTGGAGCTTTAAGGGTTAAAAAGAGTACAGGAAGGTAGTTCTTGAGCAATTTTTTAAATAATTTTAAACAAGACCTGTCACAGGGACAGGAAAGCTCGCCTGACAGCGCCTTGCCCATCACATAAAAACTTTAACGTAAAACTTTAACGTTTTGCTAACGCCTCCGCCGACGCCGGGGGTAGTGCAATAGCTTTCGTGAACTTCGTTCACGCAAGCTAAAAATTGTTGTATACTAACAATTTAGATTAGAAGTACTTTTACAATGTGTCCTACTAAAAACATTTTTTGCTAACAAAGAACAGGCAGGAATTACCCAAGAATTCCGAAGACTGGGACTGATTTGTCTCAGCAAACACACTGCCCATCTAGATCAGGGTCTAAACAGCTGACCATTCCATTTGTATCTTTTGGACACACTACTGCATGGTAAAACCAATCTGTCACCTTTTTAGGACAATTATCGTTACTACTTTATATGTTCCAATTATTAGAACTTCCAATTATTAGAACTTTCTACCATATCTATGAACTGTCATCAAACCCCCTTGGAGCTTGAAAGTATTTCCAGTTATAAACGACACTCGAGAGAGTGTCTTTTGAAAACTATACTGCATCTCTCCCAAAATTGAAAATTAAAACATTGAAACATATCTAAAAAATTAAAAATTGAAAAATCAAAATTAAATTTGTCTTTAACAACAATATTTCATGATATCTTAGAATACACTGCTTGCTATCCTGTTTACGAATGTAAACTGTATGTTTTGTATATATGCTCATGGGCCTTATGGCTTATTGCATTAAAAAAATATCAATCAATATTAAGTCACAATTTATGAAAGTTGCTCAGGTGTATGGCTGCACTCTGGAGAAGGAACTCTGCCATTTTATTACCTCTGATTTTCTCAATAATTAAAATCTTAAAGGACAGAACTGATCCTCTAGAAAATTCTTTCTTTCGAGAATTCACTTGATTTCAGAAGGGTTATCTCTCACAGACAGAGAAGCAGGAAGTCATGTTCCCCTTTGCAAAACAATGGGTGTGCCCTTTCACCACAATGATATCCGGAGTTCTATATACAGAGCTCTAGATATGGCGGGTATAAACGATAATTCTAAGATCATTTTTCTTATTTCTCAATGAAAACATATGTTGTGACCCCTCATTAGAACTGTCTCGACAAGACGGTTCTAATGAGTGGTCACAACATATGTTTATATGGAGAAATATGGAAAATTATCCTTAAAGTATGCCTGTTACCCCATCTTATCTGGAGCTCTGTATATATGAGTAGCTGATAATGGTTTAAAGATAATTCTATAATTCTGGAAAACATCACCTTGTAATCTCTCTCTTTAGAACTGGCTCGGCCATCAGTCCTAATTTGGGTTCGGAACTTAAGTTTTACTTCAGATAAAAACAAATTTCAGAATTATTCTAAAAACTCCTCCTTATAAACAGACCTCCAACTAATATGCCCGGAGCTCCAGATAAGAGGGGGTAATTTCTGTAACTCTGGTAATGAGAAGTTCAGTATTTCAAGACCATATTTTTTTTCTCCTCATTAGAACTATCTCAGCAGTTTTCCCTCACACAGACTTGTGATGATCAGCCATAACCCTTACAAATTTCAATCCAACACACTAAAAATGGCTATTTAATCCACTGACAATATTCAATAAGAGCAGGCTACATTTAGAATTGACATTTGACCCAGTGTATAACAAATAACAAATCCCCATATAAACAATCTGTCTTTTTATGCCATAATGCTTCATCCTTCAGACAAGTGGTGACATCTTGTGGTCAAAATTTAAGTAAGTTAGTATGTTATGGTTAGCCATCATTTCAGTTCATTTGAAGTGCATGATTAACCGTCATCAATATGCACGATGGGAAAATGAACGTACTTCTGCAGCTGAGCTTTAGCTTTGTCTCCTATCAACACCAGCTTTGTCTCCCTGGAACCTCCTTTCTCTTCAATATCACTTTTGATGGTTTTACATATCGTTGAGTGTACCCCACCACACAACCCTCTGTCTGAGGTCAGAGCTACGACCAAGTGTCTGGGTTTACCCTCATCTTGCTTTATCTCAGCTCTTTCATAAAATGCTGGAGAAAGAATAACTTAGATACTGTAACATGCCTATGTACTGGGATACCTGGGTTCGAGGTTATAAAACTTGAGAATACAATGTAATCTCAAACTCAAAATAAAGCACACTGATTGGCTGCTTCCGAGCATGCGCTCGGAAGCAGCCACTCAGTGTGCTTTATTTTGAATTCGAGAATGTACTCAAGTTTTATAACCTCTGGGCCTGGGCCCAGTTGCTCAAAGCATTGTTAGTTTAACAAAGGCGTTCGTCAAAGATTCATTAAGTCTTCTAGTACATATAAAATCAAGTGTGCTTATATTTTTTGGCCAAAAAAATGAGAGGGGCTTATTTTATAGCAAAAATCCATCATCTGGTTTGGAAAGCATGAGCTCTTAAAAAAACTCTGATGTAAATTTCTAAGGTCAAAGGCCAGGGGTGGGGTGGGGTGGGGGAGGTATCACTGCCAAAAGGAACATTAGACCTTGAACCACAAATCCATCAAATGGTTTGGACAAATCCATCATCTCGTTTGGAAAAAAAATAAGCTCTTAAAAAAACTTTGACACAACACTTTGATGTGACCTTGACCTTAAGGTCATAAGCCTTAGTGGGGGAGGGGGTGGTATTGCTGAAAGGTACTTTGGACCTATATCTATCATCATACCAAATATGAACCAAATCCATCCATGGTTTGGAAAATATAAGCTTTTAAAAAAATTTTAACGTAAATGTTGACGTCAACGCCAACACTGATGCCAAACCAGGGTAGTGCAGCAGCTCTTTCTGAACTTCGTCCAGGCGAGCTAAAAATGGTAACCTCATGCTGTGACTGTTTTTGTTTTATATTTTTCATTTTGTTTCTTCTATTATGCAAGAAACCTTCACTACTTGCCAGAACAATGTAATGATTTATCTTACTCTGAGCCCCAGCCCCGTAGGATCTTGCCGGTTTGAGGTCCCTTTCAGCTTTGGCATATTTTGCAGCTGACACCATCTTCATGGATTTGGTGATCTTCTGAATGTTTGTGACAGACTTTAACCTCATCCGAACTGAAAGATATATTACAAATTGGGCTAAAGGAACTGGTTATCAGACTGGACAGCTCACAAAAAACATCACTTCCACATACCACAAGAGATTGTGGTTTTTTCCTGGATTAACCCATTCAATTCAGAATACCCCTTTAGGGGTATCTAGACAAACAGTTTGTTGCTTAGACATCATTTCTGCAAGAGTTAGTTAGACCAATAATGTCAGAATTTTCTTGATTTTTGATGCAGATGACAATTTCAGCAGACGGCAAAAAATGCCCAGAATGCAATGGGTTAAAAGGGCTACGTCCTATATTTCTGCATACCAGGTAGACGCATATGTTGTGATCCCACATTAGAACCGTCTTGTCGAGACAGTTCTAACAAAGGGTCACAACACGGTTTTGTCCAGAAATAAGAAAATGACCCCTAAATTATTCCTGTTACCCCTTCTTACCTGAAGCACTGCTATCAGTAATATTAATTATTGGTATTAAAGTATCGGGCTAGACATCAACCTATTTGACACAAAATGTGGTTTGATACAAAATGCTTGATCGCTGATATTTAACCCTTCAAGTACCAAAACTGGAAATAGTTGAATTTTCAAACAGTGTTGATCCAAATGAGGCTGCTCATAAACAGACATTCTATCTAGATCTACTCTATTTGCCCCCTGTTCTTGAGTTCTCACCATGATATTGCTTGGAAGAAACTTTATTTGAATTTTGCAGACGTAAAGTTTGTCTTCCACTTCTTTGGAACTTTAAAGAATGATCAGGTTCACAAAAATTATTTTCTCAACACCCAGTCAATTGTCATGCAACAAAGTGCACAATACAGTTGAACTTCAATGGCTCGAACCCTGATGGCTCATTTATCCTGCCTGGCTAGAACTCATTCTAAGGGTCCCTAGAGGTCAATTTATATAGAAAGAAGCCCTGGATGGCTGGAACTACCCTTGGCTGGAACTAATTTTCATGGTCCCAAGCCTGTTCCAGCCACTGAATTTCTACTGTACCTCCTGATTAGCTGCAGAAAATGCTCATCGAAGAGTTTTTTTCCCACAATGTGCAGTGGTTTTTCACACAAGTCCAAGCAAAGTCAAAAAACTAAAAACATAATTTGGCGGTGATATCACAATAGCTGCCGGTACACTGGCGCCCTGACACAATTAATACTGGGCAGATCACCTCATAAGCAGGCTGTAATAGTGTATATCCTCTTATAAGTCCATACTATTTAGATAAAACTAGTCAGATATGCTGCCAATTGTATTTGCACTTTTAAATGCCAGTAAGCTGACCATCAGGAGTATGAACCAAGTTATAGCCATTGTATCGTACTTTTTTAAAAACAAATTTTATGAGATTAGCATCTGCCTTGAACAGTGAGGTATGAGTATCTAGTTACATATAAATCACTGGGTATTCAGAAAATATGATAAATTTTCTTACCTGGTTTGTATGCATACGGACAAGAAAATACTGTAAACCCTTTCATTCAAATCACCTGATTATCCTCCTTGGAAATTTCTTCATAGTGAAAATAAGGTCACATGGTACATTTTGATGCAGTATGAAGAGAAATAATCTCATAATTATCCTAAAATCAAAGTATTCAGGGATCAAGCTACAGGGAGACTAGGGAGAAATAGTCTCCTTGCAGGATCAAACTTCTCCCTGTTCTGAGCTGAAGGAGAAGTTTAAATGTATAGAATATATAGGCAAAGCAGTGAGATAGGCAGAAACTTCTCCCTAAAATCAGAAAAACTTCTCCCTTATTCTGATCTCTAGCTTGATCCCTGAGTATTATCTGGAATTCTTGTACCAAAAAAATGAGTTGCTACACGACAAAACCAACAAACTTCATGTGCGCTATGCAAAGACTCTGATCAGCCAGGCATCCACCCAGTCTGATGAGCATCCTCGCTGCTGGCACAGAGGTAGACTCTTCACAGCTGGCATGGAGGTACCGTAGCTTAAACCTAAAGCTACCATTTCAGTGCAAAGTGAAGACTCTGATAAGACTGAGTGAATGCCTAGGTTGATCTGAGTCTTCACTGGGCGCACATCCACTTCATTAATTTTGTCATGTTGGGGCTCAAATACTCACTTTCTTTCAGTGTTGCCATGCCACGCACCTGGGTGCTGAAAAAGACAAAACATGCATGTATATCTGAAGATTCTCCATGTAAATCCTACGGTGAATAATGCTGCAGCTATTTTCAGTTTCTCAGTACAAAACCTATGTTGTGATTCCTCTTTAGCAGTTCTAAAGAGGGGTAACAACATATTTAACTGAGTCTTAAGGTGAATGGGTACACTTTCAGGCGAAGACCCTTACCATTTTCAGTTTAACCTTCTTTCTCATGATTGTCATCTCTTCGCAGAAAAGTTTTGCTTTCTTAAAGAGCAAATGACCAACAACATACAAGAGAGATAGTTTGCCCATAGGGCTGTTACAGAAACAGCAATGATCAGATCAGAATCAGAGTTGTTTACTGGTGATACATCCAAGGACAATCATTCACCAGGACCCATGATCAGGGAAGCTAGTTCCTAGCCCTTACAAGAGAAGTAAATTTAGTAACTGAATTGTCTGCACACTCAGCAGCAGAAATATGGGAATCTTCCAGGGAATTCCAATCTCCAATAGTTTGGGGGAAGAAACTGGACTTGTAAATGTCAGTCCCAGCCTATGGGGTTTGAAAAGCCAGGGAATAATGATACCTGGAATGCCAATCTTGGGGAACAAGGTCATTTATGGGTATACTGGCTGCACCCTTCAGACCTTTGTAAAGCATTACGAGACTACTATCTTTCCTTCTCTTTTTCAGAGATTCCCACTAAAGTTTCTCCAGAATGCCAGTCATACTCCCAGTTTCATATGTGTAATTTCCTGTTACAAATCTAGCTGCCCTTTTCTGCACCTTCTCAAGTTCATTTTGAAGAATTATACTTTGAGGGTCCCAAACTGAACTTCCATACTCCAGGACTGAACACACTCTTTAACCTCTTGTGGACATGCTGCCAAGTTACGTCTGAGGAAGCCAAGGGTTCTATTAACCTTTGTGCAAATATTGATGATATGTGTGTTCCATTTCAAATCATTGGTAATGGTTATGCTGAGATACTTGATAGTTTCTAAATTAATTAGGACCGTTCCCTCTAAGGTATAGGAAGCACTGTTTCCTTGTAATCTGCATTATATTCCATTAGATCACTTGGAATCTCATGCCCCAACTCCTTGCCCAAAACCCTAAACGATCTATATCCTCTTGAAGTTTCACAGTGCCTTCACCATCTCTGATATCACAATAACAAACAGTCAAACACAGTCGTCAGCAAAAAGTCTTAATTCCGAGTCAATATTTTCTGTTATATTGTTAATGTACAAGAAGAATAGTCGCCCAAGCACAGTGCCCTGGAGGACATCTCAGGGTTCTAACTTGAATTTTAAAAATAGGAGTCCGGGACTCCTTCTTTTCCAAAAATAGGAGTCCCATCTGAAAAGTAGGAGTCCCATCCTGAAAAATTGGAGTCCCATATGTTTTAACATAAAATTTAGCCTGTAAAATAATCTTATTTATCTAGTTAAAATTGTCTTTTGATATTGTACCTGAGGGAAAAGGGCCTGTACAGGACTGGACAGGCAAAGGGCAATGCTTTTGTGATTGGACATCAAATGATTATGTTATAGAAATGTAAAAAGATATGACATTGACAATTATTTGGTAAATCTTCCATTTTAAGTCAGGTAAGGTATTTATTTACTTTTCCCTTCAGCAGAAGTGTAACATGTAATAGCTACAGTTCAGAGTTCAGTACTATTCAGTGATGTCCAGTCCACTGCAATATTGCTTTCAGTAATAATTACAACTTATCTCAACCATCTCCCTCCTTCCATCCCCCCCCCCCCACCCCCACGTCGGCGCACCTTACCCCACCCGCTGACATCAAACGCAGAAATCTGTTTACATGTAGATCTATTTTGCCTTACTTAATTTGAGACACAGACTGATTGTTTACGTCAAAATCGAGTTTGATTTACACTTTTATGAATGGGTACCTGTTGTTAAATCTCCCTTTGTTTATTGAATTATACATTTATTGCGAATATCTGCACCTATCTGTGTCAATAAGAGTTTCTATACCGCATGTTGAAATGTCTGTTCTAAACTCGCAGATTTCCCAAAGCGTTATTTATAGATCTACACTGGTACTCGTTCTGCATGTGGTGCGCGAGATATGGCGGGAAACAGACTAAAAATGGCAGGAAAGAAGTTTAAAGAGCACGAACCGAAGATCTAAAAAGTCACCGGTTTCCAGGAATTGCAACAACTGGCCTCACTAAAATATAATATAATAACCTCTGACGGCCGCTTCTAGCAACTTGAAATTACCGATTGCATTTACCCAATTTATTTATATTGATCAAAAGATCGCCGGTTATTAGCGATTATGAAAGTAATACTGACACGTGCCCTGCTACGGTAGTGGGGATTAAGAAGGTGTGAAATTCCAGGTAAATAACAGGTAGCATTTACGACATTTTTATTGACTATCGGTTCAGATAAATGGCTCCCCTATAGTTCTGTCAAAGGTGTCAGCGACGTGTGTCTTCTTCACAACTTGTGAAAACTGACATTTTAGGAGATTTTAAAGGAGTACAGCCGGAAAAAAATATCGCGTCCGCGGAAATCCTCGGAAGGCAATTATTGGCGTCCGGATTGGAATTTTCGCGTCCCCGAGATCCCTGCATCTGATAAAACTGGGGCCCAATCTGATTTAACTCCATTTACTACTACACGCTGCTGCCTGTAACAGAGAAAAGAATCTATCCATTTCAGAGTCTTCCCACCAATACCATAGCCGTATAGCTCACATTTAAGTACCGTAATCGCCCCATTTACCGCACGGGGCGCTTAACTTTTTCAAAATTGCAACAAAAAGGTGTGGTTAAAAACGTTTCTAATAACCGCACACTCATAACGAAAAAACAACAAACGTAAAGATGTTAAGGAAAGTCGATACGGTAAATTCTCATTTAGTTCGAAAAGTTAAAAATAAATACTGATCGGGGTGTTCGAAGTGTCGTGAAAATATTTAGTGTTCGAACCATTTGATTGCCAATTTCCGGGAGAAAAACAATCTCATGTTAAGTCGCAAATTATATCTCATACCTCTCAGTATAAAATATGTCCTCATTATGCATGTATTTCATTCTCCCTATCCTTCTTCAATACTCCAAATAAATATTCCGTGAAGGAACGTATTTCAACACAATAACAATGACCTAATATGTGATTGCTTAAACACGTCAGGTAAGTTTGTCAGTGCTCTGGCTATTCATTCACCACAAGGGGTCTGTTTTAAATTCTATTACTAACACACACAGTCTAATTCTGGAAGATGCCGTCCTTTTGATCTACCTTATTTCTGTCTGTCCTATATAACGCCCAAGGCTGCAGAAATATTGGCAACGTGTCATGAGAAAGGTACTGTATAACATGCGCAAACAGCAAAGCCTTAGACCAGTCTGCGCATCTTAAAACAATTATTTGGCAAACTATCGGCAAATCCTGGAGATTTGTTAGACTGGTAAATGTTTGCAAATGCACTGTATGATGCGGGTGTTTGCTGATCAGATGTGTCCTGGGGCCCTTTTGAGGCCCACAAGCCAGCTATGCCAATGATAAACCTGTCCTATGGCTACCGCGAACTTTGTTTAAATGCGCAGACCATGCATATGCGCAGGCTGGTCATTTCGTTTAGTTTGCGCATGTATTCAGACTGATTTTGTCAGGAAACAAGAGTTTGTCATTATGACAGTTTATTTCTTTTGCAACCCGGGTTTCTCATCTGTTGTTCATGTATCTTTCCCAAATGCACTTTGGCGCACGTGAACATTATCGCTATATATACGACAAGAATTGCTCTGAGAAATGGCGCCTTTTCGCATGTACGAAAGGCAAAGACTCAGTTCAGCCTGCGCACCCCCGCAACCTCATAATTTCGTAAGCTCGATCCTTCTCGGATCAACATGTACCTTCCCATTGTTGATCCAGACAGAGAATAAGCTAATCAGACGGCGCAGATGTGTAAGCTGATCCGAGTCTGCTGTTCGCGCTCGTACACATCATAACACTTCAGCCAACTCCGTAAATATCGGCGAGGATGCCCGATTGACATTTAGACCGATAGAGTTGCTCTCTTGGCATATTGCGTCGGGAAAACAATACTGAAAACACTGTCGCTGTTGAAACAGTAATGGTAAGTTGAACTTGATGCATTTTATGAGTTTCAAAAGGAAAAAGCAGTGTGCGCTTGTGAATTTTTTTCCAGAAATGGCCTTGGTGTGCGGTTATAGGGGCATGTGCGGTAAATGGGGTGATTACGGTAATTCAATTGTGGTAGGGGGGGGGGGGGGTCAAAAGCTTTCTCAACTCCAAGATAAAACTGTCAACCTGACTGCCCTTATCCAAGACTTTAGCCCAGTCGTTGTTTATAACCGTGATCAACTGAGATTCACAACTCAGAGCAAACAATGAGTTCAAGTTCAATGACACTTCAATTTCTCTTTGATAAATACAAATATATTGCTGATGAAATAAATATGTTGGTAAAACATCAGAAGCCCCAGTAGCTTAGTACGTTAAGCACAGGCCTACTGATCTAGCATCCCCAGCTTTGAGACTCCATTTTCTCATTTCAGGAATTTTTTATGCATCATGGGTACAGAAATGGGAAGTTTTGCACCCCGCACCAAAATCAGGAGTCTAGAATACATGGGACGGGGGGGGGGGGGGGGGGGGGGGGGGGGGGGGGGAATTACTTGACAACGTTGCGTTCATCGACGTGCACGAATCCATGATACCGTATTTCCGTATAAAGCCTTAAGGCCATAGAATCTCACAGGTATCTTCTTGAGCACAAGTATTACTTTACTCTTGTATAATCTCGCGGTATTTTGTGGTGCGCGCGATAAAACTATTGGTATGAATTCCGTGCGGCAAAACGGTTTGTCTTTGCCACAAATGTCTCTAGTTCCGATAAGATAAGGCTTCTCCAGTCTCTAAATTCGTCGTCACGTTTGGCGTCTAGCAGTAAATTTAAGTCCAGGTACATAATACCACACGTTTCATGTAACTTTCTTCTCATTTGTTCTCTTTCATTTTCATATAATGGGCATTGTAATAAGTAATGAGTAACTGACTCAATTTCTCCACACTGGCACTTATCATTTTGTTTTATGTTCCTCTTGTATAAATATTCATTTAAACTTGTATATCCGGTTCTCATCTGGGTAATGACTTTTTCTCCTAATGAAGACTGAAATGTATGCTTTATTTTGTATTCTACCTTTGGCCTGAAACTAAATAATTGCCTCCCCCTTTCTGACATCTCCCACATCTCTTGCCACTTCTTACTCCCAGACTCTCTAGCTGCTGCCTTAACATCTCCCATAGTGGTAACCACTGGCAAATCTTCCTTGTCTTTCGCTTCTTGTGCTGCTTCCTTTGCAAGCTGATCAGCATATTCATTGCCCTGAATATCTGAATGTCCTGGGGTCCATGATATTACTACTTCTAACCCTGATTGCTCTAGCTTCTTTACGAAAACACAATAATTGGTCATACTACCCCACCCATCCAAATTTCACTGTTGACCTTGAATACAAGTATGATTTCCTCGTATTCTAAGTCAGTCAAAATAAAAAATTGATTGAAAACTGATAGAAAGTATAAGTTTCTTTGTATTGCAGCAGCTTTATACCAATTCATCAATGCCTTACCATGGTGGAACACATATTTTGACAGTTCTTGAGAACATGTCGAGTTGCCGTTTACGTTCCCAAATCGAGGCTGGCTGAAACTCGGCGGGTGCTACTAACTACCGGATCTGACTAGTTTGGATTACCTCCCCTCACACGCCAGCGTACCTAGCCCTCCCACCTGAAAAGAAATGACATATCGTATATATAACATCTGTTTGAAAGGCTCTATGCTAAAACCCGGGACGACGGGACGGGACGGGACGGGACGAGCAAAAAGTAAGTGTCCCGTCCCGGCTGTCCCGTGTTTTCTCGACGAAAATACGGGACAGACAAGTCCCGTCCCGGCTGTCCCGTGTTTTCTCGATGAAAATACGGGACAGACAAGTCCCGTCCCGGCTGTTCCGTGTTTTCCAGATGAAAATACGGGACAAACAAGTCCCGTCCCGGCTGTTCCGTGTTTTCCCAATGAAAATACGGGACAAACATGTCCCGTCCCGGCTGTCCCGTGTTTTCCCGATGAAAAGACATGTTTGTCCCGTCCCGGCTGTCCCGTGTTCACTCATTGAAAATACGGGACAGCCGGGACGGGACAAACATGTCCCGTGCTCTCCCGTCTCCCGATGAAAAGACATGTTTGTCCCGTCCCGGCTGTCCCGTGTTTTCCCGATGAAATACGGGACAAACAAGTCCCGTCCCGGCTGTCCCGTGTTTTCCCGATGAAAAGACATGTTTGTCCCGTCCCGGCTGTCCCGTGTTTACTCATTGAAAATACGGGACAGCCGTGACGGGCCAAATATGTCCCGTGCTCTCCCGTCGTGTGCATGGAAACAGAGAAACCAAATAATATTTAAACATTTTTTTTATTTGTTATAGTAAAGTTTTCATAATACTGTTTATCTTCGCCTGGATGATTTTGATTTTGGTTTGTTTTTGCATATTAAGCATTTAACGACCATTTTGGACAGTTCATCTTCTGATACATTTTGGTGTTCTGGATGATACCATTTTTTGCACCCAGAACACTGAAACATAAAGCCATCCTTGAATAAATGCCTCCAACAAAATATTGTGTAAAGTTTGTCTGTGATTTAATTGCGCCAACAATACCTGCCTCCGAATCTGTCACGATAGATGCTCTGCTTTGTTGAGTCTTTGTTAGAAATATATTCAATATTTTAAACAAGTCTTCGTGATGTTCCTGATACTTTCTTTCATGAAACATTAACAGAACTGGCATAACTGGGTTCTCCTCGAATATTGTATGTCGAAACAAAAGTGGTGAAACGTAGAATTCGCCCAGGCAAAACGTTGTATCATAACTGAGCAACTGATTTGGATTTGGCTTATGGAGCAATTGTCTGAGTTCATCAAGCATAGCTTTCATTCCACATATAACTAGAAGATCCGGGATAGTTGTCAGTTTCCATACAAAATTTGGTTCTTCATATGCTATTGTATGCGTATTCAGTATTGCATCTCTAGATAGGCGGGACTGTCGAGACAATTTACCTTTTAGATTATGAAGCTGTTTAACGTTTCGAGGTCTTGACAGTATTTCATCTCCCTCTGTTTGTTTGGAAATTTCTTCTTTATATACTTTGTGTGCCTGTTGATTCTGTACCTTCGATTCGAACTCTCTGATTGCAGACGGTTTTGTTCTGAAAAAAAGTTTAGTTTGTTTCAGGCAATTTCCATGAGGAGCAGGTTTTGAAATCGAATCGTCGCCAATGTAATGTATAAGCAATGGTGATCCTTCTTCGTTTCTCATGAAAACTTCTTTCCTAAACCGTTTGTCATATCCGTTTTGGTCTAAATGGTAGTCTCGTTGTACGTTGCTCGTCCCGTATTTTAGTAAGTTTATTCAGTCGTCCCGTCCCGTCCCGTTGTCCCGTGTTTTAGTAACGACCGTTTGAAAGTGTTGGACGTCACTTATATCCAAGCTTAATAGTATCTGTCCAGGCACTTACGCAGACAAGTCATTATGAAAGTGTGTGTGGGGGGGGGGGGGGGGGGGGGAGAGTGTTGGGGGGGGGGGGGCGAATTTCTGTAAATTTTCGAGAGGGTGCGAAAATTAACAACCCCACCCCACACCCCCTCCCCGTAGATTTTAAACTTTAGGAGGTGGATGAAATCAGTTTCTGGTTGAAAACTGCATAATTTGAAATAACTTGCCTAGTTAGGCATTCGCGTTCGCACCCTTTGCATGGGCCTGCTGTCACAGCCATTGCATTATCGTTATTGGCATCTTGTTACCATAACGTGAACTGAACCCAGCGCTTACTGGTCAGCTTGGTACCGAGGCTCGAACAATGGATTGCGAAACACACCCATGACAGTGAACTCAAACTACATGTATTAAAAATGATGCCGTTTCTCTGTCTTCCTTAAGAAAACACGATTTTCAATGTGCTCTCTGGGAAAAGGTACCCCTTTCCACAGTAGCCTCAGGTCCATCATTGTGGCACCTACATACATGTTTTGGTCAAAACTATGTTTCCAGACTTCAACTTTACTCAGAAGGATAGTCTGCAGTAACAGGAAACTCTAACAGCGGATAAAGATATGAAAATCGAGTTTGTAATATTACCCGTAATTACAATGTTTTTTTTTTTTTTTTTTTTTTTTTTTTTTTATCAACTAAAATACAATGTCAGCGCTTCGCACAGTCCAGCTGAACAAAAGTACTCTTTCTCCTCCTCTTTTTACGAGGCATCAGTGAGTAAAGTACGGAAGCTTGAATTTGCCACAGTTTAAGGTGAGGTGGGAGTAATTTAGCGCCGCCGTGCGGCAGTTTCTGTTGCAACGTTACGTAATGACGTCAAACGTTCCGTTTGATAGATACAATAAGGCGTCAACGTTAGTCGCTTCTGTGATCACTACATTGTCTGCTCACAAAATGCGAGGAGGCTGAGCGCTGGGTGAAATTTAAAGGAAGTAGAAAGTGCCGTGGAGAAGAAACTGAAAAAAATTAGAGTTAGTTTTCCGTGCGGAAGACTACATGTGGGATAGCTGACAGTTTCTTATCGGTTTATAAGACGGAGTTCGCAGCTGTTGAGTTACAATAATTTTATTACAAATTTCATACGAAAAGAAAGTGTCGTAGAGAAGAAACTGAAAAAAAAATGTATAGCTAGTCTTCCGTGGGGAGGAAGCTGTTTTCTGACCGTTTCTCATCAGTTTGGTAGACTGAGTTCGCATCTGTTTAGTTGCTATTATTCTATTACAAATTTTCATACGGCAACAAAGCCTCGTGAAATTGAATCGAGAATCGAACAATGAGTAGTCAGATCACTGTCTACACTTCGTCCACGCACTTTACAGTTAACATCGTAGCAGCCATAGACAGTCGTTTTCATACCACCCACACTTAAAATACTAATCAGCAAAAGTTATGCCAAATTTCAGTTATATTAAACGTTCTTAGACTGTCCCTTGCTTTGAACAACGCCAAAAGTCGTTTATACGATAATTCAACGATCTGTTCTGTCAATAAGCTAAAGACAATGTGGCGTTTCTTATTCCTTGCCTTTCTTTCACTTGTACGTCTTTCACTTCTTCTTTCTGTTTCAAGTGTATATAAAAGAGTCGTTTTATTGTTTCTCCTAGACACTAAAGTGAATCCAAGCTGCCTATTATTTTTACAGAGAGAAAGTCGCCAAAGTCCAGTCGTTGGAACGCTGCAAAATGGGTCGGGTCAGGAACTGGAAAACTTGACTCGCTTACACTGTACAAACGATAAGTGGACAAGGGAATTGTTCAAATGTCACAACACGCGGAAGCCTGTCCTAAAGCCGTCGTTTGTCAACTCGGGTGCGCGTCAGCTGTATGGGAGGGCATAATGGCAATGTTTTCGTTTTTTAATGAAAAAATAGTGGGTTAAGACGGCTTATGCAGAGATTGAGAGAAAATCTTGCACTTTCCCGACGATGACAATCATGAGTGATGAAAGTCCCAGACAAATTTGCCGAGAGCCTACAAAAAGCGATAGTTGATATGTGGCGCGAAAAGTTAAGTTACGTTAACGTCACCATGCGCAACGTTAAGATTTCAGTCTAAAGAGACGACAAGCCGGGCATTTTATGCACATTAGCTCGAAAGTTAAGTCGGCGACCTACTAGTTTTATTGGCTTAATGTAAACTTACATCATTGGGCCATACTATGTTAGTTTTTGAAGAAAAAAATGTGTTTTGTTTTCTCAGAATGAAGGTTTTTATCCAAGTTTGACGAGCAAAAAAGTGCGTTTTCCATAGAACGCCATTATAACGTCGGCTCGAAAAAGTGGCAAATTTGACGTTTTCGAGGTCAGATATCTTGAAAACGATATCGGCGACCCCCCTTTTTTATTACTTTTTCTGAAAGAGGGACTCAAAATGTACAATATAAGGAAGTATGAATAAAATCATGTGTTTTGTCAATTACTCCCACCTCACCTTAAGATAGATACTGTGTTTATGATGGGTAACTGACAGGGTTCAGGTAAGATTTTTTCTCGCTAGAAAAAGTATTCAAAAAATCGGAGAATGTCATGCTATATATATTTTACAGTTGTATATTGAGACCAAATGACATGGAGCGATTTTAAGCGGTGTTTCTTAAATTACTTTTATCTTCCAGGTTCAGTACCGAAAATGAAATTAGGAAGGAGTCCTGCACAGTTAATTCGGCTTTTTGAGTGCATTTGCAGGCTTTTTGTGATATCTTACCGATGCAGTAAGACACGTAGCTTTTATAGCTGCGTGCTAAACACACTTTCAAGACCATGCACGCTTTTGTTACTACACGCTTACCCAATTTTTATCGGCGGTCAATTTGAAAACAATGAGAACAATTTGACTAAGGAAAATAAACGTGGGAAAATTAAATCAGCTAAAACGAAGAAAATACATGCTGAATTTTCAGACGCTAAGCATCAACGGGTTGAAAGCATGTTTTCGTACTTCTAAAGTACACCAGATAATTTGATCATGCAAGATTGTCTTCTTCTTTTTTTCGTGAAATAATAGCACAATAGTGCTTTGTTTATTTTTTTCTTTGTTGTAAAACAAGACCTGTGACACTGATTTGTTTGTTAACATAGCTCGAACCGATGCAGGTTAGTATGTGCAATTGAAAGCAAATTCACTATTCGTAATTATATTATATTAGAAAAATTTCAACATTGTGGTCAATTTGAAATGCGTGAGGTCAGTTTGATTCCATTTCATCCCGGGAAAGTAATTTTTGTTCTGCAAAGCCAGTCTGTTAATTTCATTTCAATGCATATTTTTTAATGAAGTCAAAATGAAGTCCCGATAGCAAATTTAAAGAGTAACTACACTTCAGGAACTGACTGAATCAGATCCCAAACCCTATCCCCATCATCAAAGGGAAAGATTGACAAAGACATCCCAACAAACAATAAATTACAAGTGATAAGCCGAGTCAGCAGCTCTTTCCCAAATAGATGGCAACTCAGCTATCTTTATTGAACTAAATAATTTAGACCAACAGACGGGTTACAACGGACTAAGCAAATTATATAAAAAACATTTAACAATTATTTTTACCTATTTTCTATTTTTATGATAGAAGGATTAAACTGAGAACACAATAAATTAAACAGCACCGAACATAAAACAAATGCAACCGCTACAAACTTTACTCTGACGTGGAAACATAGAAACCGAATAAAACTATTCAATTTTACCTATTGCTTCTTACATGAAAATCCCTATTTATAGGAAGAACTCACTAGTGTATTACTGGTTAAGGTTCAAGTTGTGGCCAGTTAGTAAGCTCTTTCGACCTCAGCTCACTTAAGGGAGCAAACTCAGTTCCCCTTGGGTTTCAGCGACTTTGTATAGTACAGAGTAGAAAGAAAGGTAGTAGTTATGAACAAACATATTAGAAAACTAGTCAAGTGGCAAAAGAACAGCCTTTTCACAGCAGAAGGCCACAAGGATATCCTAACTAAAACAAAGCGGCATTTTTTTTGTTAAACATCGGCTGCTAGATAAACCAAAAGAGGAATGGGGACAATGATAACGCGCACATAACCCCTGTCCCTGGGGTCTGCTGCGATTAATTCACATACTAGCTAATTCATAAATAAAACGCAATATTGAAAGTACATCGTTAAACCGATTTTGCCGCAGATGAACGATGAAAACTGAATATTAAACTCAGCCTACCGGTTTTTTATCACTGGTCATTCTAAGGCGGTCATAATGATGCTGTTATTGCTTCATGTTGATTACCCGTGTTTCTATGTAACGGCCGCCTCAGGATTATACATAATCACCTCAATGCTGGGGAAAGAAAAATATCTGAAATTTTAAGAGTAACTGGGGGTGGGGCGAAGTCCCCCAGAAGCTGAGACATTTTCAAAAATGAAGTCTGATGGAAGAATTCTGACCTCCCCCCCCCCCATATGCCTAATAAAATATATGACACCCCCACCCCCAGTACATCACAAATAAAAAATCCGACCCCCTCCCCTAAATGTACCCCCCACCCCCACCTGTTAATAAATGACTGGTCCCTTACTGCATCGGTAAGATTTCACTAAAAGCCGTCAACGACGTCGCGTGAGATACTTCGACGTTAAAATGCCGCGAGTGCGATGTGGCAAAACAGAAATTTCCCATTCTTTCAGAGCTTATATTTCTCTTATTATCCATCATAGACATAAAGTGTGACCACACATTTTCTTAGTTAGATCACAAGAAACACGTTGGTGTAAAAATAAATATGAAATGGCTGAATTTTTTGTTTCGCTACACAACGGCAAGCGCTACAAGACTGGGTGGCGCAGTGATGTGTGTTTTTACTAACACTTATAGCAAGATGTCTGTCTCGTTCATTAGATGGCTGCCTCTTTCATTAGACAATAGAATATTACAATCACACTCGGGTGTCCCTGCCGTTGTGTTTGCTAGATTCCCTGTGAGGCATAGGCCTTTAGCAGTAGCAAAAGTAAAAAGTATGCAAAGACCAGGAACTGAAACAATCAAAATCCAAATCCAGCCCTCAAACCATAGTTGGAAACAACTAAGATTACAAATAATCAAGATACAGAGAACATATGGCCAACCGAGTGAGCAGCCTGTTCCCAAAAGGTGGCCACTCAGCAACCCAAACCGAACCAAAAATAATAATAACATACATAAGGTAAAACATCACAGAAACTCTGACACCAAAAACAGGCAACAAAGAAGCACAACAGAACTACCGCCTTGGAACGGTCAGTAATGAATTACTGGGGGGCTTAAATCGATTTTACAGGCCCAACAAGTTTCAACAACTTCAAAAATGTTTATTTCTAGCAACTACTTCTGTACATTGTTTTTCTAAACTAGAATCTATATGATAAACAGATCATCATATGGGGTGTAAGTTATCAGCCCTCGACCAATATCGGACCGAGGCAAGCCCTCGGTCCGATATTAGAGTCTTTGGCTGATAAATAAATAAACCATTGATGGTTCAGGGGAATGAGAGGCATTGCGAAGTGCGGCTTGTTTGCAGAAATGAAAAGAACGAAGAACTGAGTTGAAAAAGGGCATTTATTGAATGCCGTAGAATTCTCTGTATCAGTAACATGATTAGTAAAAACAATCCTTAGTATACATTGCTGCAAATCTGGGCAAGAAAAAAGCGCCATTTATTGCTCGCTTAAGTTGGCAATAAGGCCCAGACTCAGGTAAAGTTTCTAAACTTTTCTATAACTAAGACAAACTTGTCACATTGAGATGTATCTTAATAGCGGATTTGGCTTTAAATATTCTTTTGGTTATATGGCTTTTGTAGGGCCGTGTTGCCTCGATCATCTTCTTCCTGCCTGATGCCCTTGTCTGTATCGTTTCTTGAGACACCGGGAGTGGGGGGATGCCGACTGGGGGGGGGGGGGGGGCGCTTGCGCTCACGAGTTTAATACTATGAAGGCGTCTCTTACCTGATCTCTGCAGCTACTGTATCACACGGAATGCGTCAGTAAGTGTGGCTTGGAGAGGGCTGCTCGTTGCCTGTCGAGACTTGCCCACCACTTTTTTTTTCCTTTCGACTTTTGGGGCATATCGACACTGAAGAACTTAAATACAGAAACGCGCGTCTGTCGCACAAAATTCGGTATAATTACGTTTATATATTATTCGAAACTTTGAAGTTTTACAGAATAAATTCCACGGTGTTAAGGACCTAAGGGCCAGACAAAAAATCGCAAGGGTAGTAGATCAATAGTTATATTTTTCATTTCAAACATATCGTCCTATACGATGAATGCAGTAGAGATTTTTGTGAAGTATCCCAAAGGTCTGAGAAGTAGGAGGTTGGCCATAAAATTTTACATTTTTTTTTATCTTAATCATTGAAGAGCAGTTAACTCACAAAAGGGTTAAGTCATCTAATCTTCGTTTTGATATGTGACACATTTTTGAATGAGGCAAATATGACCTAAATTTCACTGTCCAGTGATTTTTCCGCATGCTTTGGATGTGTGTCCACTAGTTACCAACGTTGGTCTCATAATATATGTAGTTCAGTGTGACCTACATTTCACGTTCCAAAGATTGTTCTCATATCTTTAAGACTATATGACGGACGGTTATCATACTTTTGGTTATGATTTTTTTTCCTTTGTGACATCAAGGTTGCCCTCTAACTTCTTCCAACTATCTTATGGCATAACCTTGCAAAGCCGCTGAGGCACCACAAATGACTTTGCAATAATTCCTTTCCGCAAACATTAACTTCGGCGCACAAGGCAAATTAAGATAAGAACAGAGCAAACAACGGTCAGCTCTTTCACAATACTGGTGGCCGCGAAGCTATCCTAAACCATGCGAAAAAAAATGACAATAGAGGTTAAACACAATAGAAGCACCACCTTGAAATGGTCGGCAATTATTCACTAGAAGTTTAAACCGATTTTCCATGCATATTTAAGCCTGTTCAAGATTACTTTCAGCATCACTTTGCTCGAGTGACTGACGAGGTTGATTTTGTGCTGCAGTTTTGGCATGCGCAGTGTATGTTGTTCTTGTTGCATTATCTCAAATAGGGCGGAAGAGTCTGCAAAGTTTAGGAAAGTAAGCTGTTTCTGTGTGCAAGTTAATTCATACAGCGTTGAATCTACACCTGTTGATGTTTTGAAGCATACTTTAGTTGCACAATATATGTTTAGTTTAGTTTAAACATAGTTTATTCCCACAAAAGTACAAGCAATTGGGTTGGACCACAAGTTCTATCAACATTAGTTGCGGTCCTCCCCACAAAGTGATATAAATATACATTGTACAATACGGCAATGACGTGCATAATAATAGAGTATATATAAAACAAATTTTGTGCTCATGTCTGTCCATATGGCCTACATTTAGGCCTACATTACGCAGTCTGCTTTATATCTTGAAGACTTTCATACTTGTGATAAAAAATACTTTGACACTTCAATTGACCTCATGTAGCTATGTAGCTTCATTTGGCCCACATTTCGCATTTCTATCAGTGGGCCGTCTTTTCACCGTCCAGCAAGTATCCTAAAGACTATTCGATAAATGAAGGTGAGATATGAGCTGCCCCCCCCCCCCCCCTCTCTCTCTCTCTCTAAATTCGATAAAATTTTATTATATCTGTGATTCTGTTCGTTTCGGCAATTACAGGCACCAAAGGAATTGTAAAGGCATCGAGGACTCAACCTTTTATTATACTGGCATCAAAGATTGGAATTCTCTTCCTGAGTGGTTAAAACAATTGGAAAGCCCATAGAAATTTAAAATAGCCCTCAAGAAATATCTGATTGAGTATTGTTGTGCAACTGAGCAAGAGATGTTCTTATATTATTGAGCATACTCCTTTTTTTGTCTGTGATAGCAGTGCTAACAGCCGAGTTAATCACTCATAGTGCTATCATGCCTGTAGCACACACACTTTGCCCACCGTATGCTCTGGGCACACTGTTCCTCGAGATACGGGGGTGGTTCGTGGAGAAGCTTAAACGGTGACACCCCGGTTCCAGTTCCTTGACGGGTCAGTATAGTGATGGCCTGCGGGTTCGCTCCCTTGGTCCACTTGTGTGTGTGACAGATATGACCATTGGTTTTGTCTTTCCTTTTCGAGCACTCGTCGGTGATAAAAATCTTTCCTTTATAGAACTTTCAAATGGACCCCATTGGAAATTAGCCATTTAGGCTTTAAGGGTTTTCCATGGGTATTAAGATCGAATCTTTCGAATCACTGAAAATGGGTGTGGGTGTTAGTTTTTACTTCTAGCAGCCTAGCCCATTCCAAAACTCCTTAAAGACAGGACTGGTACTTTTAAGGAGGATTAACTTCCACAGTGCCATTCTATCTTCCTTTACGTCTATCTTCCTTTACGTCTTAATCCCCGAGGGGGGACGTCATACGGGTTTTCATTCTGTCTCTTGATCACATTGTGTCAACACCTCCCTTCAGCCAATGAAATTATTATAACTGGTAATTCTGGTCCACTGATTGGTTGAATGAATTTTCACACCTTTACCTGTACGGGTAAGATATGCTACTGCTGGGAACCAGACCTCCCCCCCCACCACCCCGGCAGAGAAGTCCTAGTCAAATTCACTGTGATAATGTCATTTTTCTTAAATTAAATTCATGTAGATACATTCGTAAATATCATTTAAGCGTGCTCTTAAATACTTCACTTGTTGATTAATTTTAAATCTTAATTTCAAAAAGCGCTCTTAGATAGTATATGCTACTTTGTTAAATTAAATGATCTTAATTCCTGAATAAATCTTAATCTTAAAGATCTGGGCCCAGTTGTTCAAAACTAACAACATCGTTAGTTGACGTTTCGTTAAAATTTCAAATGTTAGTATCTCAAATATGCCAATATTTTTTGTCGAAAAAAATGTGAGAAGCTTTTGCTAAGCATCTCAAATTTTTTCCACAAAAATATCAGTGTATTAAGTTATAAAGTCATAAAACACTTAACAAGTTGACCTCTTAACGATCTCGTTAGGCTAACGATGCTATGAACATCTGGGCCCTGATGTCCAGCAGTGATCAAGCCTGGTGATATTTTAAAAGCTTATACTTGTAAAAATTTTACGGCTTTGAATTCCAAGACTACTTTCTGGTAATATGAGGTTGTCGCGCATGCGCAGTGTATAGTATTCTTGTTGCATTATTTGAAATAGGGCGGAAGAGTTTGCAAAGTTTAGGAAAATAAGCTGTTTCTGTGTGTTAATTAACTCATACAGCGTTGAATCAGTGTTAACCTGATAGTTTTGCAGCTTATCAATGCAATGAAATGCAGGAACTAACCATTGCGCGGTCGTGAAGGCTTGCGTTCGAAGCAGGGCACCTGTCTCAAGTTTTGTCATTTTTTGGCTTCCAGCATGTTGTCAAGCAGTATATTGTTGTGTTATGAAAGTTTGTCACTGTTACGTTGTATGTTGTACAACTTTTGACTAACAATGATGTGATTCACAATGTCCAAACCCAAACAGACGCCTCCACCAGTCCTGCAAAAACCCAGAAGGGATCCAAGTACAGGCAGAGCATCAGGACCTGACCCTAGCCATTGGAGTGCGTGTATTCGAGAAACAGTGGTCTCTGCTCTGCCTGATGAAACGTTTCATATAATACTGCTGGGTGGTGCTGACAATGGTCTATTCTGCTACGTTGATGAAATTGACCATGACAAAGTTGTGTATCACAGTGGTCAGTTACAGTCTGATCATATTATTTTGGAAATACAAGGACAGAGAATTGCTGGATATACCTTAAGAGATGCTATGGTATGGCTGAAACAAGTCAGTCAAAATGGGGCACCTGTTATGATCAAGTCAGTGAAAGCAGGTAAAAAGAACAAATGAAATAAATTTACGTATCTGAATTTTATTATCTCTACTAGCAGATATGAGGCAAAGGGTACAGTACAGACCAGGTGTTTATGCCAGATCCTTGACATTTCGTCTAAAACGTTAATGGGTCATTTCGGTCCTATTCCCGTTGGGACCCAGGGTCATTTTGGCCCTTTTCGGTCAGGTTGCTTCAGCCTGGGTCATTTGGGCCTAATTTTGATGGGTGGTTTCGGCCCGAATTTTTATTCCATTTTAATGGCTAGAAGTAAATAAAAAGTGTTTCGTGACTGAGTTTATATAAGCTGATGTTTATTGATTTAAAGGTAGGTTCCTGTACCTTGGAATGCATCATAATTTTGATGATTTTTTATCCAAGTTGTTGGAAAGCACTTATAAAGAGGAAATGAATAAGTTTTACTAAAAAGTGTAAATAAAAAAATCGTAGAACAGTCGTTTTGCAAGGGATTTCCTCTGCTTCGCACACCAGTTAGCGCTATTTTTAGTTCGCGCCAAAAATAGATAACATAGCTGGCGTCATGCTGCATTGCATTTCGGGATAGTTTTAACCCATCCACCATGCCAGGACCTCTGGAAGAGCTCACGGCAAGAGAAAATTAACCGTTGGCAAATGACATCAGAAACTGTGGACTTATAGACATATATACATATTTATTTTTAGAACTGGAATTCCAACAAAAGAAAATAAACCAAAGGGAAAATGACTATTTTCTACAACATCTGACGATTTTCTCAGTAGCAACAGTTTCAGAAAAATAAGAGAATTCAATACTACCCAGAAAAAGACAAAATTATTTTGTGAACATAAGTGTTATCGCTAGGCCAGGAACCTACCTTTAATCAGTGGTAATCAAAAAACTAATCATTAACTGTTTTACATCTTTCTATCTATCTGTCTAAGAATGCGGTGACAGGCAAGACACATCTTCTTGTGGACTGTTAGTTTATATGTTTTCCTTCTGATCTGTGACTGAACTGATTGTAATAAGTTGACGGAAAGCAAAACAAACAGGTAATTAGAGTGAAGTCAGCCTGTAACCTTTCCCAAATAAATATATTTGGTCAAAATGACTCACCCTTAAAATCAGTCCAAACAACCCACCTTTGAAATTGTGCTGAAACAACCCGCCTCACTTGTGCCGAAATGACCCAGCCCTGAATTTGGCAGAAACTCATGGAAAGTTACTTGGAATCCATCTCTGTGGTACGATACAGATTTTCATTGATGAAACATATTACAGAACCGAACATCCCTACCCACCCACCCAGCTCTGGATCCACACGAGACATCTGCCAAAGGAAAGCAAAATAAAAAATGTCTCTGCATGCAAATTTTTCTTATTCTGTAAGTCTGCCTTTGTGAACCTAGTTATCCTACAAGTGCCAGTGCCTTAAACAAGGTGCCAGCTTATTCCAAGCACTAGGCAGGGGCAGCCCTGTCCTATTGGACACAGTTCTAGTTTTTTCCAACTCCTTCCCCCTCCCCCCTGGCATTGGCACTGGTTGTCATTAGTTTGGTCTTCTCACTCTCAGCACTGAGCTACACCTTATACTGTGTGCAGGTTCTGTCGAGACTTTTTACTGCAGATTGGTAATATTTCTGCTACTTATGCTATTCTTTTCATCATGTTTTTCCAAAGCATCAGTCATGATCCATTCAAGATCAAAATGTTGAAGAGGGTGTGTGACAGAAGAAATCCTTGCCTAACTTCTGAACCATTCTCCCATGCTGCCATTTATCTTGTTCTGAACCATTCTCCCATGCTGCCATTTATCTGGACTGCTCTTGCAGCCTTGTTGCAGAGCTGCTCAGTGGTGTGAACTAAGTAGATTTGCGTTGATATTGTACTTCTGCATGGTGGCCCATAAAGCTTCCTGGCATGCCATGTCAAAGGCTTTTCTGAAATCATTGAAGACAGTAAAGTTTTTGCTGATTTTGGAGGTACTTATCAGTTATCACATAGGATTCTGAGGTTGAAAATCTGTTCTTTGGTGCTCCTTCTGGCTCTAAACCCAGCCTTTTCTTTGGCGATTATCTCTTCAGCTTGGGATTTAAGTCTGTTTAAGATGACTTGTGCATGGCTTAACTCGAATAACTGAGGAAGCTAATGGTTCTGTAGTTCTGGCAGAGCTGTAGATTGCCCTTTTTAGGGAGTGTAAAAATCAGCCTCTGAGTCCATAGGGTAGGCCATTTTCCTGTTCTCCAGATCCTGTTAGAGATCTCTGTTAACACCTCAATCTTGGTTTCCTAGCCAGCTTGATTGAGAAATTTATACAACAACAAAACAGTGCTCCAGATAATTTTATTTTCAATCAGTACCGTACTGGTCAAAATTTTCTTGGATCAGTATCCATAATTCTGCTTCAGTATTTGCACTGGGACGACAGATGTAACATGAAAACATTTAATTTTAACAATATTTCAGTGGTACTCCCTGGCTGTGACTTTGTCTTGTAAAAAACTACTTCTGCTTTCATTGTGTGGATATATACTCTTTTATATACGCCAAAACGCCAAATGAAATTCTGATTTATAAAACAATTCTATCAGGACTCAACCTTGTGAAAGCTTCTTTTGACTGCTTCACAAGATGTAAATATCAAACTGAAACTGATCTACAAATTGTGATTAATGATGTCTGAAGGAAGTTTTCACTAGGCTGAGTCATGAGACACAGGTATAAAGAAAATTCTCTACAAGTACCAAGAACCAACACCATTAAATTAATATACAGTACACGCAACGTGGAGACTTGATCTGACACGCTCTCGCGAGAAATTTTAATCTTTTCCACGAAATTTTAGTGGGGTTTTTGCGTGTGAAATGCGTGGGAGATGCGAGACACTCGCGAGATGCGTGACGTTAAACTCGCGAGAAAACAATTTCTTTTCACGCGAGACACGCAACTTTCGAGAGAAAGGATTAACTCCATGTATGCTCAGGTGAGTCATCGGTGTCAAACTTAATCACGCGTGACGCGTGTTTTCGAGTGGAAAGGATTAACGATTCCTATCAATTTCACAGGTCATTATATGTTGTACAGGTAATTCATTTATATTTTTACTTTGGGCCTAAAAAAGTTGTGATTCCGGTTTCCAACCGACTGGTCTTTTTTGGCGCCGACTAAAAAAATTTTAGCCGCAAAAATTACGATAGGCAATTTCAGCCATTCCAGAAATAACCGAACAAATAGACGGCATAAACCGCTCACGCTATGACGCGTAAAGCATACCAGTTTGTAGCATAGTATACAATACTGCGCAGGCTGATCCTCATATTTACTATCAGCGTATGGAATAAGATTCCTTTCACCATTTTGTGCTCTGAGCGCCGTCCTTTGATGTCAAGGCACGAGACTGACCTATAAACGTGCTGTGTTTACGTATTTCAACAAATGCTACCGTCTTCACATTTTATTACGGCAAAGGCCCTGAATGCGTTCAGTCACCTCTAAATATGAATACATATATATTATGTTTATTAGTCCGAATACTTTGAGAATTTTTCGCGCAGCAGAATCAGTTTCTTTTTTCATATAGATAATGTGATTTTGCAACGCGGAGATCGGAATAAAAAACAAACTTCTCACCTCTTATTTTTCATTCATTTTGATGCATTTTTAAAATCCAAACACTTTGACTATTGATCCACGATGCAAAATCATATTTTCTATATTTCTTGAAAAGAGGATGCAGCTGTGACGTATTTTTTTTTTAGCTGTCAAACCAACAGGTTTACAAATTTGCATATTTCAGCGAGTGGTTAAGCGGACGTCAATCACCTCTGAGACAGCCCATTTGCTAATCAAGTCATTGTTGTCGCGTGCACTTTTAATGGAAACTTGACAGCTCTTACATCAGAAAGTTTATATTGATTAATAAGTAAACATTTCGGCACGTGCCACTAGCGGTATAGCTTTGAGTTCAAAAGCTGATCGAAACGCTTTGATCTTTGTGACTGTTTTGACATGGATTGGGCTATTATCGGTGGCGGCTGAGCGAAAATTTTTGTCTGTGTCATCATTCTAGAATTTTGCTACTAAGTAACCTATTAACAATATTATTTCAAACATAAGCCTCTCTAATTAACTCGCTGCGTAATTGCAACAAAATTACGCTGATCATGATTGTTTATCAACACATCCTTAATTCGTAACGGTCAAACAATACTTGCGTTGAGGATGCGATCAATTAGGTTATTCACGCACGCTTACAATGTATTAATTGAACCGTTATCAGCGTCGAAAAAAATGCATTGCGAATCGTAAAGGTATATGTATAGAAACTTGCATTTACTGTACATGTACATTGTACCTACCTGGACAAAATTCCACGCGTGATGTATGACCCAAATCCTGTTTGGTCATTTTAAACTTAATGAGTTTGGGGGAATTAAACTCAAGTCCATATTTCCATTTCACTTCATTTATTTACTTTTCTTTCTCTATTTCTTTCTAGTTCCCACCTGGCAGTCTTACTATATACAAAGCTTACTTATTTACACTGTAAATCTACATTTTCTTGCTTTCCTGTTTTGGCGCCTAAATTCAAACATTTAATCATTTAACACACATTAATCAGTCCTTATCTTTCTCTATCTAAAACTCAACTGAAGCTTGCCCTATAGCTCCCATCAGCCTTTCCTTCCAGCCTCTTTCTCACACAACCCTCAACCAATCAAATCCTTTCTCTCAACCAATCAAATCCTACCTCTCTAGCTCCCTCTAGATGAAACTGATATCTACCCCAGGAGATTGCCTAATATGGGAGACCCTGCTGATGATAAGAATCTGGAATGAGGCTATCACCTAATTACCTCATGATCAAGATCTCAAGAAATATTCCACAGGTAAAGGGGCCCCATATTAAACACTCTGCTAGGAAGAAACTTGGTATCATGCTGGCACCGTGTGTATAACTTAATTAAGGCTGCATTTTGGAAGAACCTTTCCTGCACATTTAAATTGAACTAACTAATATTTTAAATCACCAATTTTGATTATTAAATTTTAGGAAGTGGCTATTGACAACCGGTTGTCACTAGCCTCACAGGCTGCTGACAACCGGTTGTCACTAGCCTCACAGGCTACTGACAACCAGTTACTATAAATCCTATTGTTTTCAAATAATAAAACTCAAGATATTTTTAGAATATTAGTTTGATGGTATTACTATTATATCTTGATATTTGTTGATATTTGTTTTCACACTGATCAAGTTTTAAGTTGATTGTAGAAAGCAAGAAACTTTAATTTAGAGACTATTAAAAGAATCAGATGTAAATTTCTGTTTGTGTGTTTTTTGCGTTTTTTTATTATCTACATTATTATTGTCTGGAAGTCATTGGGTTATTCATACAAATAGCTAAAAGAATTTATGCATCACATACACACAAATTAATCATTTACCTTGATGGAAAAAAGGTTTTACATAAATTTTGTAGTTACCATTACATGATCTTCCCTATAGTTATATTCTTGCTGTTCAGCCAAGCAAATTTGTTTATTTACTGATTCTATCCACTAGGAAAAATAAACTACAAATTTATGATATGAATACAAGTATATTAAACTACTATGATCATGGAGGCAATTGTGCAAACAGAATTAGCACATAAACATTCAGAGAAAATTTGTTAAGTGGTATTTTGAGTTAGTTCCCTTACAAAGTATGATTTGAGTTACTTCCCTTGGAAAATCTATTTTTAGAAGATATCTCTTCTCCATATTTTTGCTTTTTTATTTGCAGATATTTTGTTGTTGTGATTCATATGCAGCTTGATTTAAAGCATAAATGTATTGAGAATTACTTGTGATGTTTTACCAATGAACCAATACTTCCTGTCCTTTAAAATGCATATTAATTTATTAGCTGGTTGTCAGTAGCCTCACAGGCTAGTGACAACCGGTTGTCTCTAGCCTGTGAGGCTGCTGACAACCGGTTGTCACTAGCCGTCGCCTAAATTTTAACTCTTGAATTTTAATTAAACAATTAGTACATTAATTACCCTGGTGACAGATGCTCCTCCTCCAACTAAATTTGCTCCTGCAAATTCTCATGTTACATCACTTTATACATTATTTACTATGTCACCAGTCATACTTGGCAAATTTGTCATAACTGTTGCTTCCCATGCAGGCTGCCTCCATCAGTCCTACAGTGAATCATCAGTTTGATGACAGTATTCCGTCAGTAACAGATATAGGTAATGGTCTGTATCTGTTAAGGCCAGATTACTATAACACTTCCGTAACATACATATATAATTTTTACTTTAAACAAAAATAACCGAACTGCCATTTGAAACCAGGTGGGATCAGTAAAACACAAATACTAGCATGCACAATGTATGTAAATGACTAAATTTTCAATATTGTAAATTTAAATGAAAATATTCAAAACATTATGAACTATACAGAGTCTTTTCTCTGAACATAAGCTCAATTCAGGAACAAATAGAGTTTGTTTACCTTTTTAAAAGGGTTTATTCTGTCATAAATATATTGATCTGACTCCATCTGATGTATCATTTATATTTCTTAAAGCACTGCTTAAACACTTAAACCACTGTTGCTCTAAATTCCACTTTGCTTATCACCTTTAAAGTGTGAATTTCAACTAAGAGACTCAGGTACCAGGATATATCATGTCTTATTGCCACTTAAAATGTGCAGTTCTAAAATGTTCATCCCTAGCTACTGTTTGTGTTCTCTTACGTCAAATACTGGTTCAGTAATGACAGAGGAAGTAGCGGAATTATACATACAAATACCTTGCCCTGGGTATATCTATCCCTCTGAAAGATACATTTTTTAGTATACCCTTTTTTTGTATACCACCTTTTCCATCCTGCATTGATATCTGTTCCCACCTAAGATCTAGTACTAACAAGGTAAGTTCAATGTTTTTAAATCAAACTTGGTTGACATGCTAAATTTTATATGTCAAGGTCTTAGTAAGACAGACTAAAATCTACTAGTCGCTCTTTTACAATACTTCGATGTTCCTAATCTACATCACCATTAGAACTTCTCTACCAATGTTGTACAGTCTAATCAATAGGTTTTACATATGCATAATTAAACGACCGATAAATCATAATTAGAAGGTAGGTCAAGGTCAAAGTTACAAAATTTAGTATCTCCCACCCCCTATTTTAAATTGTGGAACCAAAACTTTGCCTAATTAGGTCTTAATTTTGAATTTCATATACTAAATGTAAACTTTTTCTTTTAACCTAACTTAGAATTAACTATTTATGGTGTAGTTATATGCGTAAACGGGAACCTTTTCAAATACAAGGATGTTTACTCTTTAGATGTATTTTGTATGTGATGTTAGTGTGCCTGCGTATGTTTGTCTCACTGCACTAAACCTCTCTTTTTCATTTCCTAAGTGTGTATCCTGGACCTTTGCCTTATTTTGTCTACTGCATGCCAGTTGGTTGGCCCTGAGGTGACCTTTTGCGTACCTTGCCCGAATATGTATATTTAATGTGGAAATTTTTCCGCATACTCTCAGGGAGTTTGTTGTCATATGTGTATGTGGTTTTGGTTTTATTTGTGGTAGTGTCTCTGTAGCGTACCTTATACAACATTTTACCCTCTCCTCTGAAGTTAGGGTAGGCTCTTAGTATTTTCTCTGGAGTCAGGTTGTCTTGCAGTGTCGCAGTTGTATCTGCTTGCTGCAGCTGCTCTTCGTCACTGTTGTCTCCTGTGTTTTCTGTCTGTTCATCTGGCCGTTGTTCTTCGTCTTCACTATCCTCATTTTCGTCCATGTCATATGTCTCCACAGGCTCCTGTAGACCAGGCGGAGGGTTAGTGGGTCTTGTGTTTGGGTCAAAGTACGGCTTTAGTCGATTTGCATGTACTACCGCCTTGATTGCTTTGTGTGATTTTAAGTCTCTGAGCTTAAAATTACATTCACTGAGCTTTTCACTCACATAATATGGCCCAGACCACCTGTTAATTAGTTTGGGAGATAGCCCTTTTGGTGTTCTAGGGTTATAAAGCCAGACATTTGACTGTACTTCAAATTTTGGTTGTTCTGCATTTTTGTCATGCTGTGTTTTGTACTTTGCTTGAGCCTTTGCTATGTTTTCTGAGACTATTTCTCGGACAATTTTCTGGTTTTGGATTATCCTGTTTAGGTGTTGCTCTGTAGTCTGATGTAATTTGGAGCTTGGAATGAGGTCTGTATCCAGGGGCATTCGACACTCTCTGCCAAACAGTATGAAATATGGTGAATAGTTTGTAGAGTCAATGGCTGGGGTGGTTCTGTAACTGAACATGATACTTGGTAAAAGATGTGCCCAGTCCGTCTGAGTATTGTTACCATATATTCGAAGCTTTTGAAGTACCACAGAGTTCATTCTTTCGATTTGCGCATTGCATGCAGCGTGATACGAAGAAGTCCGCAATTTTGTTATCCTCAGTATGTTACACAGCTCTTTCAGAAGAAGCGACATGAAATTTTGACCCCTGTCTGTCAAGATTGAGTCTGGACATCCAAATCGACAAATTACTTCATCATAGAGCTTCCATGCTATCTCTCGAGCTTCCATGGTATGTAACGGCAAGGCCTCAGTCCATTTTGAGAATGAATCTACTATCATTAAGATGTAGCGATACCCTTCTTTGCTCTTTGGAAGAGGACCTAATATGTCTATATGTAGACGACTGAAGACATGACCTATTGGTAAGGGCTTTAGTAAGGCTTGCTTTTGGTGAATGTACCTCTTAGCTTGCTGACATTCTTCACAGGTCTTGACGTAAGTCTGTATGTCAGCATACATCCTAGGCCAAAAGTATTTCGAACGAATAGCCTCGTATGTTCTCTCTTGTCCTTGATGACCTCCTGTCAAAGCATCATGATATGACTTCAGAACATTGTCACGCAACTTTGTAGGCACTGCTAGCTGTTTCTTGACATCTGTCCATTTATGGCCTTTACTTCTTGGTTGATAGAGGTGGTATAGTACATTATTCTCGAGGATATAATACTGTGACTCAGCCACTATTCTGTTAGCTTGATTTCTATCTTCTGGTACTTCCTTATCTTCCAGGTAGGTGATCATGGGTTTGAAGTCTGGGTCCTCGAGCTGTTCCTTCCTTATGTCTTCTACTGATATGGGACAGACTTCACTAACATGCTGGAGAGGATCTAGAGTTTCATAGGAATCTAGGGTATATATCATAGCTGACAAGGAATCGGCAGGCTCTTGGCAATTTACGCCACTGACCTCAGCTGACTGAGCAGTCTCATGATGTAGTTTATATTCTCGTACTTGGCTCTGCTCCTTTTCTGTGATTGTGTAGACCTCTGGGCCAAGGCTCAAATCATCTGGGTCTTCTCGATCATAGGCTTGAGGGAACTGAGTGTCTTCATATGCCCTTCTGGAAATCGAATCTGCGTTCGAATGGATTTTTCCAGCTTTGTGAACCACATTATACTGAAAACCTTGCAGGAAAACAGCCCAACGACCTAATCTACCTGAGGCCTTACTTGTTTGAAGGGACTTAAGGGCCTGATGATCAGAGTATACAGTGAAGGGTTTGTCTGACAGGTATACCTTAAAATGTCTGATGCCTTCAACTAGCGCTAAGCCTTCTAAATCAGTAATTCCCCAATTTCTTTCCGTTTTATTCAGCGACCGACCCCCATAGGAAATGACATGTTCTCTATTATTTTCATCTTTCTGTCCAAGTATGTAACCTATCGCTTGAGTTGAGGCATCGACATACAGGTAGAATTCTTTTGAAAAGTCAGGAAAGACAAGAATGGGACTCTCTGTAAGTGCTTTCTTCAGCTCCTTAAATGAGTTTTCACACTCCTCTGACCACTCAAACTTTACATCTTTGCCCAGCAATCTGTTTAGAGGCCTTGCTATTTGTGCAAATCCTTTAACGAACTTTCGATAGTAATTACAGAGTCCTAGATATGCTCGAATGTCCTTTTGAGATTTGGGCCGAGGATAAGACAGGACACTGGCTACTTTGTCTTCGTCGACTGTTATGCCTTCCTTACTGAATTTGTGGCCTAGATACTTAACCTCTTTAGCAGCAAAATGGCATTTTGATGGCTTAAGCCTGAGGTTAGCATTTCGCAGCCGGTCAAAGATTTCCTGCAGGTGCTTCAGATGCTGTTCGAAGTCTGAACTGTAAACGAGTATGTCATCTACGTACACTTGGGCAAAACGCCAGTTTATGCCACGTAAGACCTCCGACATGACTAAAGCAAAAGCATTTGGACTGTTCATAAGACCAAATGGCAGTTTATTAAAGACATAGTTGCCCTCATGTGTGGTAAAACCAGTGCGATCTTTTGTGTCCTCATGAAGCGGAATTTGCCAAAACCCAGAATGCATATCAAGTACTGAATATACGGAGGCCTTAGCCTGTCCTATAGAGTCGACTGCATCTTGAAAGTGAGTGACAGGGAAATGAATTGGCTCAGTAACGCTATTTAAGGCACGAAAATCAACGGCAAACCTGTAGTCACCAGACTTTTTACGCACTAATATGACCGGGCTAGACCACTGACTTGTTGACTTAGAAATGATGCCATGCTTTTCCATTTCTTCTACCTGTCTGCTTATCTCTGCATGTTTCTCAGGTGTTGTTCTGTATGGTGGCCTATGAACAGGTTTAGCATTTCCAGTCTCTATTCTGTGATAGTGTAGGTTTGTGGTACCTAATTCTGCTATACTAGTTGCAAATACATCCCTATTTTTACCTAGCAATACTAACAGCTGGTGTTTTTGTGTATCAGTTGTGTCAGACTGAGACAGGTCGACCCCCATGGAGTTAGCTATGTTGGTGTATTCCTCCTCTGACAGCTGAGGCTTATCAGAGTCACATGTGTTAACCCCTACTGTGTTGATACCTGTACTGATTATGGACTCTTCCTCAGTCTCATTACACAAATCATGCTCATTACATGGGTGTAGTCTTGCTATGGGCTCATTTTGTCTTATCTCAATGTCAACGGTGGTAGGATTTAAAAGTTTAACATATACAAAACCGTTATTGACCTCTGAAACTGAGCGGGCTCCCATGATACAGTGTTTGCTTGCTAAGGTGGATACAGGTTCAACAAGAGACATATTGCTGCTATTAGATTTTTTGACCTTGACCTTTGTCACAACTGCTGTTTTGGATGGAATGCTAATTTTATTTACTGTCCTGGCTAAAGAGAGTTTCTGAGGATTAGAGAACATTTTTGCCACAGACATACCCCCTTGAATTTCAAGTACATAATTTTCAAAATCTACCTTTGCTCTCTGACATGTCAGAAAATCTATTCCAAGAATAATGGGTTGTCTGAACTTCTCAAAAATATAGAATTTCTGTTGTATTTCTAATTTGCATATTGTAAGCGGCAATACAGCTATGCCCATTACCTTAACTGGAGTGCCACTTACACCTAAAACATACTCAATATCAGACTTCTGAAGCTCAAACTGCTCGGACAGCCCACTCTTCTTGAAAATACCATATGACATACAAGAAATCTGTGCCCCTGTATCTACCATAGCCGACTGTGCAATTTTCCCTACTCTGATTTCTATCAAATTTGTGTCTGTGGGTTTTCTCCCTGTAATACCCACAAATTTCCCTTGTTCTGCCATTTTACCCTTATTTTCCTCACTCCTCACCTTATTTTTCCCTTTTATTCTACTACTTCCTTTTCTGTGCCCATCCCCAAGTTTAGAGTTTCTATCCTTAAGGACAGGCGCAATTCCCTATCTTCTGTCATGCCTGAACCAGCAGTCACGGGCTATATGAGATTTTCTGTGACAGATATAACAAAGTTTATCCTGGTACCTGTTTTTCTTATAAGACTGAAATTCACACTTACCAAACTCTTTCGCCTGTCTCTGTCCCTGAATTTTGTTCACTTCCACTTGTGTTGAATTCACATCTTTCTCTAATGATTGTCCCAATCTAGCATATTTCCGCACTTCACTGAGTGTTTTTGCCTCTTTTTGGGCCACAAATTTCATTACTGCAGGATTAAGTCCCTGAAACACTTGGTCAATAATTTGCTGTTCACTTTTGTCCAAATCATGTCCCAATCTAATCACCTTCTCAATGTAATCATCAGTAGTCTCCCCTTGGTTTTGTACTAGTCCCCTGAATCGACTAACATCCCTTATTCTATCACTCTCACTTGACAAAAATCGCTCCACAAAAGCAGCCCTTAGGCTTGCGTATGTTCCTTGAATGTCCTCACTGAGTGTGTGATACCACATCTCCGCTTGCCCTTCCAGCAACAAAAAGAGCTGAATTGTCTTGTCTTCATTTTTCACTTTTTTTAATTTCATAACCTGTTCAAACTTGGCCAACCAAAACTTAGCACTTTCCCCTTGGCTACCACTGAAAGTGGGAATTTTAATTCCAAGATTTGTACTTTCTGTTTCTGCCATTTTTATGGATTTTATGTCTTTCCTTTTGCTCCTTGTATTATATCCAGATCGTTTTGGCGGCATGAAGAATTTTTGCCGTACCCAGATTCATCCACCATCTATGACCCAAATCCTGTTTGGTCATTTTAAACTTAATGAGTTTGGGGGAATTAAACTCAAGTCCATATTTCCATTTCACTTCATTTATTTACTTTTCTTTCTCTATTTCTTTCTAGTTCCCACCTGGCAGTCTTACTATATACAAAGCTTACTTATTTACACTGTAAATCTACATTTTCTTGCTTTCCTGTTTTGGCGCCTAAATTCAAACATTTAATCATTTAACACACATTAATCAGTCCTTATCTTTCTCTATCTAAAACTCAACTGAAGCTTGCCCTATAGCTCCCATCAGCCTTTCCTTCCAGCCTCTTTCTCACACAACCCTCAACCAATCAAATCCTTTCTCTCAACCAATCAAATCCTACCTCTCTAGCTCCCTCTAGATGAAACTGATATCTACCCCAGGAGATTGCCTAATATGGGAGACCCTGCTGATGATAAGAATCTGGAATGAGGCTATCACCTAATTACCTCATGATCAAGATCTCAAGAAATATTCCACAGGTAAAGGGGCCCCATATTAAACACTCTGCTAGGAAGAAACTTGGTATCATGCTGGCACCGTGTGTATAACTTAATTAAGGCTGCATTTTGGAAGAACCTTTCCTGCACATTTAAATTGAACTAACTAATATTTTAAATCACCAATTTTGATTATTAAATTTTAACTCTTGAATTTTAATTAAACAATTAGTACATTAATTACCCTGGTGACAGATGCGAGAAAGTTTCTCGCATACATCACTCTATGAATTTCACGCGAGATGCGAGGAATTTTCTTGCGTGGAACGTGGCGATTTTCAAACACGCGAGGAAGTTTAGTGTGAAATGCGTGAGAGTTGCGAGAGAATCTCGTGGATTTTAATCCCTTCCTCGCGATTTTAAGTGTCACGCGAGAACGTGTCAGATCAAGTCTTCACGTTGCGTGTACTGTATAATTATTAAGGTCCATCAAGGCTAAAGAAGCCAACAAACCATCAGTTGGTTTCTGTAGCCTTTTTAGTCTTTGGTTTGTGTGGCTATGACAGTCTTGGAGTGCATTTTTAGCTCACCTGAGCCGAAGGCTCACAGGTGAGCTTATAGTATAGGCAGGCATCCGTCGTACGTCGTCCGTCCGTCCGTCAACATTTTCAAACGACATCTCCTCTGAAACTACAAGGCCCATTGTTACCAAATTTCATGTGTAGCATCTATAGGCAGGGGGAACCAATAATACTGTTTTTTATCCAAATTGCTTTGGAACTTTGGTTGCTATGGCAACTTAAAGTTGCCATTGACTTGTATGGGAAAAGTTGAAAATTTGCATTTATTGCTATGTCACTGCAGATATTTTGACAAAACTTTTATAGAAATGTTCCTTTAGTAGTCCTCTATCAACCACAAGAAATTTATGTAAATTGCACAATTTGGCTGGTTGCCATGGCAACCAAATGGTTAAAAATAGAAAAAATATTCAAAAATCATCTCCTCAGAAACTATGCAAGCAATAAAGCTCAAACTTCACAGAAAGGATCTTGGTACTAGCCTCTATAAAAGTACTGTTTTTCTTGGCAGTTGCTTTAGCAGTTTGGTTGCTATGGGAACTTAAAGTTGCCATTGACTTACAATGGCAAAATGGAAAATTTGCATTTATTGCTATGTCACTGCAGATATTTTGACAGAACTTTCACTGAAATGTCCCATGAGTAGTCCCGAACCAGCCATATTAAATTACGGCAAAATGTTCAATTTGACTGGTTGCCATTTGAGGGCCTAATGGAAGATTAGCTATACCATATGCTAAATGTTGTCACCCTCGTTAAATAAAGTCTTTACTTACTTACTTACTTACTTACTTACTGCCATAGCAACCGAATAGTTAAAAATAGAAAAATATTAAAAAATCATCCCCGCAGAAACTCTGTGGCCAATAAAGCTCAAACTTTACAGAAATGATCTTAGTACTAACCTCTATAGAATTACTGTTTTTCATGGCAATTGCTCCAGCAGTTTGGTTGCTATGGCAACTTATAATTTCCATTGACTTATAATGGGGAAAATGGAAATTGGCGATTTTTGCTATCTCACTGTAGTTATTTGGATTTTTTTTCCACAGAAATGTTTCTTGAGTAGTCGTCTACGATTCATTTGAATTTTGACCAAATCGCTGAATTTGATTGGTTGCAATGGCAAAATATAGGGTAAATTTTAGACAAAAATCTTCTCCTCAGAAGGCATAAGAGGTACGAAGCTGATACTTTGCATACATGTAAATGACATTAGCCTCTACATAAATTATGTTTTTTTCTTCCAATCCCTTAAGAACTCTGGTTGCTATGGCAACTTATAGTTTCCATTGACTTATAATGGGGAAAGTGAAAATTGGCAATTTTTGCTGTCTCACACCAGTTATTTAGAATTTTTTTCTATAAAAATGTTCCTTGGGTAGTCTTCTATGATTCATATGAATTTTGCTGAATTTGCTTGGTCGCCATGGCAAAATACAGGGTAAATTTTTGAAAATATTACAAAATCTTTTCCTCAGAAGCCATAAAAGGGATGAAGGTGATACTTTGCATACATGTCAATTACATTAGCCTCTCTCTAAATTATGTTTTATCTTACCGTTGCTGAAGTGAATTTGTTGCTGTGGCAACTTAGAGTTTCCACAGACTTACAATGGGGAAATTGGAAATATTGCATTTGTTTCTGTGTTACTGCAGATATTTTGATAAAGCTTTACAGAAATGTTTCTGGAGTAGTCCTCTACCAGCCGTATGAATTTTGCCTAAATCCCTGATTTTGATTGGTTGCCATGGCAACCGAAAGGCAAGATTTTCATTTTTTTTTATTGCTGTTGGGCATGTGGTTTTGTTGCTGTTTTTCCAACATAACCTCAGTGCTCAGGTGAGCGATATAGGGCCATTGGCCCTCTGGTTTGCGTCAAAAATTTCAGATTTACAGTGCTTATCTGGGTTCATGCGAATCACATTTGGGATTTGAACTGCAATTTTCTACCTACCAGAATGTTTTTTCCCTTTTCTACATGCAGTCATCGGCACCTGAGATAATAGCATTTATTATCTCATAGACGCATCTACTATTTTCGGTTGATTTGTCAGTAGGCCCAAAAAACTGCAGAATAGAGGCCTGCTCGTCCTGTTGAGAGCTCGAAGCCATGCTTTCCTACTTTCAGTTATGAAGCGACTGGTTTACAATCCATCTATTTTCCACGCATTAGAAAGACTAATTTAGAAAGAAATTTTTAGAATCTGTCAGCTTCTTGGTGAGTGTGAAGCATAAGGAAGCTAAGTCTACTTGATGATATTATAATGCAAGCGTCTATTGGAACTCATCCAGGTGATACGGATTACCGGAAAAAACGATCCGTAACGGCTTGAAAGCGTCCGTACCAGGTACCAATAAAATTTCCAATACCTCCGTATCGGCCAAAAATGATCCGTAATATACGGAGATACGGACGCTATCTGGAGCACTGAACAAAAGATGTTTCAGGTTTTAATTTTCCATGAATTTTATATAATCAGCTTATATTTTGGAGGATTGGCAGCACATGCAACATAAATACGCTAAATAAACAGACAAAAATAAACAGTTTTACTTTACCCATCTTTCTAGCAGTTTCCAGAAGTAGGTAACTTGGCACTTAAAGGTAGGTTCCTGGCCTAGCGATAACAATTATGTCCACAAAATAATTTTGTCTTTTTCTAGGTAGTATTGAATTCTCTTATTTTTCTGAAACTGTTGCTACTGAGAAAATTGTCAGATGTTGTAGAAAATAGTCGTTTTCCCTTTGGTTTATTTTCTTTTGTTGGAATTCCAGTTCTAAAAATAAATATGTATATATGTCTGCAAGTCCGCAGTTTCTGATGTCATTTGCCAACGGTTAATTTTCTCTTACCGTGAGCTCTTCCAGAGGTCCTGGCATGGCAGATGGGTTAAAACTATCCCAAAATGCAATGCAGCATGACGTCAGCTATGTTATCTATTTTTGGCGCGAACTAAAAATAGCGCTAACTGGTGTGCGAAGCAGAGTTAGGAAATCCCTTGCAAAACAACTTTTCTACGATTTTTTTATTTACACTTTTTAGTGAAACTTATTCATTTCCTCTTTATAAGTGCTTTCCAACAACTTGGACAAAAAATCGTCAAATTTATGATGCATTCCAAAGTACAGGAACCTACCTTTAAACCACCCTTTCCTTAAGCAAAAATTATTGACCTTGAGCAAGTTCTACATTGGTAAGGGTGGTATAAAATAGTTATACCATGGTTTGTCTGCCTATACGAGAAATAATCCACTAGCTAAAGCTCGTGGATTATCTCCTCGTACAGGCAGACAAACCATGGTATAACTATTTCTTATGAGTATCTTTTGCTTAAAGTGAATGAACGCATTCATAAGAAGAAGTACAATGGGCCATACCATGTCCTTGTGGGCCATAACGTGTCCTTTCGTCTAAAGAAAGCCTTTCATCCTCTACAAGGACTAGTGAATACCTCTTTAGAGCTGGATACTTTTTACACCTACAAGCCTTACAGGGCAAGTGCGTTAAAAATAATTTCACACCCCTGATGCCACCTCATATATGTCAAAATGCAATATGGACAGGCAGACAAATTTGAATATTTAAGAGTTATTTCCCTTGTCAGTAATATAGATTTAGTTACTTCCATGGAGTCCTTACTGTAAGCCAAATATAGCTACAGTACACGCAACGTGGAGACTTGATCTAACACGCTCTCGCGAGAAATTTTAATCTTTTCCACGAAAGTTTAGTGGGGTTTTTGCGTGTGAAATGCGTGGGAGATGCGAGACACTCGCGAGATGCGTGACGTTAAACTCGCGAGAAAACAATTTCTTTTCACGCGAGACACGCAACTTTCGAGAGAAAGGATTAACTCCATGTATGCTCAGGTGAGTCATCGGCGTCAAACTTAATCACGCGTGACGCGTGTTTTCGAGTGGAAAGGATTAACGATTCCTATCAATTTCACAGGTCATTCATTATATGTTGTACAGGTAATTCATTTATATTTATACTTTGGGCCCAAAAAAAAGTTGTGATTCCGGTTTCCAACCGACTGGTCTTTTTTGGCGCCGACTAAAAAATTTTTAGCGGCAAAAATTACGATCGGCAATTTCAGCCATTCCAGAAATAACCGAACAAATAGACGGCATAAACCGCTCACGCTATGACGCGTAAAGCATACCAGTTTGTCGCATAGTATACAATACTGCGCAGGCTGATCCTCATATTTACTATCAGCGTATGGAATAAGATTCCTTTCACCATTTTGTGCTCTGAGCGCCGTCCTTTGATGTCAAGGCACGAGACTGACCTATAAACGTGCTGTGTTTACGTATTTCAACAAATGCTACCGTCTTCACATTTTATTACGGCAAAGGCCCTGAATGCGTTCAGTCACCTCTAAATATGAATATATATATTATGTTTATTAGTCCGAATACTTTGAGAATTTTTCGCGCAGCAGAATCAGTTTCTTTTTTCATATAGATAATGTGATTTTGCAACGCGGAGATCGGAATAAAAAACAAACTTCTCACCTCTTATTTTTCATTCATTTTGATGCATTTTTAAAATCCAAACACTTTGACTATTGATCCACGACGCAAAATCATATTTTCTATAATTCTTGAATGAACTGATTTAAACAGAGGATGCAGCTGTGACGTAATTTTTTTTAGCTGTCAAACCAACAGGTTTACAAATTTGCATATTTCAGCGAGTGGTTAAGCGGACGTCAATCACCTCTGAGACAGCCCATTTGCTAATCAAGTCATTGTTGTCGCGTGCGCTTTTAATGGAAACTTGACAGCTCTTACATCAGAAAGTTTATATTGGTTAATAAGTAAACAAATCGGCACGTGCCACTAGCGGTATAGCTTTGAGTTCAAAAGCTGATCGAAACGCTTTGATCTTTGTGACTGTTTTGACATGGATTGGGCTATTATCGGTGGCGGCTGAGCGAAAATTTTTGTCTGTGTCATCATTCTAGAATTTTGCTACTAAGTAACCTATTAACAATATTCTTTCAAACATAAGCCTCTCTAATTAACTCGCTGCGTAATTGCAACAAAATTACGCTGATCATGATTGTTTATCAACACATCCTTAATTCGTAACGGTCAAACAATACTTGCGTTGAGGATGCGATCAATTAGGTTATTCACGCACGCTTACAATGTATTAATTGAACCGTTATCAGCGTCGAAAAAAAATGCATTACGAATCGTAAAGGTATATGTATAGAAACTTGCATTTACTGTACATGTACATTGTACCTACCTGGACAAAATTCCACGCGTGATGCGAGAACGTTTCTCGCATACATCACTCTATGAATTTCACGCGAGATGCGAGGAATTTTCTTGCGTGGAACGTGGCGATTTTCAAACACGCGAGGAAGTTTAGTGTGAAATGCGTGAGAGTTGCGAGAGAATCTCATGGATTTTAATCCCTTCCTCGCGATTTTAAGTGTCACGCGAGAGCGTGTCAGATCAAGTCTTCACGTTGCGTGTACTGTACATCTTTAAACTCCAAAGACAGACAACAAAATTTATGTCTGCAAAATTGCAATTAAAATGCAAAAGATGTTTCATCCAAGCAATATCACATTGAGAGTGCAAAGAGTAGAGAGCAAATAATGTAGATCCAGATGAGGTGGCTCATTATGAGCCACCTCATCTGGAAGTACTCTGTTGGCAAATTCAACTGTTTTCATTTTTGGTGTTTTAGGGGTTAACCGAATAGTTAAAAAAAAAGTATCATAATTAGATTTTAATTATGCTAGCAATTATTAGCTCACCTGAGCCGAAGGCTCACAGGTGAGCTTATAGTATAGGCAGGCATCCGTCGTCCGTCCGTCCGTCGTCCGTCCGTCAATATTTTCAAACGACATCTCCTCTGAAACTACAAGCCCCATTGTTACCAAATTTCATATATAGCATCTATAGGCAGGGGGAACGAATAATACTGTTTTTTATTCAAATCGCTTTATAACTTTGGTTGCTATGGCAACTTAAAGTTTCCATTGACTTGTATGGGAAAAACTGAAAATTTGCATTTATTACTATGTCACTGCAGAAATTTTGATTAAACTTTTACAGAAATGTTCCTTGAGTAGTCCTCTATCAACCACATGAAATTCATGTAAATTGCACAATTTGGCTGGTTGCCATGGCAACCGAATGGTTAAAAATAGAAAAAATATTCAAAAATCATCTCCTCAGAAACTGTACAACCAATAAAGCTCAAACTTCACAGAAAGGATCTTAGTACTAGTCTCTATAAAAGTACTGTTTTTCTTGGCAATTACTCTAGCAATTTGGTTGCTATGGGAACTTAAAGTTGCCATTGACTTATAATGGCAAAATGGAAAATTTGCATTTATTGCTATGCCACTGCAGATATTTTGACAAAACTTTCATAGAAATGTACCCTGAAAAATGTTTAACCAGCCTTGTTAAATTTATGCTTATTGCGCAATTTGGCTGGTTGCCATTGCAACCGAATAGTTAAAAATAAAAAAATATCAAAAAATCATCTCCACAGAAACTATGTGGCCAATAAAGCTCAAACTTTACAGAAAGAACCTTAGTACTAGCCTCTATAGAATTACTGTTTTCATGGCAATTGCTCCAGCAGTTTGGTTGCGATGGCAACTAAGAGTTTCCATTGACTTATAATGGGGAAAATGGAAATTGGCAATTTTTGCTGTCTCACTGCAGTTATTTAGATTTTGTTTCTACAGAAATGTTTCTTGAGTAGTCCTCTATGATTCATATGAATTTTCTCCAAATAGTTGAATTTAATTGGTTGCCATGGCAAAATATAGGATAAATTTTCGAGAAAAAAAAATAAAAAAAATCTTCTGCTCAGAAGCCATATGGGGGATGAAGCTGATATTGTGCAAACGTGTTGATGACATTAGCCTCTACATAAACTTAGTTTTTTCTTCCAATCCCATAAGAACTTTGGTTGCTATGGCAACTTATAATTTCCATTGACTTATAATGGGAAAAGTGAAGCCATGAGGGGGATGAAGCTGATGCTTTGCATACATGTTAATAACATTAGCCTCTACCTAAGGTATGTTTTATATTATCATTGCCCGTGTGAATTTGTTGCTATGGCAACTTGAAGTTTCCATAGACTTATAATGGGGAAAGTGGACCTTTGGTCTGTATTTCTTTGTTACTGCAGATATTTTGACAAAACTTTACAGAAATGTTCCTGGGGTAATCCTCTTCCAGTCATATGGTTTTTCCCAAATACCTGATTTTGGTTGGTTGCCATTGCAACTGAAAGGCCAAATTTTCAAAAAAAATTTTTTTTTGCCAAAGATCTTTTTCTCAGAAGCCATTAAGGGGGTATAAAGCTTATTTTTAGCATAAATGTTTGTGATATTATCCTCTACATATTGGTGCATTGCATTTCTGTTGTGCATGTTGTTTTGTTGCTGTGGCAACTTAAAGTTTTTCCAACATAACCTCAGTGCTCAGGTGAGCGATATAGGGCCATTGGCCCTCTGGTTACTCTTAAGGATGTGTGTGCAAATTTCAAATGCTTAAGTTAGCAGCAGCATATATCTGAAGTGTTAATACATGTACATGTATCATTAATGCGGATGACAGGTTGATTGACATATTGAAGCCCTAAGAAATTTTGCTAATACATAATGTATTGCTCGAATTGTTTGGACACACCCAGTAATGTAGACCTATTCACTCCCAACAATTTATAAGATGTCCTGTGACAAGAGAGATTTGTCCAGCTCAAAGATGGTTTAACCCATTCCATTCAGGATGCCCCTTTAGGGGTATCTGGGCAAACAGTTTGGATCCAGATCAGGCCCAAGATACAAACTTTTTGCTGCCTAGACATCATTTCTACAAGAGTTAGTTAGACCAATATTGTCAAAATATTCTTGATTTTTTATGCAGGCGACAATTTCAGCAGCCGGCAAAAAATACCCAGAATGCAATGGGTTGATAAATTAAGGAGAATGAGTACACTTTCAGGGGAAGCAACTCTGCTGTTTTCATGTCTGTCTTCTTATTGAAGGGAGTCAACTCTTAAAGTTGGTTGGTTGGTTGATTTGATGCTTAACGTCCACGGTAAACAACTAAGGTCATGTCGGGACGGTCAGTTAACCTAACCACACTATTCCTGGGCAGGCTTAGACCTCCTAAGCGGTTAACCAGTACTAAGTGCACATACTTTCGCCAGTAACTGACAACTGCCCTTCTTGAATCAGCGGAAGGAGAAACGAAAGTATGTGGCCAGACCGGGATTTGAACCCAGGACCTCTGACTTACGAGTCAGGTGCCCTACCGATTGCGCTACCCGGCCCGGCAACTCTTAAAGATAAGACTTCATTCCCCAAGAACAAAGTTTATTCTTTCAGACTAAATCTTTTAGAGACGACTTCATTTTAGAAAGGCTTCATCATCTACGGAAAGCAAACAGGAAGTCACAATATTTGTTCCCCTTTGTAAATGGCAGAAAAATCATGGAGATGTACCCATTCACCTTAATGCAAGGGATAGGCAGTTTCAATGCTTTAAGTAAAGAAGTTTGTAGTTTTGTTGCTTTACGTCCACGATAAACAGCTATGGTCATGTCGGATGGTCAGTTACCCTAATGAGCTCAGAACAATGTCTATTGCTGAAGGATGAGCAAAAATCTTAAATTTCTTAAGATTATTGGTCACCATTCCTTAGCAGTGAAAATATTAAGAATGTTCAAGCTACACTACATGTAGAAAACTGCATGCTTCTGTCAATTGTTTTAGCAGAAATTTAATAAAGAGCCCTGAAATATGCAGGCTCATGGCTCACTAATTTGATTTGTAATGAAATACTTTCAAATTACTCGGCGGACATAGTTTTCAGGGTTACAGTGATCTGCAACACTGACACACTCGCCTATATTTTGAAGGGAGTTAAACAGAACTCTAGATAAGAGGGGTGTTTGATGATAATTGAGGGATAATTTTCTTTATTTCTCATTGAAACAATATGTTGTGACCCCTCACCTGAACTGTCTTGTCGAGACGGTTCAGATGAGGGGTCACAACATATGTTTTTATCCAGAATTAACAAAAATTATCACTAAATACTCGTTTTTGTCTCGCCTGCGAAGCAGAGGCGAGACATATGTATTGCTTTTCCGGTGTCGTCGTCGGCGTCGTCGGCGGCGGCGTAAACTTTTGTCGAGTTTTTGCGTTTAGGTCATTTTCTCAGAAACTATAAGGGCTAGAGCCATGAAACTTGGGTCATGCATACATCTGGAAGAGTACATCTGAAAGCCATCATCAATGTTGAGTCTTGACCTAGATTTTACGGTTGACTGACTTCGCATTTTTTTGTCGAGTTTTTGCGTTTAGGTCATTTTCTCAGAAACTACAAGTGCTAGAGCCATGAAAATTGGGTTGTGCATACATCTGGAAGATTACAGCTGAAAGCCATCATCAATGTTGAGTCTTGACCTAGATTTTACGGTTGACTGACCTCGCAATTTTTTGTCGAGTTTTTGCGTTTAGGTCATTTTCTCAGAAACTATAAGGGTTTGAGCCGTGAAACTTGGGTCATGCATACATCTGGAAGAGTACAGCTGAAAGCCATCATCAATGTTGTGTCTTGACCTAGATTTTACGGTTGACTGACTTCGCACTTTTTTGCTGAGTTTTTGCGTTTCGGTCATTTTCTCAGAAACTATAAGGGCTAGAGCCATGAAACTTGGGCCATGCGTACATCTGAAAGAGTAACTTTCAAAGCCATCATCTGTATTAAGTCTTGACATACATTTTACAGTTGACTGACTTCGCAATTTTTTGTCAAGTTTTTGCGTTAAGGTCTGTACTCAGAAACTATAAGGGCTAGAGCCATGATTCTTGGGCCATGCATTCATCTGGAAGAGAAGAACTCAAAGTCATCATCGATATTGAGTCTTTATCAACATTTTACGGTTGGCTGACTTTGCAATATTTTGGCATGTTTACGCGTTTAGTCTGTTTCTCAGAAACTGTAAGGGCTAGAGCCATGAAACTTGGTTCATTCATACATCTTTGCTGATTTAGCTCTGTTTTGTGACAAAGCGCCAGCAGGCGAGACACCGCATTCCGCGGAATTCTTGTTTATCTAGGGCTGTGATGTTATAGGACAATATAGCCTAGTTGGTTAAGCGCTAACCTGCCAAGCTAGGTGTCTGGGTTTGAATCATGCTGGATGCAGAAATCTTTTCAACCATAAAAAGGGTTTCATGGCACTCAGCTTTCTAGATAGTGCACAAAAGGAGAGCGGATTTCCGGAAGGGCGCATTTTGTCACACCGTAACGGTGTAGACAAATGTAGAAAATGATTTCAGGCCTGCAAGCACATGTATCTAGTCAAGATCTATGTGTTTTGAAAAAAAATAGCTTTCATTGATGTATCAGCCTTCCAGTGACTCAGTATGACTGAACTGCTGTTGAATGGCCATTAAAACTGTAAGTCATCCATGTTCAAGCTCAAAGATAGATGAGTCCATTGCAGAAATTGTTGAGTTATCCAAATGTCTGCAATTACATTTTAGTGTATTGTTTCACTTTCAGGGTAATCACCCCTAAAAGGGGTCAACTCACAAAGGAAAGAATTTGCTCCTTGAAATAATGCTGTTGATGCAACTGACTGGGCGTTGATCCTATCTTCTGCAGTGTGCAGAGAAAACTACAAGCACATAATTATGATCAGTCTGATCTGGGAGTTTCCAGTTTGTATTAAAACAATCTTTTACATGAATCCTGGTGGGTCTGATAAATACAGGTTAGAGAAAAGAGCTGAGTTTGCAATCAGCCAAGATCCATATGAGGTGGCTCATAATGAGCCACCTCATGTGGATCTACACCGTTTGCTCTCTTGTCTTTGAATCTATGATAATTATGTTATAGGTTGCATTAATTATTTTTTTGAAATTTTGCGGATATAAATTTTGTTGTCTGCTTTTGGGGGCTCAGGTTAAAAGTAAAGACTGATCAATTGGTGTAGATGAGCAGTCTGATGTGAGGTTTGGCTGTATATATTAGAAGTCAGCATGTTAAACTCTCTCTTCCAGGGTTGCTACCAAAAGACTTGCGGCAGTACCTTACTTCTCGCTTCCCAAAGGGCTCTGTAGATCATGACTTACAGCAGACAATCAGAGACAACCTGTACCTCAGGACTGTACCATGTAAGTAACAAAGTTAGTACAGCAAACTGCCCTGTGTGTGAACAGCAAAGATACAGTTTGGTGTATACAGTACAGCCGTCGACATCTTACTATCAATCGCACCTCGCTGCGTCTCTCCACGACAAATTCGCGCCGAAAAGCGTGGGAAAATCGAGGGCGCGTCGTGGGTTTAGCGCGGCGAGGAGTGGCGCGGAGAGGGCGCGGCGCGGCGTGGAGCGGTAGATGCCGCGTGATCCTCTACCCGACTGGTAGTGGATCGCGGGAAACCGCGTTAATAGGCGCGAAAAAGATTAACGACTACCTTACACAGAAGCTACAAACTGCAATGCCATTACACAATTCAACAGGTTTGTGTATTGTTTCTATTATGTTTCTATTATTCAGTCTTTTTCGTTAATTATTCGGTACCAAAATATTGCAGTTTTTTGTATGTTTACCTTTTTTTAATCGGATACTATATGGAAAACCCCTTATGTTAATTGCTTTTTTTAAACACGTTCGAGAACTGTATGCACACTGGCCAGGGGTATATTTTTTCACGACGCTATTCCGTCGCAGTACATGTACATGTACCATTCAGAACTTATACTTTGATACCTGGTACTGGATAGACGAATTTCTCTTTCTCCCCCATTTACCCGTGAAAAAAAACTTGGAATCTCTTTCATACTCTCCAGACTGCTGAAATCTGCACATGCTCAAATCATCAGTGAAGATACACAACAGGTAAATGCGCACGATATAAACACACAGAAGGAAACAAATGGAAACGATTCTACATCATGTACAAAGTGAGGATTCGGGTCGGTCCGTGAAGGCAGCTGACTGCTTTGAGTATTTATGGTCGGCCAGCACAAAAATCGACTTATCGTCGGACCCTTTTTGACATCCTGAGCCTCCTACTGTAGTAGAAATTAGGACAAGCCAGATCAGCATATATATATACATTTATACGTCAATCATTATGATTTTTTTTTCATCAACTATTAAATGTGGCGTGCCTTTAGTTGATCCGGACCTTTGCCAATTTATGGGTTTTTAAAAGTGCACTGAGATGGACTAAGACAAACACGCACGAACACGCACACTATTGTCGCCAAGTGTTTTGCTACACAAAGTATCTGACTCGCACGTAATTACTCTAAATACTGGGGTAAAAGAGTCTAAGCGAAGAGCGTAGATCCTGATCACACTGCGCCTTAGGCAAGGTGTCATCCCATTTAATCATAAGTGTTCTTCAAGTTAGGACCCATAGAGTAACTGGTTAAATTGTCACAGTATTTAAAATGATTACGGTATAGTTGTACACAGTATAAAAAGAGCTGCGCAGATACAGATTATCATGCGCACGTACAAAACCCCTTTTTTAGTCTTGCTAAATATAATTTCTTCAAGATTCTGTAATTGGCACTTTTGTACGAATAATTCTTATTTGCAGGAAAAGAACGGTGTGTTTGTCGTCTTTTCTTTTTTTTCTTACTGCGATTTCTCGCTACTGATGCCTCTTACCAGACCAGCGCTCAGCTCCAGACACATACATGTAGGAGTTATTACATGGTTGGTTGTTATTCTATGGACGAAGTGTGAATGCCAAAACCAGACTGCGCATGAGCGCAATCTACTCTAGGCATGCGCAGTTGTACCCATACCTCGAAATAATCATTATCTTAAAAAAGGCATCGTATTACATCTGCGAACCGCAAAGCCTTAGACCAGTCTGCGCACGTAAATAATAATGATTTTGAAAAGTATGCCTTTTGGTTTATATTCTCTTGACAAACTGTGAATGCTCCAACTAGACTGCACATGAGCGCAATCTACCCTAGGCCCATACGTCGAAAAAAACGAGACAGTGTTCTACATCTGCGAACCACATAATAATCATTGTGAATGTTTGTAAATGCACATGGTATGATAATTGAGCCGCGACACGAGAAAACCAACAAAGTGGTTGTGGGCACAGCGCAGACTCAGACCAGCCTGGGGACCCGCCCAGTCCGATTAGAGTCTTCGCAGTGATCTTAAAAGATAGCCAAGGGTCTCAGGTACCTCCACGCGGGCAGCGAAGACTGATCAGACTAGGCGGATGCCCATGCTGATCTGAGTCTGCGCTGGGCACACAACCACATTGTTGGTTTTCTCATGTCGCGGCTCATACGTATGTTCGCTGATCGGATGTGTTTTAACGTCCATTTGAAACGCGGGCTGATTTATATTACTGCACATGCGAGTAAAGTCGTAAACTCGAAGCATAAATTGAATTGGGAGCTGCGCATGGTCAAATAAGGACTCGTGGCAATTATGCCAGTGGTCTGTCTTAACGCTCCTGCAAACTTTGAATGCACATACCATGCGTGTGCATAGGCTGGTTGGTGCTCTGCGTTTGACAGATTTTGTCAGGACGTTTTTCATGTCGTTCGGACAATTTCTTTTTGCAACCCCGGTTTCTCATCTCCCGTTCATGCATCATTATCAAAAACTTAAAAATAAAAAAAAATAAAAAACGAAAAGAAAGACAGGAAGAAAGAAAGTAGACAATACCGCACGCGCTAAAGCACGCATGCACATTTCCACTAAATAGGGAAAGTAGACTCAGTTCAACCTGCGCACCCCACATTCTCATAAACTCGATCATTTTCGGTTATGTAAATATGTACAGACTCCTCGGGATCAACAAACAATGCAGATACAGAGGGCGCTGATCAGATTACACAGTGTAGGCTGATCTGGGTCTTCGCTGTTCGTACTCAGTTCAAAGCACCTTTTCCGACTGCACAGCGCAAAATACCGGAAAACAAATAGCCCGACTCAAATATTAAGAGTCGCCCGCGCGTTAACGCACATGCAGATTCCCGCCAAAATAACCACCATTTAGTAGTAATACAGCTGCGGCGAAGCCAAAGTCCTAAAGCAGAGATTTTTTGAGAGAGTTCTTAGTCTTGGAAGTTATAATAGTGGAGATTAGTAGAAAAAAAACGATGTCCCAAACTTGTGCTTGAAATTATAGAAATTCACTTTCTAAGGGTGCCTAGGCCCTATTTACTTTTATTGCAAAAACTGCCAAAACTTCATAAAGCTTGCATCATTTAAATTGAATGAAGTAAGTTAAATGAATAACTGAGCTTTTATCATTTTCGGGAGAATGGTAACACATCGATCTTCTACAGAAGCACGAAGTTTCTCGCATCCCATCCCGCGTGAGTATTACCGCAAATATCATGCATGAAGCTTGAAACCTTCGCGCGAAACACTCCCAAAACACTTGCAAAAGTCACAAGAAACTAGCGCTGAATAGATGAAAATTTCGGCGTGATGCGAGATCGGCGGGTGTGTTTTGTTTTAATATTTTTATATATCTACATCATCGGGTAAAACTACACACACGACTTGTGTAAAAGTTCACTACATGTATGACTGCACACATTTCAAACATCGCTAGAGGCATGGTCGCCAGTCGTCGCGGAGCAATCGCGCCGCGTCTAGATAGGCGCGAAATATTCCCACGCCGCTCCCACGCTGCGCGGCGAGGAGCGAAGCGGGCGTGGAGTGGCGCGGTGAGGCGTGGAAATAGCGCGGGAATATCGAGGGAACAGCGTGGGATTTAATCTTTTTCACGCTCCACTACACGTCACGACGCGTAGCGATTGATAGTAAGATGTTTACGGCTGTACTGTAGATACTCCTCCATGTTTTTCTGCAATTTTTTGCACACCTGTGCAAAGTACCTAATGTGCTAAAATATTGGGACACCTAAAATGCATTAATTTTCCGTTTCGAACAAATGGAAAATTAATGGTTTTTATGTGTCCCAATTTTTAAGCATTTTAGGGTACAAGGAGAGCTGTTGCAGTGATTGCAGTGTTGAAAAGATTTCCAGAGTGGTAATTTATTTTCTAGAGTAGCCATGTCTTTTGGATAAATTAGTTATTTTTGGAAATCTTCCTCTTCAAAATAAATTCCCATGAAATATCTTTCAGAAACATTTTGATGCAAATTCATTTACATTGATTAAAATTCAGGTACAGTCTACTTCTGCTTTGAATTTTGGCATAATAAATGCTGCCAGATCCACACATTTGTTCTCATTTTATACATTGGGTAGGTTGGGAAATACTGTTTGCGCTATTTTGCATGTTGCATTGCAGGATATCAGAGAGGACATTATTGTAAAGATCTTCAAGAGTTCTTTATATCTTAAAATGAGTTTTTCTTGGTTAATTTCTCAATTTATCTGCAAAACCAAAACTTGTAGAGAGCCTCAGCGTTTGGCTATTTATATCCATTAGCCACCAAATGGGACCATATTTGAAAGTTATCAAAATACACCAATGAAATTTTATTTTTTTTTAAAAGAAAGTGGCCATTGACAACCAGTTGTCAATAGCCACTTCCTTTTAAAAATTCTTGGAACATGACATCATTGTTTTGATCTTTTTTAAGCGAGCCAATTGTCTGCTATGTTACATTAGACATGCACACCTCAGCATGAATATGCATTTTCTGAGTGATAGAAATAAAAAATGCTGATGCTGCTTCCTACTTCAAATTTAATTTTAGTCAGATTAATGCTAATAATGAGCTGAATCAATGTTCTACATGTTTTAGAAGTTCAGTTTAGAAATATGTTTTACCACTGGAAAATTGATGAAATATGATGACACAGACCTACGCCATGATTCCCATGGACAACTTTACTTAGAATTCGTAACTCTTTCATATTGTTTGGAAAAATTCTACTGAGAACCACATTGCCTGATTGTTGATATTTGGCACCTTAAACTAACATGAAACAATCAGCTGACAGCACATACATCTTGGTTAACAAGTCATAGCCACAGGCACAGTTCCTTAAAACCTTGTAAGGATTTCATTTTCGTAGCTAATTGTTGCCCCTCATGAGTTTATCCTCGGAAGATTAAATTTTGTGTTACCAGTGAAGATACCAGTGGTATTCTCGGTCATAAAAGTACTGCTTATGATGTTGATTCAGTGGAACAAAGTTAATTTTATCTTTGAAAAATCATATATCCTCTATTGTCTTCCAATATTCCAGGCACCACTAGAGCTCCAAGACCAGGGGAGGTAAATGGTGTTGACTATACGTTCTTGAAGCAGAAGGAATTTGATGAGCTTGAGAAAAGTGGCAACTTGATAGAAAGCGGCATATTTGATGGTAAAATCCATGAGTACATTGTATAAAGCAAATCATAACAGTAGAAATTCACATCCTTCTGTACAGTACCATGATTAAGGAACACATATGATATACCCATGTCTGAGGTATTTGCTCTCAACTCTGTTGCACTCAGAACAGCCAAAACTCCATCCTCTGTGGAGTTTTTGGCTGTTTTGAGTTCAATAGGGTTAATGTAAAAGTATGTTAAAAATTGTATACCATAATGCAGGCATGGAGAAAAAAATCTGTAAATGTTGTCCTTCTATTAAAGTGAAGGAAATTTGGAGTCTCAGTTCCATAAGACTGCTCCTCAGACATTTTGATAAAGAGAATGGACCTGCGGATTTGAAGGGCCTATTAAGATGTACAGATACACATTAAGGGGTAGCAACTCTTCCAGGTTGATATTTGCCACCTTTCCATTGGGGGTCATTTTATAAAGGAAAGAATTTGCTCCTCTTTGAGAAACTTCTTATCTTTAAGGGTAGACCCCATTTGGGGAAGGTTATCTAGTCCAGAGAGAAAAACAGGAAGTCACAAAAGTTGTATTCCGGTTTTAAAATCAACAGGAAAACGTATGTACATTACACATAAAAGAGACCAAAATACCTATTTATGATAAATACAGTATTATATTTGAATTATACAGTCATGCTTGGATCAAGACCATAGTGGACAGTGTGAATTTCAGAAAGTTACGGTGCCACCAGCATAGCACATTATTCCTCAGCTATGGAGTGAGATCTCTTAGTTAAGGGGTTTGACATGAATTGTTTTACATGATTAAGTTCTCTATAAATTGCTTTCTGGCTGGTATCACCATTTTATACTTAAAGATCATTTGCTGAGGTTATATTCATGCAATTATAAATAAATGAATAAACAAATAAAAGAAAAGAATTTGAAAATGAACAAATAAAAGAAAAGATTTTGAAATATTTGATTGCAGCAACTTTGAGATTCCACTGTCCTGATACTTTTATCATTATTATCTAGGTAATCAGTATGGGACCCCTAGACCACCAAAGGACCCTCAGGGTCAGATACCTAGAAGAACAAGTTCCATAGGTAGCATCCTCCCTGGGGCTCACCCATCCTCAGAGGGTAAGAGACGGAGAAATCGCAGCAATACAGATGCCCCGACGCCAAAGTCTCCTGCAACACCGAAGAAGGACTTCCCAGCACCTCCGCCAAGAGGGGTCTCTATGCAGAAGTCCGGAAGTACTAGCAGCTTGGGACCTCTTCCACCCAACTGGGAAATGGCCTTCACCCCCGATGGTCATCCTTATTTCATAGAGTGAGTCTCATCTTCAGATTATAGTTAGAAGGATTCACAATAATTATTCTCGAAAATTTGTTTTATATATCTGCAAAAGTATATTATGGCCCTTTTTTAGAACCATCCTAATGAAGGGGCACAATTTACTGTAAACATATTTTCTTATATCAGTGTTCTCCCCAGAAATTGCAGAAGGCATGTCGCTTTTAGCACAAAATCAGATTTTGACTTGTTGATCAATTTTTAGAATCCTTAATCTAGCAATGTTCTGTCAAAATTAGCCGAAATTTACATTATGAATAATTTGTTGATGATCTTTTATGCAGTTAAAACAACTTTACTGGCTAAGAAATGAAAATAATAGCACTTTAATAAATTTTCAAGTTGGAAATTGAGGCATGTGGCAAAGGTAATTTGAAGAGGAAGTCATGTTGCAAGCGACATGCCTTAATGGTCTGGGGAGATCACTGTTATACGTCTAGTTTTGCATTTTACCAATGGCACTTAACTTTGCAGCAATAACTTCTTGTCATATGTTAGAATTGCAGAATTAAAATTTCACAGCAATTTAATACATTGAATTTTCTGCCTCACAAAAAACACAAAAAAAGCTCACAAAATATAAATGATGTACAGAATGACTTTATGGAGAAACCTGAAAACATTGACTTCGAACCCGTTAGTATTAGAACTGTTTTTCTGAGGCAATTCTGAAGGGGCCACTACGTACAATTTGAGGGGGCAAAACACCTGTTTTGATCAAGACTGAACAGAAATTTTGTAGAATTACCATCAAAGACACCACCTCCTCTACATTTAACCCTTAAAGTAACAAGAAAGCCGGTCACCAAATTAAATGTCTGCAAAATTTCAAAATTTTAATTGCAAAATTTTCCAAGCTTTTATCAGATTGAGATTTCAAAGACTAGAGGGCAAACAGTGTAGATCCAGATGAGGTGGCTCATTATGAGCCACCTCATCTGGTTCCACACTGTTTGCAAATTCAATTCTTTTAAGTTTTGGTGCTTTAAGTGTTGAATCTGGCTCTGTGGGGCGCTTTATTATCCTTTCATTATGGTGTGTGTCTTATAAAATAATTTATTTTCATGGCTAAAAAATCTTCTTAATACAGGTGTTTCTCAAATCAAGAGAAGTGTTGATTTGTGTATCTTTCCTCTGAGAATCTCGTGGATATATTTTATGATTTTAGCATCATATTTAAATGATGTTTATCATAATTCTTTGGCAGTGTAATGAAAGGTAGCTCATAGGTATTATCTGTAGCATTAACTCTTTCAGCCCCAGTGACGAAATTAGCAAAGTTTGCAAACAGCGTAGATCCTGATGAGGCGGCTCATAATGATCCGCCTCATCTAGATCTACACTGTTTGCCCTCTAGTCTTTGAATTCTCAATATGAAATGTATTGGGGAAGACACTTTTTTAATTTTTGCAGACGTAAATTTTTGTCGTCTGCTTTTTGGTGCTTAAAGAGTTAAAACCTTGACTTCATATCAGACTTGAGAAGCAGCATGGGGAAACATGTCTTCTGTGTGTTAGTAAAATGTTTTGTATGAGGAGATGATTTGTCCCTGTTGACTTACAGTTACAGTAGAACTTCAATGGCTCAAACAGGCTTGGGACCATGAAAATTAGTTCTAGCCAAAGGTAGTTCTAGCCATCCAGGGTTGCTTTCTATATAAATTGACCTCTAGGGACCCAGGAATGAGTTCTAGCCAGACAGGGTTGACGAGCCATCAGGGTTCGAGCCATTGCAGTTCTACTGTATTTGTTCTCTAATGCATAAAAGATGATAAGTGCATTGAAACAATCTGGTCAGTGCCTTTGCTGTTGGCCGACACCAAGTTTTGATCTCTTGGAACTTCTCAGAACAAATTTTCTTTTGACCTGGCAAAGCTCTAGATAAGAGGGAGTGTCTGATGATAATGAGGGATAATTTTTGTTATTTCTGTATGTAACCACAGTAGAACTTCAATTAACCCCGGATGGCTAGAACTACCCTTGGGTGGAACTAATTTTCATGGTTCCAAGCCTGTTTGAGCCATTGAAGTTCTACTATATACAGTAGAACTACGATGGCTTGAACAGGCTTGGGACCATGAAAATTAGTTCTAGCCAAAGGTAGTTCTAGCCATCCAGGGTTGCTTTCTATATAAATTGACCTCTAGGGACCCAGGAATGAGTTCTAGCCAGACAGGGTTGACGAGCCATCAGGGTTCGAGCCATTGCAGTTCTACTGTATTTGTTCTCTAATGCATAAAAGATGATAAGTGCATTGAAACAATCTGGTCAGTGCCTTTGCTGTTGGCCGACACCAAGTTTTGATCTCTTGGAACTTCTCAGAACAAATTTTCTTTTGACCTGGCAAAGCTCTAGATAAGAGGGAGTGTCTGATGATAATGAGGGATAATTTTTGTTATTTCTGTATGTAACCACAGTAGAACTTCAATTAACCCCGGATGGCTAGAACTACCCTTGGGTGGAACTAATTTTCATGGTTCCAAGCCTGTTTGAGCCATTGAAGTTCTACTATATACAGTAGAACTACGATGGCTTGAACAGGCTTGGGACCATGAAAATTAGTTCAAGCCAAGGGTAGTTCTAGCCATCCGGGGTTAATTTCTATATCAAGGGGTCTCTAGGGACCCAGGAAGGAGTTCTAGTCAGACAGGGCTAACAAGCCATCAGGGTTCGAGCCATTGAAGTTCTTCTTTATGTTGTTACCTCTCATCTGAACCGTCTCAACGAGGGGTCACAACATCTATTTTAAATGAGAAATAAGAAAAATTATCCTTTAATTATCATCAAATACTCCCTCTTACCTAGAGCTCTGTCTGGGCAGGGCAGCCAGTTGGGATAATCTTCCTGCTTTGACCAGACTTCATGGCTTTATATATGCTGTTGTGACATGTTATTATTCCTTTGTTGCAGCCATGAAAATGAGCAGACCCACTGGTTGGACCCAAGACAGGCCACAAAAGTACAGGAGGCAGAGGATAATACAGGTAAGCCAAATATGAGCTGCGAAACGACAAAACCAACAAAGTGGCATGTGCTCCCAGCGAAGGCTCAGATCAGCCTGGGCATCCGCCCAGTCTGATCAGAGTCTTTGCTGGCTGCATAGAGCTAGCTTAGACCCCTAGCTTCTCTTTATGTGCATACTGCATAGCGAGGACTCTGATCAGACTGGGCGTATGCCCAGGCTGTGCGATTAAAGAGAAGCTAAGGGTCTAAGCTAGCTTTATGCAGCCTGCAAAGACACTGATCAGACTGGGCGGATGCCCAGGCTGATTTGAGTCTTCGCTGGGCACACATACCACTTTGTTGGTTTTGTCGTGTCAGGGCTCATATGTCTTTGTTGTTGGTTCTGAACTGCTGAGATCTTACAATGTAGACAACAGTAATGACCCCTCCCAGACTTAAAATTCCAGGTGGAGTATAAAATTATTTCTGTAAGCAGAAGATTATTGGCTTTAGAATTTATGAACACCTGTCTTATTTCATATTCATGCAGTGCTGTAGATTCAAATAGAAAAAGCATACCGAATTAATGTCTTAGTATAGCCTTCTAAAGCATAACTGTTCCTTGCATATGAACAGGTGCTTAGAGGTTTAGGAGATCCATTTCATTCGGTGCTGTAACAGTAGGTTGATGCTGCAGCCAGGAAAATTTTCTTTCGCTTGTAAGGCATATTTTAAAATACGGGAAGGAATGGATGGTGCTGAAAGAGTAGGTTTGTTGCTTCAACCAGGAAAAATTTTCCTTTGCTTATAACAAGTATAAGGCATGTTTAAAAATATGGGAGGGAATGGAGTGGTCTGGACTGGCATGAATAATCTTCACTTCATTCCATTGGCTTAGGGTGGAACTCTTATGAGAACTCTTGTGAGGGAGCAAGTTCATTTATAATAATACCTGTAAGAGCACTAAGGCTGGGAGCTAATTGTAGGCAATCAGTTGTAGATTACCTTTTCCATGTCTGGTCCATTCCATGTTTTAGACTATGCCTATTCATAAAACTAAACTGGAAAAGTTCTGAGATATAAGCCTGCTTATACAAAGTATGTCAAGGGGCTTATACCTTTGTCATTCTATTCATTTGTCCATTTCTTTTCTGTTCTTTCATCTGTTAACATTTGCATTAAAGTTTTACGTTAGCATTGACTTCATGAGTCAGTAGCATTGGCTTGGGTTTTACTGTACCCCTGGCTCACGTGCTATGGTTTTCAGAATACATGCGTGAGGTACAGTAATCAGAGCTCTAGATAAGAGGGGTATTTGATGATAATTGAGGGATGATTTTCTTTATTTCTCATAGAAACCTTATGTTGTGACCCCTCATCTGAACCGTCTCATCGAGACGGTTCAGATGAGGGGTCATAACATATGTTTTTATCCAAAATTAACAAAAATTATACCTAATTTTCAGCTAATGCTCCCTCCAATCTGGGACCATACGGTACTGTTTCTTGATTTAGTCCTTGAAACATATAGCTTGTGTTATTACAGGTGTTCTTTCTTGTAAATTATTACTCAATATATAAACATAGCTGAAAAATAAGATCAAAGGCATGTAACTTTGATATATAATAACAAATTCTTACAGATGCGAGGAGAAAGGTTTACTTTGGTGAGTAACTTAGTCAGGACTGATTTGCACACACATACTATAACATTTTCTCTGTACATAAAAGATAATTATTCTACCCTAATTATACCCATGACATAGTACTATGTTGCGGGGTATACAGTTTCCACTTTTCTGTCCATGTGTCTATCTGTTCTGTTTAGTGGTTAACATTTTGCATTTAACTTATCTTAAAGTTTGATGTCATTAGGTTGTGATGTTTGGTATATACGAGCCCCCGATGTCTTTCGGATTTCCTTTAGAATCTTCAGACTGCAGAGATCATGACCAAACTGCAGCTCTGCAGAGCTCTAGATAAGAGGGGTATTTGATGATAATTGAGGGATAATTGTTTTTATTTCTCATTGAAACCATATGTTGTGATCCCTCATCTGAACCGTCCCGTTGAGAAGGTTCAGATGAGGGGTCACAACATATGTTTTTATGCAGAATAAACAAAAATTATCCCTAATTATCAGCAAATACTCCCTCTTATCTACGGCTTTGTTCTTCAGACATAAGAAGCTGTTGTTCCACATTTTACTTTCTGACCCATATACTTAAGTGCAGAGATGACTTAAACTGAATACAAACCCTGTATACATTCTTACTGATCACCCTTCACTCTGTCAGGATTTAACAGCAACTCCATATAAGAAGTTCTGTATTATCAAAAGATATATTTCAATTTAAACTGAAACCCTTTGTGCATTCTAAATCACCCCTCAATCTGCCTTTAACAGTAACTCAACACACTAAGTTTTGTGTTATCAAAAGAGTTGTTTCCCTTCTGCTGTAACATATTATTATGGCCTTATTATTGAGCTGAGACTGGAGAAAACCAAAAAGTGGGATGTGTGCCAAAAGAAGACTCAGATCAGCCTGGGCATCCGCCAAGTCTGATCAGAGTCTTTGCTGTGTGCTTATAAAGGGTAGCTAAGGGTGTTAGCTACCTCCATGCCGACAGCAAAGACTGTGATCGGATTGGGTTGATGACCAGAGTCTTCGCTGTGTGCTTAAAAGGTACCTTAGGGTGTTAGCTAACTCCATGCCGACAGTGAAGACCCTGAATGCCCAGGCTGAATCAAGTCTTGCATGGGGCACATGCCACTTTGTTGATTTTGTCATGTCAAGAAGGGCAGTTGTCAGTTACTGGTGAAAGTAAGTGTGCTTAGTACTGGTTAGCCGCTTAGGAGGTCTAAGGTTAGGTTAACTGGCCCCAAGGTTATAAAACTTTTTTCATGCTCAACTCAGCTGAGCATGAAATTTCACCTGCTAATAAATAGCAAATTACTGATAAATACAATTGTTTTCCTGCTCAGTTTAGCTGAGTATGAAATTTTTAGCTCACCTGAGCCAGCGGCTCCGGGGGAGCTTATAGGATGGTAAGGCTCCGTCGTCCGTCCGTCGTCCGTCCACAATTTCAAACGACTTCTCCTCTGAAACCCCTGGGCCAATTGTAACCAAATTTCATATAGAGCCTCCTGGGACCTTAGGAACGAAAAGTTGTTCAAACGGTTCTGGTCACATGACCAACATGGCCGCCACGCCCATATATGGTAAAAACCTTTAAAAATCTTCTTCTCCAGAACCAATAGGCCGATGGCCTTGAAACTTGGTATGTAGCATTGGGTACGCGAGTACTACCAAGATTGTTCAAATTATGACCTTGGGTTGACCTTGACCTTTTTTACGGCAAGGTCAAATTTGCTTCCTTGTGCTTTTATATGGCAAAATGCTAGAACATAAGATATCTTGGAAACTGTTGCAGATTTTGGGCTAAAAACCAGTATCTACAGTCATCTTAATGAGTACGTGAAGATTTATGACTTTAAGAGGTCAAGGTCATTCTTTGACCTTTGACCCAGAACTCTCATATTTTGACAATTTCGAACAATCTCCTCAACAGCCACTGAGCCAATTGAAACCGAATTTCATTTAGAGCCTCCAGGGGTTGAGGGAACAAAAATTTATTCATACTGTCCAGGTCACATGACCAACATTGCGGCAACGCCCATATATGGTAAAAACCTTTAAAAATCTTCTTCTCCAGAACCAATTGAACGATGGCCTTGAAACTTGGTATGTAGCATTGGGTACTCGAGTACTACCAAGATTGTTCAAATTATGACCTTGGGTTGATCTTGACCATTTTACTGCAAGGTCAAATATGGGAAAATGCTAGAACATATTATTTCATGGAAAGTTTTGAAGAGTAAGGCCTTAAAATGGTAAATGCAGTTGAGTACATGAAGATTTATGAGTGTAAGAGGTCAAGGTCATTCTTTGACCTTTGACCCAGAACTCTCATATTTTGACATTTTCAAACAATCTTCTCCAAAGCCACTGGGCCAATTGTAACCAAATTTCATTTAGAGCCTCCAGGGGTTGAGGGAATGAAATTTTGTTCAAAAGGTTCAGGTCACATGACCGACATGGCCGCCACGCCCATATATGATAAAAACTTTTAAAAATCTTCTTCTCCAGAACTAGTGGACCGATGGCCTTGAAACTTGGTATGAAGCATTGGGTATTCCAGTTCTATCAAGAGTGTTCAAAATGATAACCTTAGGTTGACCTTGACCATTTTACGGGAAGGTCAAATAAGGGAAAATGCTAGAACATAAGATTTCATGGAAAGTTTTGAAGATTTTGGCCTTAAAATTGGAAAATGCAGTCATCTTAATGAGTACATTAAGATTCATAAGTACAAGAGGTCAAGGTCATTCTTTGACCTTTGACCCTGAATTCTCATAGTTTGACAATTTCAAACTTCTTCTTAAAAGACAATTGTAACCAAATATCATATAGAGCCTTCAGGGGTTGAGGAAACGAAATTCTTCAAATGGTCTGGGTCACATGACCAACATGGCCGCCATGACCATATATGATAAAAAACCTTTAAAAATCTTCTTCTCCAGAACCAGTTGACCGATGGCCTTGAAACTTGGTATGTAGCATTGGGTACTCCAGTATTATCAAGATTGTTCAAATTATGACCTTTGCTTGACCTTGACCTTTTTATGGCAAGGTCAAATATGGCAAAATGCTACAACATAAGCTTTCATGGGAATTTTTAGAGATTTTGGCCTAAAAATTGGTATATACAGTCATCTTAATGAGGTCATGAAGAATTATGAGTACAAGAGGTCAAGGTCATTCTTTGACCTTTGACCCAGATCTCTCATATTTTGACATTTTCAAACATTTCCTCAAAAGCCAAAGGGCCAATTGTAGTCACATTTCATAATGAGCCTCCAGGGGTTGAGGGAACAAAAATATGTTCAAATGGTCCAGGTCACATGACCAACATGGCCGACATACCCATTTATGGTATAAACATTTAATATTTTTCTTCTCCAGAGCCAATATGCCTATAGCCTTGAAACTTGGTAAGTAGCATGGAGTACTAGAGTACTTCCAAGACTGTTCAAATGATGACCTTGGGTTCACCTTGACCTTTTTTGCAGCATGGTCAAATATGGGAAAATGCTAGAACATAAGATTTCATGGAAAGTTTTGAAGATTTTGGTCTAAAAAATGGTATATATAGTTGTCTTAATGCGTATTAGCACATGAAGATTTATGAGTACAAGAGGTCATGGTCAGCCTTTGACTTTTGACCCTAGACTCATATTTTGACAATTTCAGACATAAGAAAAAGCCACTTTGCCAATTGCTCAGGTGAGCGGATCAGGGCCTCATGGCCCTCTTGTTTCTTCTTATGATTATAAAAATGCCAACATAAGTTGGCGTTTTCATATTTATACCCCCGCTTTGAAAAAGTGGGGGGTATACTGGTTTACATCTGTCCGTAGTTCCGTCCGTCCTTCCGTAATTCCGTAACACTTTTTCGTCAAAGATATCTCAAGAACCATATAAGAGCGAAACTTCATATTTGGTATAGAGGATGACAACGACAAGTTGTATCGTGGGATTGAGAACGGGCTCTCTCCTGCTTGTTCTTTCCTGTATTTGTTCACTTTTCTTTCTATCCACTTTTTTCGTCAAAGATATCTCTGCAATGGTATTAGATAGAAAGTTAATATTTGGAATACAGGTTAACAATGACAAGTTGTATCGTGGGATAGAGAATTGGCCTTCTCCTACTTGTTCTTCCCTGTATTTGTTCACTTTTCTTTCTCTCCATGCATTAAGTACTGTATTGTGGGATTCCAGGGTGTGCACTGGGCCCCAAAAATCGGGCGAAATAACTTCGCCGTCCTGTCGAAGCTAAGCGACTTCTCAAGAAACAAGGCGACTTGAGAAATTCATGATTTTTTTCATGTCCTGTCATAGTTAAAAAACGCAGAACTTAAACTGAAAGTTATAACCTTGTTAACTTCTATTTCCCCTGCCCAATTATAGATAAAGATGCAGATCTGTGCATACTGACCGTTATGCGGTTCCGTTAGATTTCATGTACGTTAGATGCGAACAGAAAAGACTCCGATAAGCCTGCGGGGATGTGCAGGCTGATCTATGTCAGTTCTCTTTGCATATGCGCCCAGTATCTTTCCTCATGACACACCTGTACAAATCTGCAGGTGCCACTTGTCTAGCGGTGTCTTTGAAGTCTGGACTAACGATCACTGTGTTGCGACACTGAATGTACCAATGAAGTCTCTGATAGCTCGCGCATTTGTAGAGACTGTTCAGAGTCAACGCCTTGGCTATATATTTCTCAGAATCCATAGTTAATTGATGTGAACAGACAAGATTCTGACAGCACAGATACGCGGGCTAAACTGGATCTTGTTCCTATATTATATAACTTTCGCACGGTCCATAGCTTGTTTGTACGGAAAAACTTTGATCAGAAGTCGCGATTTCGGTCGTCGGCTCAATGCCGGTCTGAGTTTTCTCAAGTAAATTCTACACCAGCACCGTACATAGCGCAGTCTTGTTCCGAGACAGCTGGTTGTATATTGAAACAAAATCTGACCATTAGGACAAGACTGCGCAGGCTGGTTTGGACGTTTGCACACCCACAAGCCAAACGCCTGGAAGCGATCTCGCCACTTCGAAGGCTACTTTTAAAGGGTACTTAACGGCGTGTGCATACCACTCAGATTAGCATGCGCACTCCCAAAGTCTGATGACAGCTAACTCGATGAACAATCTATGAAGGAAGACCCTGATTAACTTCAGTTTCAGATGGCGTAAGGTCTTATTTTACCGTATTTTAACTTACAGCGGACAGTCGTTTCATGGTAAGTCCGGTGAACTCATGACCCGCACCACATAAAATGTATCTTATGAAACATGCGAAGAGTGCAGGCTTCTTCTGAAGCATTCGCTTTTCTTGTGTAACGGTGACGCTCATATCATAAAGACATTATTAGCGGACAGTAAACATCAATCGCATTACAATATTGCGCAGGCTGAAACGAGTCTTTGCTATCAGCGTATGTCTGGGTTTAAGATACCTTCTCACGTCTCTAGGTTCAATCTGACACATTGAGTTGCACGTGTCAGAGGCGGTGTCCTTTGATCTGAAGCTGAAATCAACAAGTAGGATAAGACAAACCTGTCTGACCTATTAAGGTGCAATGGTTACCGTCTTTAACCATTGCACTACCGGTTTTACGCACGGTAATCGCATTTGCATTGATCAAAATGCGTAACTCGCACTGGTCGCCAATTTTTGCATGTTTTTTTTTTTTTTTTTTTTTTTGAGACAAGATTGTGCAGTTGCCGGTTCATCCCCTAAACGATATTGAATATGTGACAACAACGTAGACTACGATTCGACGGGAATTGATGCATTTGCGAAAAGTGCAGCCTGGCGTCGGGGTTACACTTTTCGCAGAACTTTCGCAGTCATAAAATTCTATGAACGATGTAGATCATAACCTGATGCGCTGTCCTGCACTTGTCTACACGGGCAGCATTAACATTCTGAATTTCGAATAATACGCCGGACTTTATAAGCCTGCCTAAGTGAGGACTGTCATGCCATATCTACTCTGCTCGTTATCGCCCTCGTTGAAAGATAGGAAAATTTATACCATAACGTAAGAAATCAATAAAGACCATGATCAGAATGCGCTTTACACCTGCCGCCAAAGCAGATGGATAGATTAAGTCGGCAAAAGGTAGTGGGATCAAAGCTCTTTCGCTTGTCACTTAGTAGATTAACTGTACTCATATGTCACTTTGTTGAGTTGAGTTGTACTACCGTTGGCTTTGCCGTGGTGTTAGTTTACCGACTTGATGTCGGCAACACCTACCGAGATCAAAGCTCAATCAGGGTCGGTGATGGGATTAACCTCGGTAAATGAAAGGGGGCTTTATTAATTGGCGTTGACATTTGATATACTGGCGCCAGCCATTTTGACGAATGATTGATCTTTTGGCCCAGAAAAACAGGGCGACTCGAACTTCGCTTTTCGGGAAACCGAGGGCGAAGTTATGAGCCCCAAGGCGAAGTTATCGCCCAACTTCGCCTGCAATGCACACCCTGGGATTGAGAATGGGCCTTCTCCTCTTTGTTCTTCCCTGTATTTGTTATTATTTCTCTCTCTCCACACTTTTTTTGTCAAAGGTATCTCAGCAGTATTATAAGACAGAACGTTCATATTTGGTATACTGGTTGATAACAACAAGTTGTATCATGGGTTTACAGACTGGGCTTCCTTCTCTTTGTTTTTCTCTGTATTTGTTCCTTTTTCTTTCTCTCTAAACTTTTTTTTTGTCAAAAATATCTCCACAACAGTATAAGATAGAAAGTTGATATTTCGTATATAGGTTGACAGTTACAAGTTGTATCATGGGATGGAGAACTGGTCTTCTGTTTGTTCTTCCCTATATTTGTCCACTTTTCTTTCTTTCCATGCATTCACTACTGTTATTTTTCGTGAAAGATTTCTCAACAACTGTGCAGGATCATATTTGGTAAATGACTTATGACACTTTTCAGAGCAGAGTTCTCAGCAACTGTTCAGCATAGACTGCTCATACATGTTAGATTTGTGTTCTTTCATGTTTTGTTTTCTCTATACAGGCCATACACATTGGAAGCACTACAGCGGGGGTATAGTCAGATTTTCTGACAGTTCTAGTTATCAGCAGGTAAAATTTCATGCTCAGCTGAGTTGAGCATGAAAAAAGTTTTATAACCTCGGGGCCTGATTGTTCCGACATGACCATAGCTGTTTACTGTGGACGTTAAACTTTTGTCCATGTGAAGAATCATGTTGGTTGTGTAAATCTTACACATATGAAATATAAATCACTTTTCAGATACTGTGATATATTTAGAAGCATCCCTTTTTATTTGTTTTTGTTTTTCTGTCACCTGCAGCCATAGGAATTACTTATGGTGGCTGCATCATAAACTTAGGATAGAGTTTTCTATTTTAGCTCTGTTTTGTGTCATTGGGCAGACAGGCACTTTGCATTCTGTGGACACTATAAGTATCTGTCATGGGTGTGATGTGTGGATAGAAAACTCCGTCACGAGGGTCAGTGTTCGGCATCACGAGGCTTGCCCAGTGATGCCGAACAGTGATCCCAAGTGAAGGATTTTTCTATCCGCACCTCACACCAATGATAGATACTTTTTCATCACGAGGCTTGCCCAGTGATACCGAATAGTGATCCCGAGTGAAGGATTTTTCTATTCGCACCTCAGCCCATTGAGAGATACTTTTTCTTGCACACCACGTTTTGTTTTAACTTCAGAACTGCTTAAAATAAGTAATTCTAGTGCTTAAGAGGTTTCAATTTTGATTTTGAAAGAAGGCACCGCTTTCAACGATTGCCATTCGGCTCTTTACGTCAACGACTGGCGTGCATAAACTGACGTCATCTTTACTGTCTTCGTGACGTTATCATCTAAAATGCTAACGTTACTTGACGATGCAGGTGAGTGAGTGAGTGAGTGAACTCGAGTTTAACGTCCCACCAACAACGAGGTCATATGGAGATGGGACCTCAGTTTAAAGTCTCATCCGAAAGACCTGAGAAGCGGGGGATCGATCTTGCGACCCCTGGATTGGTAGTCCGGAATGTTATCCACTATGCTACAGCCGCTCCTGACGATGCAGGTCCGCGAGCTCCTATACAACCAATGCATTGACAGCTCGTGATTTTTTTCCGGTCCTGGGTCAGAACACCAGGGTAATATAAGATTTTCTATCCCAGGTGAAAAGAATGGCATTTTCTATCCGGTGTGCATGAAATACAGTTCTTCCATCTGTGTGTGGTGTGATGTTGCCTTATAATTTTAAGATAGATACAGATTGTTTATTTAGAGAAGAATTGAGTTGTTCATCTCAGACAAGTTAGATATTATTTTACTGATTTAGGAGAGCTGCCAAGGTTTTAATGAAGACATAATTGTTGTTGATTAATCCATTTGATTGACAAGTCTATAAATAAACTCTACTCATGATGAGTAAGGAGATGGTATAGTCCCAGATTAACCTGCCGATCTGAAGTCTGATAGAAATGATACGAGCCGCAACACAACAAAACCACCAAAGTAGCATGTGTGCCTAGCAAAGACTCAGATCAGCCTGGGCATGATGAGTGGCCTCATTCTAGTTGAAGGTCAGTGTGACCTATATATCATGGTCCACTGATTTTACCTAATATTACTCATGGATTTATACTATACTTGAGTTAATAGTTTGGGCTACTAGGGGTGGGTATCGCCACTGAAAACCGTATTGCGATATATTACGATACACTGGTCTGTATCGGGATATGTATCACGATATATCGCGACTTCTTCTTCAGTTCATACTTCTATGTAACTTGCTTTTACTGTGTTGTTTGCTTCTGTCTTTTATTAAATGATTCTAATAAAAAATGAACACCTCATTCTTTACCTGTTTATTTTAACACCAAAAAGAAAAAAAATAACCAGCTCCTGTACTTTATTAAAATGCAAATGTTACAAGTCTGCGATCTCATTTTATTTTACTAATTGACTTACTTACTGACATGACCCTAAAGACCATGCATCCAGTGCATGACTTCTTTGTAATTCTGCTCTGACCCAGTTTTGCCCCAAGGCGAGAATGAAAAAAGCATGCAGATTTTCAACACCGGTTGTCATCAAAGATCAAAGGAATTGACACGTGTCTGAAGTCTAGGTGAATTATTTTATCGGTGACATGAAAAGGAGATACACTAAATAATCAGACAGTAATTGCTGAGAAAATGTTGTAGACCCAGATCAGACAGCTCCTTGGAGCAGTGTGGTCGGGATCTGCAGTGTATGTCAACAAAATAATGTAACTTCCCGTAAGTGAAAATGTACTAAGATATACACACACAAAAAAAAATGTTCAAAAGATGTTCGAATATTTAAGTTATGAATGGGAATATGTGTCAAAATGATAATACCGTTTGAGTGAAAGGATCAATTGGATACTGACAAAAGGATTAAACTGGACATTATTACCAACAATCACGGTAATTTTTGTTTACATCTGTCTTTGTGTGTGAAGATTACGAAGATCATAAAAGACATAAGAGGAAGCGAGTCTCCGGCAAAAGTAAACAAATAAAACCTGTTTTTAAAGCCTGTATTTGCTTTAATTGACACCACTACCTAGATCTGTTTCATGAAAAAAGAATATTTGGAGGAGAATACTAACAAAATGAAAAGGAAACTGTTAATTAAAAGCATATAAAACGTTTTCATGATAATGTCCGGAAACTTCCGAAATTTACCGAGCGTACCGGTATGGCCAAAACGTATCGTGATTCGTATCGTGACAATTTTGAATCATGATTTACCGGTATACCGGTAATATCGCGCACCCCTATGGGCTACACTGTGAGTGACATCATGTTGATTATATGCCAGTGTGACCTATATTACATGGTACATTGATTTTAGTCAATATGTCTTACTATTTTATAACAATTTGCATCATACTTGGAGTAATGGTTTAGGCTGGCACTTATTGTAGGTCAGAGTGACTTTTATTTCATGGTCCAGGGATTTATGCCAGTATCTCTTACACTATTTTATTGTCTTGGTGTAATGGTACATTTATATACAGTGAGTGACCTCAAATCACTTCAGGTCTATGTGACCCATATTTCAAAGTTCAGTGGAGTTATCATATCTGTGGCAATATATTTGAGGTTTTGAGTAATTCTTAGGATAACAGTTACTGGTTATTCTGACACTGCAGTTGATCTTATTTCACTTGACCATTATTGTTAATATTAAAAGTCAAGCTCCCATAAGTTTCCCCTTATTGTCTTTGGTGTCTTCTGACAGTTCTTGTATCAACATGTCCTAGTGGACTTTATCAAAACTCAAAGAAGTATAAGATTGTGATAGGATAAATCTGTTTGCAAATTCAGCTACGGTCAACTCTCGATATCTCAAAGTCAAAATTCATCACAAACTACTGATATCTCAAAGTAAATTTTCTGGTCCCAGAAAATTTACTTTGAGATATCAGTAGTTTGAGATAAGGGGAGTATGAAATGCAAATAAAAATAGGAAATAAGTCTAAACTATGTTCTTTGATATAAGAAAGTATTTTGAGATTTCAGCGTTCGAGATATCGAGAGTTGACTGTATTTTCATTTGTACTGCTTAAAGTGTTAACTAGATATTGAGACAGACATGGTCTGAGTTACGGCCACAGTTTGAACATGGTCTGCAGTTTGCAGCAGTTTTATTAGGACAAATGGAGTTTTTCAGGTTTGAAGAACAAGCATCCATTACAAGAAGTATTTCCTTAATATCAATTGGCCCTAATGAAACTAATTTTGTTTGGCCCTGTTGAGCCACTCCGTTCATTAAAATGTTATTATGCATTCTTTTGTTGTTCTGGCCAGCCTAATTAGGAACTGATTGGTTAACTTGAGGTTATTAACAGGTCATCTGAATCAATAAAATGCCCTTGTCTAACAAACATAATGGAATAAGGACCTCTCAATATTATGGAGAATTAAGAATAGCTCTGGGTGATAAAAAAAGCTGCTGCTGCTTTAACTCTTTAAGTGCCAAAAAGCAGACAACAAAATTTACGTCCACAAAATCTGGAAAAAAAAATGCTTCGTCCAAGACATTTCATTGAGAATTCAAAGACTAGTGGGCAAATAATGTGGACCTTGATGAGGCAGCTCATCATGAGCTGCCTTTTCAGGATCTACACTGTTTGCAAATTCTGCTATTTTTGTCTCTGGTATTTATAGTGTTAAAATTTTCAAAAATATGTGAGTGACATCACTTGGAAAGGGAATGTAAGCCATCCTATTGTTTAATAAAAAAATCAGGCTTTGCAGCTGTGTAAAGTTGTTATAGTTTTTGCCTTTGCCCAGGATTCTTAGATTCTAAATGTAAAAAGGGAAGGACCTGATCAGGCTATTCACATGAAGAGGATGATCTGAGTCTTCCCTGTTAGCATGGCACTTGGAACCAGTCACATTGTTTTATAGCTACACTGATCTAGGCTGTTTTCAAATTCTTAGTGCTTTATGTGTAAGTATTTTAAGTACATAGAAAACAAATACATATATATTGCATGCAATAAAATCTGTGTCAGAAATTATTCTTTATGTGCATAATATAGGTATCCAGCCCTTTGAGTGAGGGATTCATGTACAGATAAAAATAAGAAAAGATACAGGTTTGATAAGATTAAGACATACTGCTGCAGCATACGCCTTCGCTGAGTGATTTATGAGTTGCAAAGCTAAGATTTCATAAGGTGATTTCATTGTTTTAACTTTATGCCCCAGCGACGAAATTAGCAAAATTTGCAAACAGTGTAGATCCTGATGAGGCAGCTCATTATGAGCCGCCTCATCTGGATCTACACTCTTTGCCCTCTAGTCTTTGAATTCTCAATATGAAATGTCTTGGACGAAACACTTTTGAAATTTCTGCAGATGTAAATTTTGTCTTCTGCTTTTTGGTGCTTAAGGAGTTAAGGCTTGCATACTGAGGAGCTTGGCAAACTATATGAGCCAGGACATGACAAAACAAACAAAGTTGCATGTGTGCCAAGTGAAGACTCAGATCAGCTTGGGAATCTGCCCAGTCTGATCAGAGTCTTTGCTGGATAGCTTAGGGTCTAAGCTAGCTCCATATTGATAGTGTAGACTTCAGACTGGGCAGATGCCCAGGCTGGTCTGAGTCTTCACTGGATGCACATGCCACTTTGCTGTTATTTTTCGTGTGGCGGCTCATTTTTTTTATGAACAGAAAAGACAGCATGATCTGGATCTACACTGTCTTTCTTTAGCATAGACTTATTAATTATTGAAGCATCTATAAAGCTGGCGAGCCACCTCATCTGGTTTAACACGGTTTGAAAATTCAGCTACTTTCAGTTTTTGAGCTTTTAAGACACTGGATGTTAATTTCCATAGAATGTTAAATTGATTTGAGTCACACGAAGTCATGTAATATGATCAGCAGTCTCTGCTTCATGCTGGTCAGTTTATGTGGTCAGGACAAAGACCAACACTGGATGGACTCAATTACTGAGGCAATACACAATCAACTCACAATGCTTTCATCCACACATTAGCATTTTTATGCTAATTGGTTTTTATGCTCCTTGGTTTTTATGTGCAGACATGTTGTAGTACTGTCAGCAGCTGGCCAGTGCTGGTATTCAGAGTCAAAATTTGAGCCACGACACGACAAAACCAACAAAGTGGCATGTGTGCCCAGCAAAGACTCTGATCAGCCTGGGCATCCACCCAGTCTGATCAGACTCTTTGCTGTGCACTTAAAAGGGTAGCTAAGGGTCCAACCTAATGCCATGCGGACAGCAAAAACTTTGATCAGACTGGGCGAATGCCCAGGCTGATCCGAGTCTTCACTGGGTGCACATGCCACTTTGTTTGTTTTCTCGTGTTGTGGCTCATTTGTAAAATTGAGAAAAAAAAGCCAAAAAAAAGAAAATAGACGAAGTCAGACTGCTTGCTCTATAGTCTTATATTTAAGAATTTAAGATGGAATCATTGGCTGATGGATTGTGTTGAAATGGATAAGACTTTGTTTCAAGCTGAGACATTTATTTTATTAGCTTAGATTAAATTTTGTCAGAGACTGATTAGTGTCATTGACTTTTAGAGTAAGATTGATTCACAGTAAGGAATAAATGACTATTTCAGGCTGGTTGGGATCTAAAATCCTTATTTCTATATTGTCGTTCTGTGAATTTGCTGTGGAAGGTTTTGAAATTCAGGATTACTCTTAATATTATTATATTTTTTTTCTGGCTTGGGTGTAACATAGTGTGATAGTCAGTATAGCTCTTTAGGCATTTTATGACAGTTTGCAGCTGGAATCAGTAGCCTAGGCAGGGGCATTTGTGTATCATAGACACCTGTGATAAATGGTGGTTATCTTTAGTGTATCTATACAGTAATTTTGCCATATTTCAGAAGTGTTTTGTGGTTTCATTCTGTATTTGGCATTTAATCTTAGAGTTGGGTCTTTTCTGTAAACTGTGTATTGCCTTAGAAGCATCAGCATAACCTGTTTTAGCTTGCCTGTGCAAGGATAATGAGCCGCAACACTACAGAACCAACAATGTGGTTGTGCACCCAGTGCAGACTCAGATCAGCCTGGGCATCCGTCCAGTTTGAACAGACTCTTCGTTTAGTGCTCAAAGGGTAGCTAAGGGTCTAAGCTACCGTCATGCGGACAGGGAAGACTCTGATCAGACTGGGCGCATGTCCTGGCTGATCTGAGTCTGTGCTGGGTGCACAACCACATTGTTGGTTTTGTCGTATCGCGGCTCAATTATTATGTTGTTGACTAGGTGTTAGCGTTGGTGTCCGCAGTTAGATGGATGGATGGCTTGTGGTTTTACAGTCCTTTCAACATTGTTTCAGTCATATCAAGCTGATATGAGGTCATATCGAGCTGATATGAGGTGATAAGTAAAGGCTGTGGGCAATTGATCCCAGTTTACAGTTGAAAAGAATTCAACCCCCTGCAGGATTCAAACTAGGCCTATTAGTTAAAAGATTGGTGAGCCAGTGCTTAACCCACTGAGCTACTGGGGTTCCTGTCTGCAATCAAATGTTATAGGTAAAAGGCAAACAGATCATTAGCCCACCTGAGCCGAAGGCTCAGAGGTGAGCTTATAGGATGGGAGTCGAGCCGTCGTCCGTGCGTGCATGGGTAGGTGGGTGGGTGCGTCAACACTTTCAAACATAAATATCTCAGAGACCAGTGGGCCGATCACAATCAAATTTTATCTGAAGCATCATTTGGGTGGGGGGAGGGCTGCATTAGGTTTTGGTGCCGATCAGCTCAGAACTGTGGTTTCCATGGCAACAGATAGCCCCCATAGGGTTATAATGGGGAAAATGGCGTCATCACGTTTTCTCGACTGTTTTTGATTAGATCCTTATCATACTTGCAGGTAATGATGACATACACAAGAGCTTGGATGAGTTCGAAATTTGGCCGGATTCGAGCACAGACAACGGAGTTAGCTGCCCTTGAGCGTTTGAAAAAAATCCCATAGGGTTATAATGGGGAAAATGGCGTCATCACGTTTTCTCAACTGTTTTTGCTTAGATCCTTATTATACTTGCAGGTAATGATGACATACATAAGAGCTTGGATGCCTTCGAAATTTGGCCGGATTCGAGCACAGACTATGGAGTTAGCTGCCCTTGAGCGTTTGAAAAAAATCCCATAGTGTTATAATGGAGAAAACAACGTCATCACATATGTTAAGAAAAACTTTGTCATCGCTCTATTGCCTACATTTCTCAACGGATTTTAAAATAACTTCACACAAATGTAGGGCATGACAATATCTCGGGCAAGTTCGACTTTCAGGATGCTGGGCCCAAGGTCAAGGTCACTGTGGCTATTTTAAGCAAAACTTTGTCAGCGCTCTAGCACCTACATTTCTCAGCAGATTTTAAAATAACTTCACACAAATGTAGGGCATGACAATATCTCGAGCAAGTTCGACTTTCAGGATGCTGGGCCCAAGGTCAAGGTCACTGTGGCTATTTTTAGAAAAACTTTGTCAGCGCTCTAGCACCTACATTTCTCAGCAGGTTTTAAAATAACTTCACACAAATGTAGGGCATGACAATATCTCGAGCAAGTTTGACTTTCAAGGTGCTGCACCCAAGGTCAAGGTCACTGTGGCTATTTTTAGAAAAACTTGGTCATCGCTCTAGCGCCTTCATTTCTCAATGGATTTTAAATCAACTTCACACAAATGTGTGGCATGGCAATATCTTAAACAAGTTTGACTTCCAGGGTGCTGCGCCCAAGGTCAAGGTCACTGTGGCTATTTTTAGAAAAACTTTGTCAGCGCTCTAGCACCTACATTTCTCAATGGATTTTAAAATAAATTCACACAAATGTAGGGCATGACAATATCTCGAGCAAGTTCGACTTTCAGGGTGCTGTGCCCAAGGTCAAGGTCACTGTGGCTATTTTTAGAAAAACTTTGTCATCGCCCTAGCACCTTCATTTCTCCATGGACTTTGAAATAACTTGACACAAATGTAGGGTATGACAATATCTCTAGCAAGTTTGACTCTCATGATGCTGTGCCCAAGGTCAAGGTCACTGTGGCTATTTTTAGAAAAACTTTGTCAGCGCTCTAGCACCTACATTTCTCAACGGATTTTAAAATAACTTCACACAAATGTAGGGCATGACAATATCTCGAGCAAGTTTGACTTTCAGGGTGCTGCAATCAAGGTTTTTGAGTAGATCCTTATCATACTTGCAGGTAATGATGACATACATAAGAGCTTGGATGAGTTCGAAATTTGGCCGGATTCGAGCACAGATTACGGAGTTAGCTGCCCTTGAGCGTTTGAATAAAAATCCCATAGTCTTATAATGGAGAAAACAACGTCATCACATTTTCATTTTTCATCGGATCCTCTTCATACTTGCAGGTAATGAGGATATGCATAAAAGCTGGGATTAGTTAGCATTTTGGCTAGATCCCACCACTGACTATGGAGTACCTGCCCTGAGCATCCAAAAAATCAATGTCGCCACTTTTTCTTGGTTTCTACTGATCCGATCCTTTTCAAACTTGCAGGTAATGAGGAAATGCATAATATCTTAAACAAGTTCAAATTTTGGCCAGATCAGGCCAACCACTACGAAGTTAGCTGCCCTTGACAGCTCTGTCTATTGTGCTCTTGATAGGATACTTTTTTAAACTTGCATATATTAAATCAGGGCATACATAATGTTTTGGATGAGTTTAATTTTCAGCCTGATTGGACCACTGACTGTGGAGTTAGCTGCCCTTGAGCATCTTAAATATCACTATAGGTTTACAATGTCTCTCAGGTGAGCAATTGTTGCCCTTTGGGCTACTTGTTTGGTCTTGTTATAGTAGAAAAATGGCATAGAGCTTGGCGTCCGACCATATGTATTGCACAGGGTATAAACCAGTCCGCCAATTTTCGCTTCTTGCAGAGACTGTCCCTCATACTGGGCTTCTGTTGAGACTGTCCATGATCTCTTTCTTCCTGCCGAGACTTCTGTACATGATAAATGGCTTCCTGCAGAGACTGTCTGCGTGATTCTCTTTCCTGCCAAGGCTCTTGGACAGTCTTGGCAGGTAGCCATTTTTCGAGGATGGTAGTCCCTACAGGAAGCAAGAGATCACGGACAGTCTCGGCAGAAGCCAAATATGATGGACAGTCTCTGCAGGAAGCGAAAATTGGCAGACTGGTTTATACCCTGTATATTGTGTCTCGGCTTATAAAGGATTTAAGTATTGAGACAGCTAGACCTGAGCAAACAGTGCAAGCCAGATCAGACTGCTACTAGAGGACTTGCTCAGTGGGTTAATTGCTGGCATGCTGATCTGGCTTTTCTGGACTCGATTCCCACAAGAGGCAGAATCTTTTCAACCTTAAAAAGGGGTTCCATTGCACACAGCCTTTCATCGTCACCCTCCAATTGTCCTGCTGTGACTGAAATACTGTTGGATAGGACATTAGATGGCAAGTCATCCATCCAGTCACCCATCTGCATCTTTTGGATGCGTTACTGCATTGTAAAACCAAACTTCCAGTTCAATATACCATAATATTGGGACACCTGAAAATAATAAATTTTCCATTTGGGACAAAAGGAAAATTTATTTTTTTAGGTGTCCCAATACTTAAGCATATTAGGGGTAACGTGCGTATATATTGGGACACCTGAAAATAATAAATTTTCCATTTGGGACAAATGGAAAATTTATTTATTCAGGTGTCCCAATACTTAAGCACATTAGGGTAAGTACAGTTATTATTCAGGTGCCTCAATTTTTAGAACTTTTACGGTATAGTCTGCACTAGTCTGGTACCATCTTGGTGCCAGGTATTAATGTCAAAAACAACAACATTTCATCAATTATTAATCAGCTGCACAGCATGTAAATATCACCAAATGTCATCCTGATGGATACTTTCATCACAGTTCAGGAAAACATTTTAGGACCCTGAGCATAAAGTCCATGTATTGTGTGAAAAAATTCGTTGGCTGTAGGATTTGAACCTAGTATTAGCATCCATGGGACTTATGTGAACGTAAATTTTAAATATCAAGTAAAGAGTTTGAACTGTGACATGCCAGCTTGGTGGTTTGATACAGTATTACAATCTATTGATTTTGTTATATCAAAAAGTGCTTTAAAAAAATTAGTCAAACCTGTATTAAGCATACACTTGAGGGAAGGGCTGAAACGGATTGCTCTAGGCAAGTGCTTGAGATTGCTTTTGCTTACAAGAAGTGGCCTTTAATGGAAGTTCGGCTCTAATGGTAGACAGTGCTGCAGTCGCTGATCAGACAGTATAATCTATGTGTACACTGTGTGAGACAAGTTTGTTCAATAAGTACCGCACATAACAGTGTTATAAATGCAATTTTCTATGTGTATGTGCCTGATTGTCTACAGTAGCTTTGATAATGATAAACCTGGAAAAAATATGTTACCATAGGAATCCTGAATTTTGGTATAGAATTCTCTGAGCAAACAGAATAGACTCTAATCAGACTGCTCCTGCAGGAGCAGTCTGATCAGAGTTTGTGCTGTTTGACATTCAGAATTAGCCAGAAAGTTTTTGACAAATTTTGGGTTAGTAAAATGAGTGCTTGAATTTTTGGGCAGTTATAATTATTCAGGAAGGTGTACAAATACTTAGAGTAATTACATATAAAAACAAAAGCAACAGACAGTTGCTAATGTTGTCTTGTTTAAATGAAACTGATATGTAGACAGGTTCATTGTGATGTTTGTCTTGGAATCTCTTCTCTGGCAAAAGAGAGAGAGAGATGTGTTTTTCTTGTCTTTAGCCTTTGGAGTGTATAAATTATCTTCGTGCATCTTTAATATCAATGGAAGAAAAGTTTTTCAAAGTGCATTGACAGGGGATGTAAAAATACTGTATTTAATAGTTCCAAGTGTTGGATATGTCAACATTATATAACTCTTGCAGCACCAAGTTTATATAGAAATGCACTTTCCAGTGCCAAATTTATTTTACAAGATTAGGCATTTCTGGTCGAAAAAAATCCCTGAAAGGCTCTAAATTTCATCAGAACAGCCAAATTTTGTTTTTCTCGCAAAAAAACCCACTTTGTTTGCCATAATCTGGTTGTAGACTTTGAATTATTCCTCTTGGTGTTGTTGTGAAATGGACCTATTCAATGGGACTGTGTCAGTTGCATTAAAGTGACAATGGCGCTGTGCCTAGCGGGCACATGTGGGCGACAATGGCACCAAAAGAGTTAATAAGACTGGGTAAATTCTGAATATTCCATAAAAAATGAAAAAAAAAAAAAATATGTAGTTCAACGTTTTCAAGTATTGTAGCACTTTAATTAATCTCTGTTAGTACTTTAAAATTTTACTGTTTGGAATATTTCAAAATTGCGGGATGACAGCGAATGCAGGTCCTTAGTGGGCTGCTCCTGTAGCAGTCAGACACTGGTCTGCTCTGTACAGGATTTGATAGTCTGATCAGGGTTTACACTATTTGCTTATGGATTTAGAGTACATTGTATTAGGGTAGAGTCGGGTAACTTCGGACAGTGGGTAAATTCGGACATAACATCGCAAACAGTGAAAATCCAGATGAGACGGCTCTCATCAGCTTTTTCACTTTTTGCCCAGTTAATTTTGTTTAAATTCCAAACAACTGACATATAAAGGAAACAATGTCACTGTCCGAATTTACCCCGCTGTCCGAATATATCCGACTTTACCCTAAAATGCTTATCAGATCCTAAAATGTGCGACTTTGGTGATTTATTTTATTTTTGTGTGCTTAGCTGTGATGAAGAGCAGAATAAGCAATGTCTGAAGTGGTTTGGATTGACTGTTAAGTGGAGTGAGTAAGAGGTTAATACCCAGAATAAGAGGTTAATACCCAACCATATCTGTTTAAGTAGTGTAATAGATACTCATCAGATACAGAGATGGACATCACAGCTGGCAACTGATTGATTTTGCTAATTGGAGAGATTAGCTAGTTCTCTCCCTTGAACAAGATAAGGGAGGTAAATCCATTATAAGAAGACAATCTCAGTGAATCCACTCATCAATATAATTTTATGAAAATGAGAATGACACAAGTTCTGTCATTTATTTTGATGTCAGATTATTTTCTCTAACAGAGTGTTGTTACAGCAGCTGTTAAGGGTGGTACTACAAATCAAGTAACTAATGCAACCAATGTCCTTCTAAAAGGCAATGGAAATTTGTTAGATCAACTGTCAGATAAAATCTTCCACTGAAAAAAACTGATTTCTTTTGATTCAATTATAACTATTAAAACTGGTCAGTTAAAGTCACGGTAACTAGATTTGTGACATCAGAGTATGGCTGTACCCTGTAAACCTCGCGCTAACAAAGTGGCTGCCGTGTAAGTGGTTAATAATGTAGGTGACAGGTACCGTTAAAGATAAATTTTGTGACTAGGATCAACTGAGCCGATGTCTATGAAGAAATGACTTTAATCATCTGTCTTAATTATTTTGAGATAACGGAACGTTTCTGAACCTGCTCCAACATAGACATGTTGCGATAGTGGATTGACGCGTAGTATTGTAAGTGATTATGGGACAGCAAGACATAGTCAACTGTATTGACTGTTCTAGTCTAGGTTGTTTCTGAAGATGTGCATAGTGTTCAGCAAATTATTGTTAGTATGAGAGAGTCTTGTCCAGAGCTCCAAATAAAAGGGGTTATTGAGGATAATTCAAATATTTTTTTTTCTTATTTCTTAACAAAAAGGTGTGACCCCCACATTAGAACCGTCTTGTTAAGACGATTCTAATGAGGGATCACAAGATATGTTTGTTTTGAAAAATATGGAAAATTACCCCTAAACTATCACTGTTACCCCTGCTTATCTGGAGCACTGTTTCCTTGCTTGTTGACTGTTTTGCCAATGTTCTAAACTCATAATGCTAGATTCTACCATGCATTTGGTGCACTCTTTGATGGTATCAGTTATGTCTTTTAGGGAAATATAGCAAAGGTGTCAGTGATTATCTGATAAAAAGTGAAATGACATATCACTGTTGGTGTAAAAGTTTACTGTAATAATGATAAAGTAAAAAATTTTAGCCAAATGTTTGAAATTTGCACTGAATGAAATAGGAGCAAGGATTATTTTTATATTGCCTTTAATTGCCTAAAAATTCTAAATATTTGGACAGATATGGTAATTCTAATAAAACCCCCTGCTCTAATAAGTGCCTCGAAACCTGGTCTGGCCACATACTTTTGTTTCTCCTTCCACTGATTCAAGAAGGGCAGTTGTCAGTTACTGGTGAAAGTATGTGCACTTAGTACTGGTTAACCACTTAGGTGGTCTAAGCCTGCCCAGGAATAGTGTGGTTACTTTCCTTTAAGAGTTGACCTGTCCTGGAAAGGGAGGCAAAAATTGTAGAGTTGCTTCGTCTGGAAGTGTACCCATCTCCTTTATAGTGCTCATTAGAGGTATTTTGACCCCGGGGTGTTCAATAGGATTAGTACGGTTGGTGTGAACAAATGTTGCAGATCCAGATCCAGTTGCTTCTACAGAAGCGTTCTGATTTAAGGTCTAAACTGTTTGCCATTTCATTTGCATCCGTTGGGTCCATTACTGTATAGTAAAATGGAACTGTTCTATTTTTAGGCAATTACAGTTATTGACAAATATTCAGTTCAGGCCACTCAGTAATGGCATGGAAGAAATTGGTACAAACAAATATGAAAATAAAAGTAAGCAAAAGACTATGTAAAAATAATGTGCAAGGCAATGAAAACAGTGACTGTAACAAAATGCTAAAAAATTACATCTATATTCCTGAAAAAAAAAAGGACTAGATAAGAGGTAATGGAATTCATCACCTACATTAGTTTTATGAAAAAAAAAAAGGACTAGATAAGAGGTAATGGAATTCATCACCTACATTAGTTTTATTGTTTTAATGCACATCAGGGTTAGTGGCTGATTTCTGTATAGCATTTAAACAAAGTTGGGAGAAGTCAGCCAATTGAGGGAGATTTTATCCCTAACATCTACCCTAGGCTGAGCCCTTATGCCCCTATTCCACACAGACCACGAATCCCACGAATCACCACGAATTGATAAATAATAGAATTCGTGGCGATTGTAAATTTTCTGGTCCAATTCATGATGCTCTACGATTTAGTTACGATACAAGTACGATGAGGTTACGAATATTCCTTGGATTCGACTGGATTTGGCTGGACTCGCACGAATATTGTCAAGAATTCAGTACGATTAACAGAAATCTCTTTGGAAATACTGCACGAACGTTTAGAATTAGTTACGAATCAGTTAAGAATACGCCGAATGCACGTACAAATCCGGTACGAAAAAAATGAATTCGTGACTATTCTTGAAAATTCGTCGGATTTTCTCCCAAGATAGGTATAAAAAGGCCCCAAGCCTGATCAGATCCTCTGCTGTACGCACATATTAAGTATGAATCATCAGAAACCTATGGCCACAAAATGAAATATCTACGCACGAGGCACATGATGTCGTAACGACGTCGTACTAAGATCAGTGCGACGTAGTGACATCTCATCGACGTCAGTACAACGTCATTTGCCCGCTGGGTAGATAAATGCATGCGTCCAGAGTCTTCACTGTGCGCAAATGCATCAAAGGTACACATTCACGAATCCCCAAATGAGTTGAGAACACTACGAACGCCTCAGAATCGATTTCGATTTAGTTACGATGCCTAAGAATGCATTAAGAATCTGTTACGAATTAACTACGATTTTTTTGAATCGGGAGTTCGTGGCCAAAATTTTGAACAGCTCAAAACTTTTGCCACGAATTCCCGATTGCTCAAGAATTGCAAGAACTGACTACGAATATATACGATTCAGTGGAGAACTTCACGAAGTAATTACGATTCAGCTACGAATCCTAAAATTTATCACTTCGTGACGATTCGTGGGATTCGTGGTCTGTGTGGAATAGGGGTATTACATATGACATATGGTGAAAAGAGGAAATGTTTTCCTGTGAGTCACCTCACATGGTATAATTGATTCCGCCAATTTTTGCTTCCTACAGAGACTGTCCATCATATTTGGCTTCCGCCGAGACTGTCCGCGAACTCTTGCTTCCTGCAGAGACTACTGTCGTCGAAAAATGGCTTCCTGCAGAGACTGTCCACGTGACTGCTTCCTGCCGAGAGCCTCGGCATGAAGCAGAATCACGCGAACAGTCTAAAATGGCTTCGTGCAGAGACTGTCCGCGTGACTCTGCTTCCTGCCGAGAGCCTCGGCAGGAAGCAGAATCATGCGGACAGTCTCTGCAGAAGCCAAATATAAAGGACAGTCTCTGCAGGAAGCGAAAATTTGCGGAATCAATTATACCCCGTGCACCTGGCCTTGTGAAGATTTACAACTGCTTATGTTTGACCAGTTTACATATGGTATGTTAGGAGACACAACTATTAGAAATAAGGTTTCAATGACTATGTTATGACCACCTGACACACATTAAAAGTTTATTGGCCCTTAGTTGTCAATTACATTTCATATTGCCCCAGAGTCTCTTTAATATGATTGTAGGGTTGGCTTATGGAGGTACCATAGATGTAAATGCAGAATAAGCAATGACCAATCTCATGTACAAGGTGATATTGTGTTTTTTTGTCATTTTCTATATTTAAATTGACCTTGTTGTCAGTAGTTTTAGAAATGAAGGGAAAAAAACCTTGAGGAGCAAGAATTTTGGATTTTGTTCTTTTTCTTTCTGCATAAACTTCAAAGACTATATCCAGTGAGAAATCTCAATTTTTATGTTGTGTTTTAGGAAACTAGGAACATAATTTGTCCTAAATTGTTTGACTGTTCAGATCTCAGAACTTTAGTCTGGTTTTGTTGATTTCTGTAATTAGGTTTAAATTCTAAATGATTTTATGCATAAGAGCAAAGATCAGCAAATGCTTGTACCTTTAGACTCACACTGATTATATCAAAATAATGCTTAGTTTATAACTGAAGTGCTTTAGCAAACACTGCACACCCAGATCAGACTAAGCAGCTGTTCAGACCTAGGGTCTACACTGTTTGCCATCATTTCATCTGCTTCATTTGTAGGCATTACTGTTAACCCTTAATGCGCCAAGAAGCAGACGACTAAATTTATGTCTGCAGAATTTCAAAAAATGTTTCGTCCAAGCGATATCATATTGAGAATTTGAACACAAGAGGGCAAACAGTGTAGATTCAGATGAGGTGGCTCATTATGAGCCACCTCATCTGGATCTACACTGTTTGCCAATTCAACAATTTTAATTTTTGGCGCTTAAAGGGTTAAACCAAACTGTTCCTTTTTTAGGACAATTGTGGTAATTATTTTATGTGTCCCAATTTTAGATTTTTACGGCAAACGGTACAAGTGTCCGATTTTTTGTGATTACTGCCATACTCTGTAGGTAGTAATGTTCATTATAGTAGGAAACAGTATTACTAGAAACATGAAGAGATAATTGGATAAAGGGCTTATTGATAGTGGATTCAGTGATAGGAAAACTAGTTATTATTTATTATTATGAGAGTAATTGAAAGACTAATACAGCGCATTAACAGAAAACTGTTGTAATAACAATTCTAGTGTCGGAGAGTTCAAAACAAGTTGTGATTTTTGCACATTATGGTGTTAATCCACGGAGGAGGTGGATCGCTTGTTTCTAATCGTAAAAATACACTTTGGATGATACTTGAAGCTGAGGAGAGTAGTGCCCAGCCCCCATCCCCTCCCCCTGTACTAGGGAAGGGGTGTCTGAGGGCTGGGGAAGGATGTAAGGACTGCAGATGTCAAGTGGTGTTTATTCAGTGCAAAGGTAAGTCCATTTCAAGAGCTCTAGATAAGAGGGGGTATTTGGTGATAATTAGGGATAATTTTTGTTAATTCTGCATAAAAAATATGTTGTGACTCCTCATTTAAACCGTCTCGATGAGACGGTTTAGATGAGGGGTCACAATATATGGTTTCAATGTGAAATAAGAAAAATTATCCTTAATTATCATCAAATACTCCCTCTTATCTAGAGCTCTGCATTTCAATTTTATCGTTGAACATCCTCTAAATCTGAATGTAGTCAGAGCCAGTCAATGCCAGTTATGATACAAGTCATGCCAGTTCATTTTAACAGCAAACATATATGGTGTATGGGTACCACACAGAGCTCTAGATAAGAGGGAGTATTTGATGATAATTAAGGATAATTTTTCTTATTTCTCTTCAAAACCATATGCTGTGACCCCTCATCTGAACCGTCTCATCAAGACGGTTCAGATGAGGGGTCACGACATATGTTTTTATGCAGAATTAACAAAAATTATCCCTAATTATCTTTAAATACTCCCAAATTATCCCTAATTATCTTTAAATACTCCCTCTTATCTAGAGCTCTGGTACCACACCATGTTTTGTTGCCATGTGTCTCACAGATATAGATGGAATAGCCTACAGTGTAGCCCCTGTTCAGACTGCCATCTAGGAGCAGTCTGATCTGGGTATGTCGGGCCGTGTAGCGCAATCAGTAGGGTGTCTGACTTATAAGCCAGAGGTCCTGGGTTAGATACCCAGTCTGGTCACTTTACTTTCATTTCTCCTTCCGCTGATTCAAGACGAGCAGTTCTCATTTCCTGCGAAAGTATGTGCACTTAGTACTGGTTAACCGCTTAGGAGGTCTGAGCCTGCCCTGGAGCAGTGTGGTTAGGTTAACTGACTGTCCCGACATAACCATAGCTGTTTAACGTTGGATGTTAACACAACAACTGATCTGGGTCTTCACTATTTGCTCAGCTCTATCTGTCTTAGAATTTGTATGTACTCTTGCTTGGTTGTATCATGACTGGCAAGGATCAGATCTTATTTACATTCTCATGTTTAGGGCTCTGATATATGCATTTTTGTCTTGCTTGCGACTAGCACTTTGAGTACTAGACATAGGCATTACTGTTCTGTAGTCAGCCGCGGCATAAAGCTTGAGTTGTCTTGTTAAGGGTTGGCAGACAGACACAGCGCTTCATTGTTCAGTAGAACTTCAGTGGCTCGAACAGCTTTGGGACCATGAAAATTAGTTCCAGCCAAAGGTAGTTCCAGCCATCCAGGGTTAGTTTCTATACAAACTGACCTCTGGGGACCCAAGAACTAGTTCTTGTCAGGCAGGGTAAAGGAGCCATCAGGGGTTCTGCTGTATTTATGTTTTGTATTTGCTTGTCAAAGAAGGGTTTTTCCCCATACCAAAGGACACAACGGACAGTGTAATGCACCAGTCATTTGTAACAACATCCCCCCTTGCCCCGGGGAATAGCAGTTACTTTGATTTTTTTGGCCAGCGAATTCCCACTGTAAGCCCCACTCTGGGACAAACAGTTTGTAAAGCCGCTGCTGTTTGACCCTGCAGTCTGTTATGTTTTGCTTCTACTGCTATTTTTGTGTAAAAGACAAAATCCTGGCATTACGATGCTAATGTAAAAACACGGCTAATTTTCCTTTCTATTGCCCATCGAGCCCCACGGGTGGGCCATGTTTACAAAGGACTAGTGACTGGTACTTTGTTATCACATTTAATTTTCCAAATTAATTGATCAAGGAAAAATTAGAAGAAAGAATTCCGCAGCCAAAGGGAACATAAGCAAGAAAAATCTTTAAAAAAAGATAATCGGCGCAGATTAAATTGAAGTGTGTTTTGTTTTATGTCTTGAGTTGAAGATTTGACAATAACTTTCATGAATATGTCAGCTATGTCTGTAGGCACCCACAACCGTAATTTTGACGCTGGGTAGCGACAACGACCTATCTGAAATTTAAGCTGTTCAATTTGGAATTCCAAAATGGACCGCGGTCAATCTTGAAATTGACCTGTTTTCAAAATGGTTATCAACATGTTGCACTGTTTGTTTGTGTGTATTAAACGGAAAGTAGAAATCAAAAGTAGATCTACGACGAAAAAAAAAGAAGAAAGTTTTGAATATCTGCATCTGTTTTCGATAACATTTCTATTGTAAAATTACAAACAAGAGAAGTATTTTGAATAATCATAAGACAGAGTTCTAGTATTCACAGTGCAGTACAATGAGAAAAAACGAAGATTAAATATTCATTGACCTTTGATATTATTGGCTAAATTTTGACATACGCGTTATTTGACCAGTGGACTCTTGTGAAATGTGGAACAATATCGAAATTATACGAGGCTGCGCCTCGAAAAACCTAAATATAGAAATGGTAAATGCTATATCATGATTCTGTTATATTCCCTGCTGCTCATGCATTTAAATAAAGTTTGATAGAGCAACTGATGTCCACCCATTTGAAGAGAAAATTGTTGGTTCATTGGAATGAGGAAGCTGATGTGATATTGTTGGCATTAATGAGAGATAGGGGAGGTCTGATAATGAGATGAGTTTTCTAAAACAATCAAGATTGATGTATTGCTACAGCTGCTGGAGCTCAGTCTGTCCTCGTGTAGTAAGTACATGAACCAATCATTGGATTTCATAAAAAAATACATTTTTTACTGTTTGCAAGCTGCAGGGCAGTGGTATATTAATGGCCCTATATTAATACATGTACATGTAGTTAAAATACTGATAGCCCCAGTTGATTGTTATTATGTCTCCCCACCATGGGGGAGGAGGGGGGGCATTATTGTTTTTGGTGCGGATCCCGTCGGCGAAGGGTCTGGTCTGCACTTTATCTCCTGAATGGAGGGATGGATTTGGATTTTAGCCAAACTTGCAGAGATATATCAGTGGAAGATGGTAAAGAACTGATTAGATTTGGTGACCTTGACCCTATTTTCAAGGTCACAGTGACAGGAGATCAAAGAGTGTTGAAAAATGCCTTGTCTGCACTTTATCTCCTGAATGGATGGATGGATTTTAATCGGACTTGCACAGGTATATCACTTAAAGATGGAAAAAACTGATTAGATTTTGGTGACCTTGACTGCATTTTCAAGGTCACAGGAGGTCAAAGAGTGTTGAAAAATGCCTTGTCTGCACTTAGTCTCTTATCTCCTGGATGGATTTTAACCAAACATGCACTGATATATCACTGGGAGATGGTAAAGAACCAATTATTTTTTGGTGACCTTGACCCTATTGTTTAGGTCACAGGAGGTCAAGGAATGTTGAAAAATGGCTTGTCCACACCATCTGATGGATTATGACCAAACATAGATAAGTGTATAATCTGGAGATGCAAAGGAACTACTAAGTTTTGGTGACCTTGACCCTAGTTTCAAGATCACAAGAGGTCTTAACTTGGCAACATTTAGGGAAAATGATACTGCAAGGAAAGCGCAGGTGGGGGACATTTTTTTTTTTTTTTTGTCAAAAATATTTCTAGTTGCTGCATTGTTTCTGTTTCTGACTTAAGGTCAAGGGCACTGTCTGAAATTTGTTTATCCATGTATTTGTGACATCCTCGAGGAGCAACTGTAATGTAGTGGGTAAGGATTACCAATCCAGGGGTCATAGGTTTGATCCTTTGGTCTTCTGGATCAGACTTTAAACCCAAGTCTCATCTTGTTATGACCTTTGTGTTGGTGAGATGTTAAAATCGAGTTCGCTCACCCACTTACTGACATCCTTGAATGAAACCTTTATATTAGGCGGGTTCAGGAGTTGGTTGGTCCCATTAACCCTAAATGCGCCAAAAAGCAGACAACAAAATTTACGTCTGCCAAATGTAAAAAATGTCTTGTCCAAGCGATATCATATTGAGAATTTGAACACTAGAGGGCAAACATTGTAGATTCAGATAATGAGCCACCTCATCTGGATCTACACTGTTTGCCAATTCAACAATTTTAATTTTTGGTGCTTTAAGGGTTAACATTTTCAGTTTCATGGTACATTTGAGTGAATTAGGCAGTGGATCTGGGCTAGGAAGTATGTGAGCCACCACTCACTTGCTCTAGTGTTGTTTGTTTCCTTTGGATTTTTCCTTTTATTCAAGCCAAGGTCTGAATTCAACAATAAGGTAAAACATGGAAAAACTTGCGTCTTTGCAAAGGGATGAGAGGTGGATTTGGTTTTGTGGGTACAGTCAAAAAAGTAGAAAACTGCTTTCTCAGAATAATTTGCTTTTACATTAAGTAGAAAGTCAGACTGAACATAAAGAATTTACATTTCTCTTTTCCCTGCTGTGGTAATTAAAAAACCCTTTTATCCTAAAGTATAAATATAAAAGACAAATTGATTGCTTTGAAGTGTTATTGAAGTGTTTCTCTAGACATTTTATTGAGGAATAATATTGTATTTGGACTCTGCAGATATCCTTGCGATGCACTACCATATACTGTCATGGAATTTGGACTATTCTGTTAGTCTTGTCAGTATTTTAGTAGCAAACATTGTAGATCCTGGTCAGGTGGCTCCTTAGATAGCCTTCACATCTGAGTGTTCATTGTATGATATGGGCTCAATGTGCTGTCAGAATTTACTCCTGTATTTTGCATATAGTTTAGAACCAGGAATGGAATGGACTGGATGAAATAATCTGCATTCATTTTTCTGTAACTCTTACAGGAATGAATTTATTCTCAGGGATTATGAGAATCTATCATGAATGTGAGGTACGGATAGAAAAATCTGTCCCAAGGGTCACTGTTTAGCAACAGTGACCTGAGGGACAGATTTATCTATCCGTACCTCACACTCATTGTAGATTCTTTTTCTTGCATACCTTTAAGTGCTGAAGCTTTAATTACATCAAAGATTTCTCTAGACACTGCGTTGCGACGTCCGCCATTTTGACAAATGTTGTGATTTCTGATGTTGTTATGACATCAGCTAGCGACAAAGTTACAATACAACCAATGCAAACCAAAGTCACGCGTAAACTTTCTTTTTTTTTTATCCTACCCACGGGTCTGCTAACCAGGGTAAAATAAGAATTTCTATCCCTAGCAAAAAACACAGATATCCTCATCTGGGATGCAAGATAGCAAATTCTTTCCTGTGAGAGTGCCATTTCAAGTCGATGGAATGAAGTTGAGATAATCCCTGGGAGTCCATTCGTTACACTCCATTCCATGTTTTAATTTATGCTGTCAGTATAATATCTGCTGCAGCCTACATGGCATTATGAGTAGATTTATTTTGTTATAAAATTGAGCCGCGACACGAGAAAACCAACAGACTCAGATCAGCTTGGGCGTCCACCCAGACTGATCAGACTCTTCCCAAAGCGCTTAAAGGGTAGCTGAGTGTCTAAGCTACCTCTATGCTGACAGCGAAGACTCTGATTAGACTGGGCGGATGCCCAAGCTGATCTGAGTCTGCGCTGGGCGCACAACCACTTCATCGGGTTTCTCATGTAGCGGCTCAACTATAGTTTCTGTGCCAAGGCAACAAAAAGAAGTTGTAAAACTCGTCTTTGTTTATATTCTGTTTCCGCTGTTCATGTAAGATTACCAGTTTGTTTGGTATAAAATGAAAGGTCACTAACTCATACATAAACATTCTTGAAAAATGTTTGAAGAGAGCTCAAGGGCCAGAATTCTGTAATGATCGTACCTGTGTATTAATATAACTGATGGATTCCTGCAGGTATAGAAGAATAAGTAACAAATGCACATTATGAACCGGGACACGACAAAACCAACAAAGGGGACTGTGCCCTCTGCATCCGCCCAGTCTGATCAGAGTCTTCGCTGTCCGCATGGAGCTAGATTAGATTGTTTAGCTACTGGGCTCCCTGTGAGGAATTCATGAAATCATTCTTGAACAGTTCTGGAACTAGTTCTAGAATTGTTCTTGAACATTAAAGGGCCGTTCTAGAACTTGAAGTTCAAGAACTAGTTTAAGATAAAGGCTTTACATGCACAGCACACTCTGATCATCCGCCCACTCTGATCAGAGTCTTTTCTGTCTGCATGGAGCTAGCTGAGACTTGGCTACTCTTTAAATGCACAGCAAAGACTCTGACCAGTCTGACCTTAGTCTGCGCTGGCAGCACATGCCACTTTGTTGGTTTTCTCGTGTTGTGGCTCATATAGCAAAATGTATGGCCTCACCATGAAAATGGGTGAGAGGATTTAGTTTTGTGCTGTGTCTGTCTGGTACTCTGCACATCTCCACAGCTCCTACAGTCGAGGTGGTGCTGTGAAACCAGCTCCACAGCTCAGAATTGAATATATCAAGTCAGGCACCTTGGTTGCCAGGTTTGAGTGTACCCACCAGGCCCACTTCTACATAGGCCCAATTCTATCTGAGTGGGTACTGCAATATTTTTGATTTGCATGGTAAAAAGGGAGACAAGTCAATCAGGGTGAAAGTATCTTGTTACTAAAAGTACCTCCCTTCAGATGTAAGAGACAAAACTCTAGCTATCATAGCTACAAGATGTCAGGAAGAGTTATGCAGCTGAACTGGTTCTTGGAAGACTTGCAGGAAGCCAGGTATATTGGAAGATTTCCAAAACAAAAAGATAAATGATTACTTCATCTTGAGTCAGAAGCTTTATATTATAAATACAGAAAAGAAGAAGAAGAAATATAGAAAAATCTGTTCAGGCTGTAAGCTGTACGCTGTAGCCTAGAAAAAGACCATGTAAACAAAGAGTGAAAGTAAAACGAAGGTCGTCTCTGTTGTTACGAAATGGATCCGATCGTCGACTATGTCGTCGAAATTATTTTTTTCAATCAGTTATTCTTTCAATCAGTAGGGCTACAGTTTTTAGGGCAACTGTGGTATTAAACATTTACGGAAATTGTGGCTACGTTATGCATGGGTTGTTTGTGAATACCTCTCGTGGACAGCGTATTGCATGATTTTAAGGTGAATACCTGCACGAGTCTTTTGATTGTGGACAGCGTGTTGCATGATTTTAATGTGAATACCTGCACGAGTCCCATGATTTAAATGTGAGACGCATACTATTTATACGCCTATCTTTTATTGAAAAGTTAGACGTGGCTGTTTAATTCTTATACTGAGGATGTTATATTGTTGTGTGCCCAGATTCTGAGTTTAGACCAGAACGGTAAGGTTTTATTATATTTATTTTAGAATTGTTGGGCTAAGAATGAAAAATGTGACTTCTGATTGATATGGTATGACTATATGTGTCGACTGATTTGATTTTGTTGGCAGTGATCAGGCTGCGCATATGTCGACCAATTTTGTTTATACTGACCATGCTGCGCATGGTATTTGTATATTAGGAAGTTTGGTAAATTACGGAAATAGTTTATATCACTGATGTTGGTTGCAATGGTGTGCGTCTATTTGACGTCCAGTGACATCAATTGCATTCATGTTATTCATGTGACGTCAGTTGCATTCATGTTATTGCGACGCCAGCACTTTTTATGTTAGTTTCACATATACGTGGCCTATAGAAGTAGATTGATTTGTAATGGAACTAATTTATATACTCGTGACGTCAATTGACGCCATAGCATGCACCGCATTAAGGGTTTTTTCCATAAGTTATAATGGTAACATTTGGTCATCATGCGTTTGATTTGCCTTCATTAGGCGGCGTCATATGGTATAACATCATTGATGTCATGATGTCAGATCAAACGTTATGATCCCAAATGTGTTAGAAACGCTTATTCAGTTATTATATTCTATGGCAAATGGTATTACGCTTAGTTTAAAGAAATGAATTAATAAATATGCAAGTTAGATTTTGGTCAATCAATTTAATGTAAATAGGTCATTGTTTAGATTATTCATGTTTTATGTGGGGTATGTCATGGTAATGCCTGTTGACGTCAGTATACTTCTTGACAATGTTTGACGTCAGATCCTTCGACGCACATGCGTAGTAGGATCTACGTTTCTTCATTGGCGGAAGTGGTAAGCACACTTTTAGCTTTACATCGTGAGCGCGAGTCGTGTCTAGTGACACGGCTGGCGTGTGCACGTTATGCTCGGCATTCGCCGAGGGCGTTGTATGGTATTTCCAAGACAGGCCCAAGTCTTACGTATTGTTATTATGTAGTTACAATGTATTAAGTGTAAGTTCGTTATTTTTAGGCACATCAAGTCCGGCAGTCAGCTGTTAGGGCTTAGAGCCACGTCTCACCTGGAGATGCGATATACGTCTCCAGGTTAATACCAACCCGGGTAGAGGCAGTTACAACGCCGTTTGTGCATGGTTCCTAAGCAGAGGCGGGAAGCACAAAATGTAGGCGGAAGTGGTTAGCACAGTTTTGCCAGATTCTGTGATAAGATCTGAAGGTCACATCAAGTGTGGGACAGTGTTCGTCCACTAAGGTGTTTTAATATATATAGACTGGTCCCTGGTACGATCCAGGGAGCGACCAGTATATAATCGTGCACGTGTTAATAAGAGTTGGTGTTCCTCATGATATATGGACTGGCCCATGACATGATCCAGGGAACGACGAATTGAAGTCTACCAACATAAGGCCTTGTTTTTTTCTATGAGCTCAAACTAACGTTTTTTGTCCTTTGTGTTTTCCTTTAGTTCATGGCGCTGAGCCGAGTACGGTGTTGACGTCAGACGGTAATCTATTTGCGTATTGTACGCAAATCGATTACAGATTTGAAACAAACACCTTACTTGGGCCAGCGAAATGAACTGATATGTGTTGTATATTATTGTAATTGTGACAGTTGTAAATTGTATTGTTGTATATAGAATTTACATTATATATAAACTTAAAAAATTCTAACGTTGTTAGAGTTTCCTTGTTAGTGTATTACACTAGTAGATAACCCTTTAACCGGAAGTCACCCTCCGCCGTCCTGGCGACGCATAAGGCTCTACACCCGTGTCGACCGTGTGTAAAACCTTCTGCGTAACATCTGTACCAGTAGAAGTAAGGGACATAAATATCATGCAAAGGAAGGCAATTTCCTTTAACCCTTAAAGCACCAAAGAAAGCAGACGACAAAATTTGCGTCTGCTGAATTTTCAAAAAGAATTTAAAGGGTAGAGACAGACAGTGTAGATCCAGATGAGGCGGCTCATTATTTAAGGAAGGTAATCTTGCATTTTGCCCACGCACATACTAAAGAAAGTTTCACTTATAGATATGGACAATAAACATTCACCACTCGTGGAAAAGAAGCACTGTTAGTGTGTGGTTTGGAAGAGTAAAGCTCAAGGTCACCATCAATATTGCTTCTTGACTGTCATTTCATAGTTCACCAACTTTGCAACATTTGCATCAAGTTTAGCTCTTATTTCTTAGAAATGATAAAGGCTAAAGCCATGAAACATGGGACATGCATACTTCTGGAAGTGTGAAACTGAGCTCAATTTTCTGACAAAGCGCAGGCAGGCGCAGGCGAGACAGCTCTTCGGCAGAAGGCTTGAACTCTTTCAACCCATAACAATGAGCCGCCTCATGTGGATCTATACTGTTTGCCATCTAGTCTTTCATATCTCAATATGACATGTCTTGGACAAGGCATTGTTTGAATTTTTTGCAGACGTAAATTTTGTCTTCTGCTTTTTGGTGCTTAAAGAGTCGTGAAAATAGTTGAATCTGCAAATACTGTAGGTTCAGATGAGGTGGCTCACATTGAGCTACCTCAACATGATCTACTCTATTTGCCCTCCATTCTTTGAATTGTAACAATGATACAGCTTAAACAAAATTTTGTTTTAAATTTGCAGACATTAATTTTGTCATCTGTTTTTTTTTGTTTTGTTTTTTTGCGCTTTGAGAGTTAAAACCACCATTCTTTTATGTTTTAGGAACTTTGTTATTAACTGATAAGAGGGTGTAGTTAGATGTTTTCGGATGAGTTAGAATCAGTGAAGAAGTAATTCTGTTGCCAAGAAACTTGTTACCATACCATCAGTCTCACCTGCTTAATCAGATCTGGCATGTTTTGAGGGGTGATGTTTCATCCAGAAATATTTACTGCTGAAATATTTACTAACTGGCTTTATCTACCTGATTCTTGGTATTTCTTTTAGTAAAATATCTTGATTTATCACCTGTCAGATATTGATGTGGTCATTACCTTCTGCTTGGATTTAATATTATGAGGTAATATACAGTTTTTTTAAGAAGAGTATTAACTCTTTAAGCACCAAAAAGCAGACGACAAAATTTACGTCTGCAAAATTAAAAAAATGCCTTTTCCAAGACATTTCATATTGAGAATTGAAAGACTAGCAGGCAAAGGTGTAGATCTAGATGAGGCGGCTCATTAAGAGCCGCCTCATCAGGATCTACGCTGTTTGCAAATTATGTTATTTTTCGTCACTGGTGCTTAAAGTATTAAGTTTATAGTTGCTTGATGCTCTAATCAAGGAATTGTTCACTGGAGCAGCAAATGAAGGTCTTGTTGAGCTCCAGATATGGATATTGAGCTTGATGGGAGAAAGAGTCTCATATCTTATGTGATTGGAGGACATTTAGATTTCTTTGTGGGGGTAGAGGCTAGGATGTGTGATGAGGGGATGGTGGATGAGGCTGGTGGATTTAATTATTTGGTGTGGGTCCAGTTGGCATCACTATATCGGAAGGGGATGGTAGATTTGTCCAAACTTGTAGAGAAGGCCAGTATATGAGATGGGGTTATTGGTGACCATGACCCTGTTTCCCAGGTTGCAGGTTGACTAAACAGAAATAAAAAGAAGCTTGTCTGCACACTTTGTATTTAACAGATGAAGAAAACCTAATGTCCCATACAAGGGATATTGGCAAACAGTGTTGACACAGATCAGATGCCGAAAAATGAAAAAGGGGCGTTCCATCAGTATCTACACTATTTGCATAAAAGAAATTGGTATTTCTCTTTATAATGATAAAATTAAAGTAAACCAACACCCCTTAAATGACTGTTGGACTTGATATAATAGTCCACACTGACAGGGTTAAGAAAACTTCACACAGAAACAATACTGCAAAGAAGTGCAGCCATAAAACATGTGCTGTGGCCCTTCAGTAGGACCAGTTATATTATTCTGAGCAGGCTGGTGATGATGGTGCATCATAGCATGTTATTGCGGCACTGTTGGGGCTGTAGATTTAGGTCACTGACTTTCCTGAGTGGCTTATCTTTTCTGCTACTGTTGCCTCATTATTGTTTTGATTGTTCGAGGAGAAATAATGCTACAAGTAGCTTACATCAAAGAAAACTGACATGATGAAAAACTAACAGGAACAGCCATTGTTAGCATGCCAAATGCTCAGGTAACATGCTATAATGTTAATTACTGGATGTTTACTGGTAATTTCAGTGTTATTATTAACAAGATTCGGTAATGTACCAGAGAGCCTTGGTTTACCTCTAAAACGCTGGAATATGTCCAGGGGGAGAAGAAAATCAATGAGAAGAAATAGTCAGTGCTCCAGATAAGGGTAACAGAGATAATTAAGGGATAACTTTTTTCTTTATTTTCCAGAGAAATATGCTTTATGGCCCCTCATTAGAACCCTCTTGCCCTTTCTTAGCTGGATCTCTAAATAGTGGCTTATGACATGAGCAACAAGAGCTTCGCAAGCGGAGCATAATATGCCTGTTACAGTGTCATGAAGGAGCTACAAAATGAACAAGATTGTTTATAGAAGGATGAACATGCAGACAAACAGGGGAAACAACTCTGCAATTAATGACTTCAGTGTTATAAAAACATCTAACACAGTATACCAAAAATCAGCTTCCAAGGTGAAGCAGCTCAGAAGTTGAGAAATGCCAAAGTTAAGCAAGGGAGATAATTTATAAACAAAGTAAACTAGAGTATCATTTTTGGTCCTAATACATTCCCTGGACAATTTACACATCACCACAAAGTTTTGTTAAAATGTTTCAAACGGTTCAGAAAATACAGAGTAAAATGGACAAAATGATGGTTGTGCTTCATGCTCATGATATATTGCCCCATTATTATACACATTCCTACAAAGTTTTAATAAAATATTTTAATTGGCTAAGAAGTTCAATAAAGAAGTGAATGGGGCTAGCCTAAAAAAATAATCAAAGGGAAGTTACTCCAAAATTAAGTAAGGGGGATCAACCATTCTTATATGTGACACACAGTCTTGTGATCATGCACATTGCTATAAAGTTTCTTCAAGATATTCCAAATGGATACCAAGTTATTGTATTCACAAGGTCAGTATACACAAGAATAGCCTAAAAATCTTATCAAAGGGATGCAACTCCAAAACGAAGAAAGGGAGAGCAACCATTCTTACACGCGACAGTCCTGTGGGATTGTCTCTCTTTCCTAGGGGCTAGAAATATAAGTAGAAGGGAAAAAATGCAAAAAAACAAGAAAAGAAAAAAAATCTCTGGAGAAATAGGTATGCAGAGGCAGGGTATCATACAAAGTTTGCTTTGCTTTTACCATGTTTACTGGTATTGTGTAAATTTGTAGGTTGGCATTTATTAGAGCAGGGGTATTTATTAGAATTAACCCATTGCATTCTGGATATTTTTTGTTGTCTGATGAAATTGTCGTCTGCACAAAAAATCAAGAATATTTTGACTATATTGGTCTAACCAGCTCTTGTAGAAATGACGTTTGTGGGGCCTGATCTGGATCCAAAGTGTTTGCCAAGATACCCCTAAAGGGGTTACAATCCAGAATGGAATGGGTTAATTTTCATCTGTTGGCAGTGTGTGCACCTGTCACAAGTTGGGCAGTGAAATTTGCAATTTCCTAATTACCAAACTCAGGATAGGTAATATTAGATCTGTAATGACTAGATCAGTGATCTTAATGATTAGCCATCAGAGTTAATAGAGTTGACTTATGATCTTATCTAACCATTAGATAAATTAGCCAAATAGCTGATCTATTAATTATTGCAAGTCTCCAGGGTGACGGACAGTGCAACTATGCACTTTTAGCTGGAAGGGGAAAAACAGAAATTGCTCTTTGATGGTCTGTATTTGCTCTGTCTATCATTTTCACAAGTTCATGGGACAGTCTAACAAGGTCTGATGACAAACTACAAGACTCATGATAGATTACAAAACCATCATGCCATATTATGGCAAAAAATTGGGACAGAGGTACCCTAGCAAACAGTGTAGACCATGATCAGACTGCTCCTAAGGAGCAGCCTGATCAGGATCTACACTGTTTGCCATTCTGCCATCACATGATAGAACCAGTGAACTTAATAAAATTCTTGGACAGATAAATTTTTGTGTTCAAGATTTTTGAGGGAATTACGGTAGACGTACACATCGCAAATTTTAATGCAGATTGTCTGGGTTTCTGTAAAGAATAAGAAACACAAAACCCCTTGATGCATTTCGGAGTATTGAATTCTGAGGAAGGATTTGGAAAAGGAAAGTGGTAAGTTGAAAATCACAGAATTTTTCATTTTTGTTTTTTCTGAGAAACACAATTTTCCATGGAGCATATTTTCATACAGGAACTGGGCCAACCTTAAAAAATTGTTGGTTTGCTGTTTACCGACCCAGAAAATTAGAGGTGGGTCGGTCGGTAGGCTTTTTATTTTTTTTTTCTTATAGTAGAAGTGGGTCGGTCGGTAGGCTTTTTTTTTTTTTTTTTTTTTTTTTGTATATTATACATATATATGTATGGCAGGCACAGAAAGTTAGTGTTAGTATGGTTTGCAATGATGAAATCTTATAACCATTTTAACAGGCCTTGCTACATAAATTTGAAATTAAAGATCACACAGAATAAGTGTTTCCCACTAAAGCACAGGACTGAAAAAATATAAATCTTGACATGATTTTGTTCTTTAATCTGATTACACTCTGAACAATAATTTCAACTTAATAATTGTGAAAATTGTCCCCTGTTGGGATTACCATACTGACCCGAAGTTTTCAGACAGACAGGTTTGGGGAAAAGTGCAGCAAAGTTTTTTGAGTGTCTGAATTCTTTGATTTTCGCCTCCGAAGCCATTTTACAACACAAATCATTGTTAAAGAAACGCTCATTGGTTGAAATAATAAATTTAAAACGGTAAGCTGATTCGGATCGCGCACGCGGTTAAATAACAGGGCTTCCACTAACTTTCAAAATTTGGAAGTCCAGACTTCCATGGTGTCAGATTTGGACGGATTGAGAGAATTTTTTGGAAGTCCGAAGTTTTAAGGAATGACTTATGCATGGTTATTTTGACCTCCACCCCCCCCACCCCCCCCCCCACCCCCTTACGCATCCCTCTCTCTCTCTCATACTGTAGTGAACTTTTGTTCTACGAAGGGAAGCCTTCAGGCATTTGCGCAGTCTAATCAGATTCATTCCTGTTTGTTTGTGAACTATACGCAAGTCCTGAGCACTCTAAAAACTGAAGACTCGCCGTTGCACTGTCTGCTATTGCATAATATTCCCTTTCATTGCCGCCGAATGGGCCGCGTCGGAAATATGGTGACTTACGGAACGTATAATGATACGCTTCCACCGAAGAACTCCGTTGTCGCTAGGTCGATGTTCATTATTATTCATGTTAGATGCGAACAAGAAAGATCGGACTGACTGCTTAGTTGCGCTGGCTGATACGATTGTTAGTTATCGGTGTGTGTACTGAGGTACCTTTAGCCGTCTCACGGTTAAAATGACACTGCGTAAGGCACGCGTATACACTCTCAGCGGCGTCTTTGATCTTTACATCAAAGAGAAAACGTGCTTGACCCATAAACGAGCAGGTAAGTGCATATCAACGCTACCGTTAGTATTACACCGAATAAATAATCGCGTAGACCCTGATCAGAATGCGCTATTTCTGTGCACACTGTAGGACATTATTTTCGCACTGGGTTGCATAACGATATGACGATACGACTAGGAAATCGGTGAAATGGACGTTTCAGTTTTCGTATTTTAATAGTACCATTAATCAAAATAATGTATATTTATACCAGAGCGTAGACCATAACACGTCGGAAATTCGCTTTGAATCAACACTTTTCGCGGAAGAGGTTCGTATTGAACTATTCCTAAAAACTCCATTGACGACAGTATGGATCATGACAAGAGCTGATGAATGTTGCGTTCGTAAAAACTTCGGATAGAGTTTGTCAATACATGCTTCAGTACTCGTGTGTTATGGATACATTCACAAACTTTTGAAGTCGGCATACCCCTTTCACATACAGGTCAGTTACATTCTCGCGATCGTAAAAAAGATGGACACCTTTCATCCAAAGCTCAGTCGTGATTTGGTAAGTTGTTTTGCAGACTGCCGTAAGAGGTTGAATCTACGAGTAGGCGTTATTTTGATAATCGTTTCTGACAGGTAGGCGGTCCGACAGGTGTGTTACCTGGTTCAGTGCTCCATACGGACAATCTCGATTGGCCCGTAGGCGGTCTTTTCGTCTGGCTGACACCTCCGTTAATCCGATTAATTATGACACCTGCTAGAATTTTAAAGACAGAGGCGATATTTTATACGTCGGGACAAGATCAAACGGCCGTATGTGACAATTATCGGGCGTATGCCAGACGCCAGAGGTCCCATTTCTCGACGTACGGGAGCAAATCCTGGGCGTAATATACGGCCATACGCCCGTTAACGGAAGCCCTGTAAATAAGCGACAAGAACAAATAATACGGGGATATAGGAAACGTCGTGACTAAAATCCGGACTTTACCGGGACGGGTCGGGAAAAAAATTTTTTTTTTTTGGAAATCGAAAAAAAATATTTGGGTCGCACGCAAAACCTCGGGTCGGTCGGTAAACAGCAAACCAACATAATTTTAATTTTGGCCCTGCTTATCAAGCCTTCTTTTGTAATATATTTTAATAATTTACAGTGAATACAAACAGAATATATGGCTTAAAAGTACCTCTGACAGTCGATGAAAATCTGCCTGTAAAATTAGTCAAAAATAAAATTTTGATATACCAGAGAATTTTTTTGTGAAATATGTTGCACTTCACTTCCGGTAACTGTGGCTTTAGATTTATTTTCTGATATTTCAGTACATAGACATCAATTTTGGGTAATAAAAGCCAGATGGTATAATAAAATGTAATGGAAATAGGAAGTGTTTCTTAAAGGGAAATAGGAAGAGTTTCTTAAAGATACATTTCGACCACCTAAAAAAAAAGTTCCTGCTCCTCTCTCCCTCCCATGTAAAGCTAGCCACTTTGCATGTATGTCAACTGAAAAGTGGGTGGGGTAATTACGTACTTTCACACATCAGTTTATGCGTATTTATCATACTTAATTTCAGTATGTTGCAAAAACCCCAAAATAACTTATTTTCAGAGATTGAACATTTCACCCGCTCCTCATAATAAAATCGGTTTAAGTTAGTCTGGAGGCATGATATTTTTTCATAAATTCAGAGGGTACTGTACAAACAAAAAAGTCTGCCAAGTTAACGAAGGATTGCCCCATATTTTCATACATAAACTTTTGCAATTTTCTGTATTGATATCAAAACAAAATAATATAATAATGTAGAATATGCATAAATTTATGTATATTGAAATAAAAATATGGGGCATATTAAAGGATTAGAACTAACTGTTCATGTAATTGGAAACAAAAGTTCTGCACGGATGTTAAAGTAACATCCGTGCAGAACTTTTGTCCTTAAGTATGTCTAACCAAAATTTCAGTAACAATTAAAAATTCCTTGAGCCATCACTGGCCATTCAGAATTGTTTCTTCATTGAATTGATCTGTCACAACCTGTCAGTCAAAACATACATTGACCAGTCAAATAAGGTAAATCACTACAGGCCGATTGCACAATGCTGGTTTAAAGTTAACCTCAAGGTTAGCCATACATTTTGTATGGATTTAACTCGAGGTTAGCTTAAACTTGCTTTGAGCAATCGGCCCTACTTGTTTTATGACAACAGTTACATTTGTAAAATGAACAAATTTTGCAAGGTGGAGGGACAAGCACAATGGCATATATTAAGATCAATTTCTCAATCCTGTCAAGATGATATTGGTTTAGGTGGTATCTTCAAAGATATTGTGGCAAACTTCTTTGGGTTCCTTTTTGACATGAGAGAGAGTTCAGTTCACTTTGCTTCAGTTATCCTTGTGTCTTTATGCTTAAAAGGCCTTAATAAGCATGGAGGCCAAATATAATTGGTACTTCTGGAGGGCCTCTGTCATTATACTACATGTATATGAATTTGGACAGATGTGAAATGCAAAGGCTTCTGGAAAAATGATTGAAGCTACAACTGTAAAAGTGATTGAATTAAGATCTGGAAGAGACTAAGATTTGCGAGATGGATGGATGGTTGATTTGCCTTTAAATGGCCCTTTCAACAGTATTTTAGTGCATTTTATGGCCCATTCAGTATTATTTTAGCCTTATAGAGCCAATGGATGGGTATTAATGAAAGTCCATGGAACCCTGTTTATGATTGAAAAGAATTCTGTCTCCCCAGAGTGCCAGCTAATAGCAGGCCAGCACTTAACTTAACTCTTTCAGTACCAAAAAGCAGACGACAAAATTTACATCTGCAAAAATTAAAAAAAATGCCTTGTCCAAGACATTTCATATTGAGAATTCAAAGACTAGAGGGCAAACAGTGTAGATCTAGATGAGGCGGCTCATTAAGAGCCGCCTCATCAGGATCTACGCTGTTTGCAAATTTTGCTAATTGCGTCACTGGGGCTTAAAGAGTTAAAGGTTCTAACGTTTGTCAGAAGTTACAGACATACAATTGGTTGTCCACCTAAACAAAAAGATAAAATGCTTGGATTATCATGATATCACTTTTAAACCACTTTCATCAGCCTTTGTTTCTGGTTTTTTGGCTGCATGTCCTCCTTGTCTGCACTATTATCTTCTTAAGGGAATGATCATGCTTGTAGTAGAGATTGGAAAGAGCAGAATCTGATATTGACCACATTTTCAAGAGTACCCGTATTGGGACACCTAAAATGATAAATTTTCCATTTGTCCCAAATGGCTAATACATTATTTTTGGGTGTTCCAATATATACACACATTACAGTATGTTAAAAATGTCTTCTCTGCTTCCGGTGTCATGAACGAAAATTTCAGTGGAATGAGGTTCAGACCTGATAAAGTTTGTGACCTTCACCCTATTTTCAAGGTAACCAGAAGATTTACATTGTAAGCTCCCTTGTTCACAGCTAGTGTATTGCTTGGAACATAGTGGGGCTTCACTAAACTTGGATGGATAGCTAAGTAGCTGATCAGATTTTGATGACCTTGGCCCTATCTTGTAGGTCATAATGAGGACTCAGAGATTTTGAGTATTAAATTTTCTTGTCTTGATTTAGTTGGTGGATTAATTACAAAACAATGAGGGAGGCAAATTATACTGAAATATAAAAGCAAGCCATGCTATGCAATGTAAAAAAGTTGCACCGTATTTTTCATATGACAGAGATCTGTTGAAGTGGTTACCAAAATATCTGACATAGCAATACAGAATTGAGTTAGAAGTTGGTGGGAATATTTGGATTACAAATCTGGAATCCATTGGCAGGATTATGAGAATTATTATAAACATAATAAATGTTCTTTTAGAAGACAGCTTTCTGAAACAGTTTAGAATAAAGGCAACTTTTTAGCTTGCCTGTACGAAAGTACTGAGAGCTGTTGTTGTTACTTGGACGTCAGGGTGGGTGTGGGCTTGGGCGTCACACTTTAAAGTTTTACGTTAACGTTTTTATGTGATGGGCAAGGCACTGCAGGCGAGCTATTCTGTATGTGGACAGGTCTTGTTTAGTTTAGAATAAGGGCAACTTATTTAGCCCTGTGGGTAAGGAATATGCCAGTGATCTATGCCCAGTGCAGTTTGCAAAATATTTGCAGTCTCGTCAGGGCTTACACAATCTGATGTCCTGTGATGGCTTTAACTAACTTTTCACATACTGATGAACATAGCCAGATTTAAGTGTCACCCTCTGCATTTAGTTATGTTTCTTAGACACAAGACATTTTGTATTGACATCACCAAACACTTTCTGACCTTGATGCCTCTACCCACTGTGTATTAGGTCCATTTCTTAGAGACAAGCCTGAAAAAGAGCAGCATAGTTTAAAACCTAGTTTAGCACAAATTATGACAGGCTTATAATGTGAAGGTTTTAGCTCAGACTGAATATTTTTAGCTCACCAGAGCCGAAGGCTCCGGGGGAGCTTATAGGATAGGCAGTGTCCGTCGTCGTCGTCGTCGTCCGTCGTCGTCTGTCCGTCAACACTTTTAAACAACATCTCCTCTGAAGCCACTGGGCCGATTGGGCCCAAATTTCATCTGTAGCATCCTTGGGCTGGGGGATTGAAAGTTTGTGTTTTTTATTAAAATCTGCCCTTCAGTTTGGTTGCTATGGCAACTTAAAGTTCCCATAGACTTATAATGGGGAAAATTGAAAAATGACATTTTCTGCCAGGCCATTGCAGATATGTTGACAAAACTTTTATAGAAATGTTCCTTGAGAAGTCTTCTATCAGCTGTATGTTTTTGGCCCAGTGCCCCTTTTATTGGTTGCCATGGAAACCAAAATGAAAAAAAAAAAAAATGGAAAAAATACTTAAAAATTATCTCCTCTGTAACCACTGTGCCGACAAGGCCCAGATTTCATCTGTAGTATCCTTAGGCTGGGGTATTGAAAGTTTGTGTTTTTTATGAAAATCTGTCCTTTAGTTTGGTTGCTATGGCAACTTAGAGTTCCCATAGACTTATAATGGGGAAAATTGAATAATGACATTTACTGCCTAGCCATTGCAGATATGTTGACATAACTTTTATAGAAATGTTCCTTTAAGAAGTCTTCTATTAGCTTTATTGTTTTTGAACCCACTGCTCCATTTACTGGTTGTCATGGAAACCAAAATGCAAAAATAATGGAAAAAAACAACTTACAAAATTATCTCCTCAGATGTCACTGGGCCAATAAGGCCCAGATTTCATCTTTAGTATCCTTAGGCTGGGGGGGGGGGGGGGGAGGGGGTTGAAAGTTTGTGTTTTTGATGAAAATCGGCTCTTTCGTTTGGTTGCTATGGCAACTTAGAGTTGCATTGACTTATAATGGGGAAAATTGAAAAATGGCATTTACTGCAATCAAAATATGGAAAATAGTTATATATTTTGTTATCAACTCAACAGACTTTCAGACTGAGACTTTGTAGTTGAATATTTTGTATTAGGCTGTGCAAATGTGACAGTAATTTTGATAGCAATTTTGAGCTAGAGATCTGGTGAGCTTTGTGGCCCGTGGGCCTCTTGTTTCTCTTTTCTGACAGAAGCGTTTTTTATGTGTGTATATGAGGTTCCTCAGAAGCATATTTACATATCGGATCATAATAAACAACAGGTTGCCAGAAAAACTTGTGTCTTAAAAATGCTATTAATGCCTCAGAACCCCACCCACTGATGATTATATCTCAATTTCTGGAAAAAAGAGTTATAATTTGCCGAGACTTTGAGCATGGAAATGCATTACTGTAATAATGCTAAATATTTGGAAAGAGTCAAATGAACAAATTGTTCAGACTCGGATCAGACTGCTCTTAAGAGCAGTCTGATCTTGGTCTTCACAGTTTGGTACATGGACCGTAGTTTGAAACTTATTTATTGTTTACTGAATTTGCTGGAAAAGTAAATTCAGAAATGTTAAAATTTTAGGAAAATTACAATATAACTGGTGAAAGTTTCCCAATATTTAGTATAATTGTGATTCTATGGAAACCTGCATTTTGCGCTCATTACAAGGGCAGTGCATTCTTCTTCTGGTGTTTCTTCTGTAATTAATTGTGTATTCAGACACTGGAATTTAGAGAACATGCTATTGTGCTGTGAGATTCTGAAAATTCTTGGATTTTCTGTTGTGAAGCTTTCTTTTGTTCTGAAATTCTTGAATTCTGCATGGGCACTTTGACAGCTGTCAATACTAGTTCTGGAGGCTAATCAATCAGATTGTGACAGTCTTTTTGGAATCGTAATGATAGATTAACATTTCCAAGGAATTTCCAACTCAACTTTCCAAACCATAAATCAAATGGATTAAATTTAGAAAAAAATGGATGCTAGATAACAAAAACGGCTCTGCTGAATGATCGGAATAAGGGAACACAAGATATGAGCCGCGACATGACAAAACCAACAAAGTGGTTGTGCGCCCAGCGCAGACTCAGATCAGCCTGGGCATCCGCCCAGTCTGATCAGAGTCTTCGCTGTCCGCATGGAGGTAGCTTAGACCCTTAGCTACCCTTTGAGCACTTAACGAAGAGTCGAGTCAAACTGGGCTGATGCCTAGGCTGATCTGAGTCATCGCTGGGCGCACGACCACATTGTTGGTTTTGTCGTGTCGCAGCTCATATGCTCTTTTGAAGCTTTGTGAAAATATGAGATTTATTAGTGCAGGTTTAGTTGATTGACTGATCATGATGAGCATTATTTTAAATGCAATTTTTGCAAATTGGAAAACTGATTAGAGGGAGAGATGCATTAAGAGAGCAAATTCATTTCTTTGTTTGAGAGTTATGAATTAGTTATATATTGATTCAAAATTTAAGTTATAATGAAAATTTAATGTGTCAGATAGAGCTCAAGTTAAGCCAAAATGTTGAAGTTAAACTTTGGATTTTTTTCATTTATGCGGCTTTAAGATAAGGTCTTTTCCTTGCTTAAATGGCCCCAAATATGTAAGTAGGTTGCATATATTGCACACTAAAACTGTTTTCCCCTTCTAAAACAGCCCCAAAAATTTAGATAGATCCATCTTTGTGTAAGATAGATTTAGATTTTTGGGTTGTTTTGAAGAGAAATAAACCTGTCTGATAGCTTAAAATAGATTAAATAAATATGGAAATAAACAACAGAAAAAAACAACAACAATAATGTTAAAAAACAACAACACACACACACAAAAAAAGATGACCTAAGGTTTCATTAGAAAGCCTTTTGTATTTTGGTTCTAATTAGATCATATAGGAAGATCTAATAATGAGGAATCAGATTAATCAAAGCAAGCCAGTATTAAGCCTCCCAAAATTAAACATATCTGGAGCCTTGTCAAAGTTTAATCACAATTCCTAATAGAGTGGGGCCTTGCGGAAGAGGTTCCAATCAATATTTGTTCAAAAATATTGTAATTTGCATTTTATTCCCATTTAAGTTTTTCTACTTGATTTGTTAAATGCATCATTAAGGAGGGATGTCCACATTTCGTTGTTAGATTATCGTATTAGAAAAAAAAAAATGGAACTTAGTAAATCGACTTTCTGATTTTTGGTAAGATTTTCATGAATCTTTAATTTTATATCCGAGACAGTTTGTTTATGCTTACTTGATCAGCATGGTGTCCAGGCCCAACTTGCAAATCCATGTGGTTTCCCTGGGTATATTTTATACCTGAGCAACAAAAGTGAAAATTGTTGAATTAACAAACAGTGTAGATCCAGATGGGGTGGCTTATTGTGAGCCACCTCATGTAGATATACACTGTTTGCCCTCTAGTCTTTAAATCCTCATTATGATGTAGTTTGGATGGAACATTTTTTGAAATTTTGCAGATCTGTGTTAAAATTTTGTTCTCTGCTTTTTTGGGCTTTAAAGATCAAAGACAAACATGTAGCAGAATCATACAGAACGAAACATAAAGTTCCTTAAAACACTGAATGTCACTGATGTATAGGCGGTATCTGTCTAATTAGTAAAGTTCGGAAGATCCTAGACACTCAGAAAATCTAGACATCACTCTGGGAGATCTTCGTATTAATTAAGGTTCATGGAAAGATGGAGTTGTTTCAGTAGTTATGGGAAATTCTTGCTGTGGAAAGAAAAGATTTTGTGGTAGGTAAAGAACACTCTACCCTTTTCAACATAAATGGATCCTATACACACCAGTCATGATACCATCAATACCAGTCAATTAAGAACAATGTTGTACATGCTCTATTTGAGTACTAACATCAGACTGGCAAGAATTTTATTAAAAATGGTGCTGAGCACACGGACTGGCTTAACTCAGATCATGACTGGCATTGAGTAGATGTGTTCCTATTCAAATGTATAGGATGTAGAAGCTAAACCACACATTGTCAGATTAGCATTCTGTGTTTACTGCAGTATATAACCCATTCCATTCGGTATAAACCCTTTAGGGGTATCTAGGCAAACAGTTTGGATCCAGATCAGGCCCCACAAACGTGGGGCCTGATCTGAGATCCAAACTGTTTGCTGCCTAGACATCATTTCTACAAGAGTTAGTTAGACCAATATTGTCAAAATATTCTTGATTTTTGATGCAGACGACAGTTTCAGCAGATGACAAAAAATACCCAGAATGCAATGGGATAATTATATTTATGAACTGACATGGACTGAATCGATCTTTGCATCTGTGCAGTCTGATCACACACAATGTATGGATTCTGATGAATCCCAATAAATCTGCAGGCTAAAACGAAGACTGTTAAGTTGACTGTATGCCACAGACTGCGACAATAAGCCACCATAAAGCTCACTCTATTATCAGTTTTCAGTGTCTATTTCCAGGTATATGCTTTCACATGATGATAAAATTATAATAAAAGTCCCCAATATTGCATAACCTTGATTCAAAAGGAAGTTGCATGCAGCAAGGAAATAAAAAATATTGCAGATTTCTGTAATTACCCAAAATACCTGGACATCTAGGAGATCATTAAAAGAAGAAAGAAGTAAAAGTTCCTGCCAGAAATTTTCCAGGCAAAATGACAAAATTGCAGCATCTGATCAAAGTGTACCTTTTGGACCTTCAGGAATAGTCTTGTTGGGGTCTGTGCTATTTTTCAAGCTCATGTCTCGAACATTTGAGCCACAACATGAGAAAACCAACAAAGTGGCATGTGCACCCAGCAAAGACTCAGATCAGCCTGGACATCCGCCCAGTTTGATCAGAGTCTTCACTGTGCACCTAAAGGGTAATTAAGGATCTAAGCTACCTCCATGCTGACAACAAAGACTCTGCTTGGACTGGGCGGATGCCCAGCGATGCCCAGGCTGATCTGAGACTCCATGTGGCCCACATGCCACTTTGTTGGTTTTGTTGTGTCACCTCTCATTTGTCATTACGGTGACCCTAAATTTTGGACACCCGAATGCCGGACAATTAGTGTTCAAATATTCTTAGAAAAAGGATTTTACACACATTAATGCATCCAAATGATGCTTAGTGAATGGCAGACGTTGTAGACTCTGATCAAACTGCTCCTTGAGGAGCAGTTTGATCTGGGTCTACAATGTTTGCTCAGACCTGTCTGTCCGAATATTTAGGGTCATTACAGTACTGTTGTTCCTTATAAAAGAAAAGGAAGCAAATAACCAATCAGGATGAAATGCCCATTTACTGGGTATCTAGATGTTGATTTAGCTGTTGTTTTGGATTTTAAGGTCAAATATGGAATCTTTTAGATGGAAGGGATATAGTGGCAATTGTACAAAAATGGAATTTAGTATGCATTATTTCAGTTCAAGTATATATGTCATAAAGAACAATACAGTGAGCATGGGCATTACTTTTCTGGTGTTGGTGGCGTAAACCTTGTGTCAAGTTTTCTGATTAACCCATTAATGCCTAGCGTTTCAAAAATGGGACTTAGGCAAACGGTGCAGACCCAGATCAGATGCAGCGAAACTGGGCCCCTGATCAGGGTTTACACTATTTGCAAAAGTCAGATGGGTATTTCTCTTTAAAATAAAGTAAAATTGATACTCACAGTCTAAACCAGACACCCCTGAATTGACAAATGGACTCATCCATTTGATTAGGATAGAAGAGTTCACTGGGATGGATGGATGGAACGTCCTTTTCAACAGTATTTCAGTTATATCAGGACGATGGGACGATGATAATGAAAGGCTGTGTGCAATGAAACCCCGTTTATGGGAAAGATTCTCACCTCAAGTGGGGTTCAAAGCCGGTCTGCTAGATCAGTAGGCCGGCGCTTAACCCACTGAGCTACCGGGGCTCCTGAGTCCACTGGGTATAAATGGGTTAAGCTATGTTTTGTGACGGTGGGCAGACAGGTGAGACAACACATTCTGAGTGAGACTTGTCGTTAGGCCACATTTGCATGGGCAAAGTTTCTATGACAAAGTAGGTTTGTCACAGAAAAATTTGCTCGTTTAACTGCCAAAAGATGACAATTTTTCTTTGACAAATATATATGGTAAAGTTACTTTGATAAATTAAATTTGTCCGTGTAAACAGAGAACTTTGCTGAAGATTATGTAACAAAGAACATTTCTACAAGCGTGGAAAATGTGACAAAGAATTTGTTTCATTGCTGCAGGTAACTTTGACGAATAATATTTGGTTGTGTGAACACTGCAGCAAATATTTCATTGCCTAAGTTTTTGACAAAGATTCTTTGTCACATTTTCTTTAACAAATAATTTGATCTGTGTAAACGCAAAATGTCTGGCATACTTTCTTTGTTAAAGTCTTTGTGACATAGAAACTTTGCTCGACTAAACGCGGCCTTACAATAAGTGAGCTGCATTTAATGTTTTATGCTATTATCTTGGTGGTTTGAAGTAACAAACAAAAAAACAAAAGGGGCAAAATGGGTAGGGGTACAGGAAGAGCTATTGATGCCATCACGGTGTCAGAGTCTGCTTTAGTTTGGTCCACATTAGCTGTTTATGTGATGGAAAAGAAGCTGTTAGGTGAGCTATACTATAACTGACAGGTCTTATTGCCTCTCTTCTCAGTAGGGGTCCACTGTTAAAGGTAAGAGTTTGCTCCTTCAGTGGACCTTTCCAGATGGGTTTTGTTGCCCAAGGCAGCAAACAGGAAGACAAAAAGGATTATTTCCCTTTGGAGGAAAAACATGGAGATTTATCCAAGCTCCCTAATTGCCAAAATTTTGGTTTCTCTTAACGAAGCTCTGTTAGACAAATTTCTTCACTCTTTAAGCACCAAAAAGCAGATGACGAAATTTACATCTGCAAAATTTCAAAAAATGATTTGTGCAAGCTGTATTGAGAATTCAATTACTAGAGGGCAAACAGTGTAGATCCAGATGAAGCGGCTCATTATGAGCCGCCTTATCAGGATCTACGCTGTTTGCAAGGTCTCAGGTGCTTGAAGAGTTAAAAAAAAGTTGATGGTTCCCAGCTGCTGACTATGTTTTTGAAGCTGCAATATTGATGCTGTGTTACATGTGGGAGTAATTAACATGTATTTTTTCTCTTTGTGTCATTGCAGAACTTCCATATGGATGGGAAAAAGTTGAAGATCCACATTATGGAACTTACTATATCGAGTAAGTATTTTCGGAGATTGACTTTGGTTAGATAAGCACCTTTTTCACCAATGAAAAACTTTGTTGTTTTGCAATTTCCTCAGTAAACTGAAGTTGCCTCTCTCAAGCTAAGGCAGTTTAACCCTAATGCACTCAGAACGGCCAAAACTCTATGGAGTTTTGGCCATTTTGAGTTCAATAGGGTTAAAATGATAAACGGATATAAAAGAATCTTTATCTTCATGCATTTTGTCAAAATGATTTATCTTCATGCATTTTGTCAGCTGGGCCGCGTAGCGCAATTAGGTAGGGCACCTGACTCATAAGTCAGAGGTCATGGGTTCGATACCCGGTCTGGCCACATACTTTCGTTCCTCCTTCCGCTGATTCAAGAAGGGCAGTTGTCAGTTACTGGCGAAAGTATGTGCACTTAGTACTGGTTAACCGCTTGGGAGGTCTAAGCCTGCCCAGGAATAGTGTGGTTTGGTTAACTGACCGTCCCGACATGACCATAGATGCTTACCGTGGACGTAAAGCAACAAATCAATCAATCAGTCAGTCATGCATTTTGTCAAAATTTTAGTAGTTAATCTTTAGCTTGCTGTATGAAAGTTTGAGAATAGCTATTTTAGTAACCCTGGTATTGGCATCTTTTGCATGGACATCTGTAGTATTGGATGCTTTAAAGCCCCATGATGGATTTATTTGATGTTGCACATTTATTTGTTAGTAGTCCAAAATTTTACAGAGTGCCACTCCACTCTGCTTGGTGACCATGAAGAGAAGAGCCTTCTTTACAGGCTGATCAGACTCTTAGCTGATTATTTTATAGATTCCTCAGGGTCCTTTGACTGTCAGTTCAGTTCATCTGAGGCTTCACTGTTCACGATATAAAGTACCTAACCTGTAAAGCACCCAAAAAGCAGATGACAAAATATTCAGAATTCAAAAACTAGATGTCATCATGAGCTGCCTCATCTCATCTGGATCTACACTGTTTGCAAATTCTGTGCTGCGTTAAGTGTATTGAGTATATTTTCTACTTTCAGAATTTATAAGATGTAGATCTGTATCTTGTGTTTTGCACTTAATGTTTATAAGATCAAGATCAAGAATTTTTGCCAGTGCCAAGTTCTTAACTCTTTAAGCACCAAAAAGCAGACGACAAAATTTACGTCTGCAAAAATTAAAAAAATTCTTTGTCCAAGACATTTCATATTGAGAATTCAAAGACTAGAGGGCAAACAGTGTAGATCTAGATGAGGCGGCTCATTATGAGCCGCTTCATCAGGATCTACGCTGTTTGCAAATTTTGCTAATTTCTTCACTTGGTCTTAAAGAGTTAATGTGTTACATGTTTGTAGGAATTAAGATGCTATGTTCTGGCTTTTCTAGCAGACCCCATACACAGGAAGTTTGATACCGGTTTCAAAACTGCAGGCATCTCTAGCCATCTTCCAGAGAGGGAGAGAAAGAAGAGAAAGATAAAACAGACATTTACAAAATCCCAAAATTCTCATCTTGCATCAACTGCAAGCACAACAAGGTCTCACCCTTTAACCCTTTAAGCACCAAAAAGCAGACGACAAAAATTACGTCTGCAAAATTTCAGAAAATTTTTCATCTAAACTTTATCAAATTGAGAATTCAAAGACTAGAGGGCAAAACAGTATAGATCTAGTTGAGGCAGCTCATGATGAGCCGCCTCATCAAGATCTACGCTGTTTGCAAATTTAGCTATTTTCGTCTCTGGGCATAAAGTGTGAAGACATTATCAGTTGAATGCCTCAGTGCCAGAAAATTTAAGCCATCTTTGGTTCTCTCTACCAGCCCCCTTTATGAATGGTCGGATGACAAATGATTCTATAAGCTACATTGAAAGGAAAGACTGCATTTAGTTTAAGACACAAAATTTTGTTTTTAAACCAAAGTTATTTGACATATTTTGCAGTCATGTGAACAGACGGACACAGTATGAACATCCGAGAAGTTCTATAAAGAAAAGCAGTACTGCAGGTAAGAACTCTACTGCTAATGTGAATAACATAGTTATTTAAGAAATAAATTTCATTTTTTCAGATGTTCATGGAAGTATGAACGCGATGGGCTACATGTAAAGTAAGTGACACCCAAAAGGCATCACGTAATTTTGCATGGAACGTTTTGCGTTCATGCTTCCATGAACTTCTGAACAATGAAATTTATTTTTCATATATATGCTATGTTTCACTTATTCGTGAAATTTTGACTAATTTAATGCCAAGGAAAAGATGAAAATAGTTACTAACCAATGTGTTTGGTTATGATGTTCAATAGCCATCACTAAGACAAGACGTTTATCGAACATTACATAGGCCAATCAATTACTTGAATTATCCGTAACATTGATTTCGTGTAATGGAGCATGAACAAGTGTTGTTCATGGATGTATGAACATTGTTAGCCCAGTATAGGTTCATCTGAGGATATTGTTGACGCTTGTAAATATATGGTTATGACATGGGGGATGAGGTTTCCTTACAAAATTGTCCTCAAATATGGGGATTGTTTTAGAAGAGAAAAACAAAGCTAAAAGTTGAATTACACAAGACTACATGTACATTCTCCATTTCTGTAAAACAGAGATTTATAAAATGAATTACAATTGGATCTTGGTGACAACTGAAATAGTTGAAGCTGCACATGCTCCAGAAGACCCACATAATGTTTGCTTCTCAGAGCTAGTTACGAAACGAGGTTACGAAACGAAAAAAGTCATACACATGTATAGTTCCAAAACTACTTGGTCATTGTGGCTAAACAAATTTGTTTAGCCACGATGACCAGGTCTTTTTGGAACTAGGACTCTTTTGTTTCTTAACAGTTCTTGTATATACATAGTAAACCAGGAGTGTATATACCTTAAAGGAAAGTATTTAGAGGCAATCCTTTCCTGTGAAAGTTGTCCTGAATGAGGCAAGTATTTCCAGATCAGAGTGACACCCCATAGTTGCAAATGGGAATGTCTGTAATCATATTGTCATCATTAAATGAGCCGGGACACAAGAAAACCAACAAAGTGGTTGTGCAGCCAGCGCAGATTCAGATTAGCCTGGGTATCGGTCCAGTCTGCTTAGACTCTTCGCTAAGCGCTTAAAGGGTAGCTAAGGGTCTAAGCTAGTTCCATGCGGACAGTGAAGACTCTGATCAGACTGGGCGGATGCCCAGGCTGATCTGAGTCTGCACTGGCCACACAACCACTTTGTTCGGTTTCTCGTGTTGCAGCTCAAATTGTTTATGTGATTTCAGATGATATCAATGGTACAAATACTCTTCCAAGGAGAGGTAAAAATGGTGATATAGGCAAGAGGTCCGTGAGTGATTCCGACATGAATGGCAGAAACACCCCACCAGGTACTAGAGTAGATGTGATGTACGGGCTACTAATATAATGTACTCCATAGAAAATTACCTCTATTTAGCATGAAAGTCTCAGCATTGCCGCCCATACTATCAGTATTGATTCGACTCAGAATAGAAATCCATACCTTTGCCAAACTCCAGTTCAGCTGAATTCATGCTCATTTTACCCTAATGTGCTTAAGTAATGGGACACCTAAAATAATAAATTTTCCATTTGTCCCAAATGGAAAATTCATTATTTCTGGGTGTCCCAATATAAATGTACATTACGGGTATTCAAAAAAATAAAAAAAAACTGAATAAAGAAGTGCTGCCTCTCCCTTCTAGAACTTAATAGGGTTGTGACATTTAGGTAGAATTTATTTGCAAGATTGTCCTGTGTAAAATCCCTGTTCAGAGAAAAAGGTTCAGTATTGTTAATTTGGGGCATAAGTCCCAAAATCTTAAAGGCCTGGTAAATTGGGTCTTTTGGCAGATGCAGTCAAAGGCGTGGTTGTTCTAAACTATCTCCAGGCCGCGTATCGCAGTCTGTAGTGTGTCTGACTCAAGAGTTAGAGGTTCAGTACCCAGTCCAGTGACTTTCTTTCATGGAGAAAAAAGAATGTCAAATCACGGTTTAGCTTCAATAGAAAGCTCATGTTTAATTTTCTGTGGAGTATATTTTCCTTAGCCTCTCTTTCAAACCCCAAAATAGCTTAGCAATATGTCCAAATGAGGGAAGGTTCTAGTAAGGGATTGTAGGAATGGACTGTGGAGGGGAGAGGGGGCGGTGGGGTAGGGGGGGAGTGGTATTGGATAAATGTGAGCTAGCAGACAAATATATACGGTAAATTCTCTATTAGTTCGAACACCCTAGCAGTTCGAACACCAAAATTCATCTTCAAACGGCTCCTCAAAACTTTCTTATTTAGTTCGAACAGTGGGGTTTTCTATGCATTTGAATTTTTAGCTCACCTGAGCCAGAGGCTCCGGGGGAGCTTATAGTATGGTCAGGCTCCGTCGTCCGTCGTCGTCCGTCGGTCCGTCCGTCCGTCGGTCCGTCCGTCCGTCGTCCATCCGTCCGTCCGTCAACACCTTCAAACGACTTCTCCTCTGAAACCACCGGGCCAATTGTAACCAAATTTCATATGTAGCCTCCTGGGACCTTAGGAACGAAAAGTTGCTCAAAGGGTCCTGGTCACATGACCAACATGGCCGCCATGCCCATATATGGTAAAAACCTGAAAAAATCTTCTTCTCCAGAACCAGTAGGTTGATGGCCTTGAAACTTGGTATGTAGCATCGGGTACGCGAGTACTACCAAGATTGTTCAAATTATGACCTTAGGTTGACCTTGACCTTTTTTACGGTAAGGTCAAATTTTCTTCCTTGTGCTTTTCTATGGCAAAATGCTAGAACATAAGATATCTTGGAAACTGTTGAAAATTTTGGGCTAAAAATCGGTATCTACAGTCATCTTAATTAGTACATGAAGATTTATGAGTACAAGAGGTCAAGATCATTCTTTGACCTTTGACCCAGAACTCTCATATTTTGACAATTCAAAACAATCTAAATTTCATATAGAGCCTCCAGGAGTTGAGGGAACAAAAACTTATTCATACGGTCCAGGTCACATGACCAATATGGCTGCCACGCCCATATATGGTAAAAACCTTTGAAAATCTTCTTCTCCAGAACCAATTGACTGATGCCCTTGAAACTTGGTATGTAGCTTTGGGTACTCAAGTACTATCAAGGTTGTTCAAATTATGACCTTTGGTTGACCTTGATCTTTTTTACGGCAAGGTCAAATATGGGAAAATGCTAGAACATAAGATTTCATGGAAAGTTCTGAAGATTTATGCCTAAAAATTGGTATATACAGTTATCTTAATGAGTACATGAAGATTTGTGAGTACAAGAGGTCAAGGTCATGACCCAGAACTCTCATATTTTGACAATATCCAACAATCTCCTCAAAAACAACTGGGCCAATTGTAACCAAATTTCATATAGAGCCTCCAGGAGTTTGAGGGAATGAAAATTAGTTCAAACGGTCCAGGTCACATGACCAACATGGCCGCCAGGCCCATATATGGTAAAAACCTTTAAAAATCTTCTTCTCCAGAACCAAATGACCCATGGCCTTGAAGCTTGGTATGTAGCATTGGGATCTCCAGTACTATCAAGATTGTTCAAAATGATGACCTTGGGTTGACCTTGACTATTTTACGGCAAGGTCAAATGTGGGAAAATGCTAGAACATAAGATTTCATGGAAAGTTTTGAAGATTTATGCTTAAAAATTGATATCTACAGTCATCTTAATGAGTACATGAAGATTTATGAGTACAAGAGATCAAGGTCATTCTTTGACTTTTGACCCAGAACTCTGTCATTTTGTCAATATCAAACCATCTCCTCAAAAGCCCCTGGGCCAGTTTTGAAACCAAACTTCATATAGAGTCTCCAGGGGGTTGAGGGAAAGAATTTTTTTTCAAATGTCCAGGTCACATGACCAACATGTCCTCCATGCCCATATACGGTTAAAAGCTTTAAAAATCTTTTTCACCAGAACCAGTTGACCGATGGCCTTAGAGTAACTTACCCTAGAGTACTGAGGCTGAATGGACTCGGGTGAGCTACAGGACCAATGGTCCTCTTTTTATACTTCGAACACCATAAAAAAATCTTGAATTCACAAATGCACGCCAAACTTTTCAGGTGTTTTCAGTTTTGTTTTCCCGACGCAATGTGCGAAGAGAGCAACTCTGTCGGTCCAAATGTCAATCGGGCATCCTCGCCGATATTTACGGAGTTAGTGCGAACAGCGAAGACTCGGATCAGCCTACACATCTGCGCCATCTGATTAGCGTCTTCTCTATGTGCTTCAACAATGGGAATGTACATGTCGACCCGAGAAAGATCGAACTTAAGAAGCTTTGAGGTTGCGGGGATGCGCAGGCTGAACTGAGTCTTTGCTTTTCATACATGCAAAAAGGCGCCATTTTTCAGGGCAATTCTTGTCATGTATAGCGATAATGTGCACGTGCGCTAAAGATACATGAACGACAGATGAGAAACCCGGATTGCAAAAGAAATAAATTGTCATAACGACAAACTCTTTCATTCCTGACAAAATGCGCAAACTGAAAGCAGCGACCAGCCTGCGCATTGCATGGTCTGTGCATTTATACAAAGCTCGCGGTAGCCGTAGGATAGGTTTATCACTGGCATATCTGAAAAAGGCCTCAGGACACATCCGATCGGCAAACACCCGCACCATACCGTGCATTTGAGAACATTGACCAGTCTAACAAATCTCCAGGATTCGCCGATAGTTTGCAAAATAATTGTTTTTAAGATGCGCAGACTGGTCTAAGGCTTTGCTGTTTGCACATGTAATAGGGTACCTTTCTCATGACACGTTGCCAATATTTCTGCACCCTTGGACGTAATATAGGACCGACAGAAATAGGGAAGATCAAAAGGACCGCATCTTCCAGAATTAGAATGAGTGTGCTATTAATAGAAGCCCGTGAATTTAAAGCAGACCACTTGCAGTGAATGAATAGCCAGGGCACTGACAAACTTACATGACGTGTTTAAACAATCACATACATAGCCTATATAATTAGGTCATCGTAAATGTGTTGAAATACTTCCCTTTCTTTTGGAATATTTATTTGGAATGAAGATAATGAAATACATGCATAATACTGAGAGGTATGAGATATAATTTGCGACATGACATGAGATCGTTTTTCTCCCGGAAATCGGCAATTCAAATAGTTCGAACACTAAATATTTTCATGACTGGCAATTTCTAATACTTCGAACACCCCGATCAGTATTTATTTTTTAACTGTTCGAACTAAATGAGAATTTACCGTAGATACAGTAGAACTTGAATGGCTCGAACAGGCTTGGGACCATGAAAATTAGTTCCAGCCAAGGGTAGTGCTAGCCATCCAGGGTAAGTCTCTGTATAAAGTGACCTCTAGGGACCCAGGAAGGAGTTCGAGCCAGGCAGGGCTAACGAGCCATCAGGGTTCGAGCCATTGAAGTTCTACTGTAATAAATTTTTATGTCTGTTTCTAAGGGGTCTTTTTTCCTTAATTTGTAAATCATTTCTATATATGACATGGCTGATAGCAATAAAGAGTATTATCAGAAACAAAAGGCATATTGCTGTGTTGGGAAGGGAGACAACTAATCTAGGCTTAAGCTTTGCTAGAATTTCTATTAAACAGAGCAGTCATCAACATAACATTACGAGCCATGACAAAACCATCAAAGTGGTATATGTGCCCAGTGAAGACTTAGATCAGCCTGGGCATCTGCCCAGCCTGATCAGAGTCTTCGGTGTATGCTTAAAAGGTAGCTAAGGGTCGGGGCTTTAAAGGGTAGCTAAGGGTCGGGGCTATCTCCAAGCCGACAGCAAAGACTCTGCTCAAACTGGGCAGATGCCCAGGTTGATCTGAGTCTTCATATGGTGCACATGCCACTTTATTTGTTTTCTCGTCTCGTGGCTCTTATCATTTTACCGGGGCAATTTTGTCCTATAAAGTTGAAGGCCTTAGCTGTAATGATCAGTCTAGATTTTGATCAGCTTTTGTATCATGCACCAAAGGTTCAGGGCTAGAGGAATATTTGATAAATTTTCTAGTTCTTTAATTAAAAAAAACAAACAACAACAAAAAAAGCATTTAGTGTGTTCCCTATTAGAACTGCCCAGATGAGCCACAACTTATATCTTTGTGGAGAAGTAACAGAAACTGAGTCCCAACATGCAAAAAAGGGTACCTAATACAAACAGTTGTTGCATCCACACAGTCTGCTCAGAGTCTTTGCTGTTAGCACACAACTTGTATGTATGTCAGTCTAATGAGCTTCTTCTGTTAACCCATTGCATTCTGGGTATTTTTTGTTGTCTGCTGAAATTGTCATCTGCATCAAAAATCAAGAATATTTTGACAATATTGGTCTAACTAACTCTTGTAGAAATGATGCAGCTAACAGTTTGGATCTCAGATCAGGCCCCACGTTTGTGGGGCCTGATTTGGATCCAAACTGTTTGCCCAGATACCCCTAAAGGGGTATCCCGAATGGAATGGGTTAAAAAATCTAGAATTTCAGTAGACAACATGCTGGTCTTTGAAAACTCTGCTCACTATGGTGAAGATTTTCCTTTGATCCAGAATCACCTCTTCTAACCTACATCATCAGCAATCGACAGGTTCATACAATTATTATAATTTTATAGCATTCTAGTTGAGTCTTCTAAAATACTGCATACAGTGGACCCTCTTTAGAACGACGGCATTTGTTCCCCAAAATTTTGACATTTAACTGAATTTGCTGTTGTAAAGAATGCATATTAAGAACAATGTAGCCATTCTGTGCAAATCAAAACGACGTTATAAAGAATTTGGCTGTTGTAATGAGTACAGTATTTTTTCCACAAGTATACAATGAAGGCAATCTGGTGCCTTTGAAATCTTGTTGACAGTATAAGAGTGGGGGAAGATTGCTTTTATGTTGATACATTCAGTGACTGTAGAAAATTTGTCTTGTACTTTGTGCTAGGGTCGAGTCTGGTAGCTTCAGACAGCTGGTAAATTCGGACATACCATTGCAAACAGTGAAAATCCAAATGAGAGGGCTCATAATAAGCCGTCTCATCAGGATTTTCACTGTTTGCCTAGTTAATATTGTTTTAATTCCAAACAACTGACAAATAAAGGAAACAATGTCACTGTCCGACTTTACCTGCTGTCCAAATTTACCTGACTTGACCCTACAAAGAGATTTTGATTGTATTGGGAATAGACAAGGGTTGTATCAGTTTGTCAGTTGCTGATGAAGTAGGCTCTTGCCCTTGTTATACAGTGATTTGTAGCATGCCTTAGTAATTACAAAGGAGAGCTCATGCTATCACCCTGACATGCCGGTCCATGTGTAATGGACAGCCTTCCAAGGTTCAATTTTTATATGCCTGTTTCATACTAGATCTGCTATTTAAAAAAAAAAGCATGTCGTAGATGAAAAAAAAAATGGATAATTTTTATCGGTGTATAAAACCAACTTTGCTTCACAAAGTGTTGAGAAAGAAAGAAAAAAGAATCAGCAAAATTAATGTAAATCACTTGAATAGTTTAACCTGGCCCATTCCAAATGGTAGTCCCATTCTTTTCCACAATTGCTTAAATGGAAGTAACAGTATTCTACTTCCTGTATCACACACAGGTACCAAACTTCATTTAGCTCTTAAAGTGTTTAAAAAGCAGACGACAAAATTTACGTCTGCAAAAATTAAAAAAATGCTTTGTACAGGCTGTGTCATATGCAGAACTCAAAGGGCAAACAGTGTACATCCAGACGAGGTGGCTCATCATTGATGTGGATCCACACTGTTTGCTGATTCAACAATTATCATTTTTGGCACTCTGAGCATTTCCATTAGATACAATACCACCAGAGTAGTTGAGAACTTGGGCATGTACATGTTTTGTGATACTCTGCAATCAGATTAACATTTTTTTAATTTGATTCCTTTTCATTTCTCCCTCCCATCATGTTACAAGGTATTATCATTAGAAGTTTGTTTTGTAATGAGGGGATTCAAACAAGATCCTTAACATACCAAATTTCTAATTATTTCCCACAACATGATAAAACTTGTCAAACTAGATTTTCCCTTCTATTTCCAAGTACCATAGAAGAGTTGACATTTGAGCCGCGACACAACAAAACAGCAAAGTGGCATGTGCACCCAGCAAAGACTGATCAGCCTGGGCAGCCGCCCAGTCTGTTCAGAGTATTTGCTGGTGCTTAAAGGCTAGCTATGGGTCTAAGCTAGCTTCATGGGGACAGCGAAGACTCTGATCAGACTGGGTGGAGTCCCAGGCTGATATTGTCTTCACTGGGCGCACATGCCACTTTGTTGGTTTTGTCGTGTCTTGGCTTATTTTATAGTATTGTCATGGAATCACATGTTTTGGACACAGATGAGACCTAGTTCTTTATTCAAAGTAGAATTATTTGTTCAGATACCCCATATCCCTTTGCTTTATTTTCCTTAAGTAGTGAGAGAGTTTATAAATAATATGAATTTTGTAGATGTGCTATTTCATTTAATTCTTTTCCTGTGTTTTGGCTAAACAGTTATAATTCTTTGTTAAATTGGTTTGAAGTGATTTAGGGCTTCATCTGTTCTAGAATTTTTCAAGTTTTCATATTTATTTCTACATTAATACATTATACAGTGCTACAGATAAGAAGGGGTTTAGGGAATACATAGGGATAATTTTCCATATTTCTCCATAAAAATGTATATTGTGACCCCTCATCAGAACTGTCTTGCTGAGACTGTTCTGGTGAGGGGTCACAACAGGGCTACAGAAATTTTGAAATCCAAACCGGTCCGGACGGCCGATGACATCATATGAATCCAAAATAGACACGAAAACTAATGACTACACTGTGTATTCCACAATCCAAAAAAAGTCACGAAAACTAATGACTATACTGGAGCGCCGTTATAACGCAGATATCATCGCTGAAGTAGCCATTTAGTCTACATGTTCTTATCGTGAAAAATGCGCTTTTAAAGCGCAGAGACAGTCAGACTGAAAGTGAAAGTCCACAATCGGACATCCTCGCCGATCTTCAGTTACGGAATTGGCCGAAGTATTACGATTGACGTATTTTACTGTATTCGAGTTAATTCCCTTGAAATATGAAAATATACTTGCAAAAAGGTACCTTCGGACGAAAAAAAAAATCTGCGCGAGAAATGACGTCGGCTTAAAAAAACAACCTGACCAGACTGCAATAATCAAGGCCGGTTTAAATTTTCTTTTTGCTAGTCAAATTCTTTCCTTATGCTATCTTTGAAAGTATACAATAGTCAGTAACCTTACGTTGCACAGCCTTTTTCCGTGCATCGGCACGTGTATCTGTGGAAAAGCTTCGCCGCTGGCCAAAATTGTGACACGTGCTAATTATCGAAGATTTCTAGTTCACACCTTGGCAAGACAATCGACACTTTGTTTATCTGTGATAACTTTTGACAGCAGTGCATGATTATTGGATTAATAATAAACAAACAAATGACACATGGCTAAAGTCCGGGTAATCATGTCATCATACATCACAAATCGTATTTTTTTCGGACCGAAAAAAATGTGCCTTATGCCACTTGAATCGGTTTTTCAAACTCAAAATCGGTCCGGACCGACAAAAAATCGGATTTCTGTAGCCCTGGGTCACAACAAAAGTTTTCATGAGAAATAAACTTCTTTTAGAATTATGCTGAAAATCCTACCTCATCTGCAGCTCTGATCTTTGACAGGGTGACTCTAATAAGCTCCTACTACATAAGTTTTCGAAAAGAGAAATAGTGGTTAAATCTTGGTTTATAGGAAGAAGGGGTCTGTTTTCATTCCATAGCTATAGATAGTTTGATATTTTGTTTCTTATTCAAATCTTTAATATAAGAGCTAACTGTATCATGACTTCATAAGAATGAAAATGTCATTGGTTTAGTGGTGTCATCTTGTAACACTGATTATTACTCAGATTCATAACACACAGAGCTCAAGATAAGGTGGAATTTTGGGCATAATTCTGAGACAGTTTCAGGATATTCTCCATATAAAACATTAGTTGTGGCCCCTAGGTCACAGCATATGTGCTAATTGGGAACGAAGCAAAATTTTCTCAGAATCGTCATCGAAAATTCTCATTTATCTTGAACCAGAGCCCTAGATAAGAGGGAGTATTTGGTGATAAGAAGGGTTAATTCTGGATAAAAACATATGTTGTGACCCCTCATCTGAACCGTCTCGACGAGACGGTTCAGATGAGGGGTCACAACATATGGTTTTAATGAGAAATAAAGAAAATTATCCCTCAGTTATCATCAAATACCCCTCTTATCTAGGGCTCTGTTGAACCTTAAAATGTCATCAGGGTATCAGTGTCTTGGTGTCATCTTCATCTTGTTACATGTTACCATCAAAATTCTAAATATTGGAACCTCAAAATAATTACCATAACTGTCCTAAAAATGGAACAGGTGTGTTTTTCAGTGCAGTAATGCATCTGAAAGGCACAGATGGAATGGCAGGCAGTGTAGACCCTGATCAGACTGTTCCTTTAGGAGCAGTCTGATCTGAGTCTGCACTGCTTGCTCAGACCTGTCTGTCCCAATGTTTAGGATTTTCTCCTTACTCAGAAACCATGATTTGCTATTATCAGTAAAATGCTGGTTCAACCTTGGTAGTGCTTGGCTTCTTCAGCTGCATGTGTTTCCATAGTAATGCATTTCTTTTTTTTTTATCAGATACGATGCATTCTTGTACAGAAATAATCCTTAAGACAATTCTAATTTTGGGTCTTCTTTCCTAGAGTATAGCAGTCACAATATTTTAAGTCAAAATTTTGTGGGTTAAAATGTTGATGCTTTTTAAACCACCACTCAGAATTGTGTAAATCAGAGAGATGAGATGCTAAGGAGTTTCCAATATTTAACCCTTAATGCGCCAAAAAGCAGACGACAAAATTTTCGTCTGCAGAAATTCAAAAAATGTTTCGTCCAAGCAATATCATATTGAGAATTGGAACACTAGAGGGCAAACAGAGTAGATTCAGATGAGGTGGCTCATCATGAGCCACCTCATCTGGATCTACACTGTTTGCCAATTCAACAATTTTAATTTTTGGTGCTTTAAGGATTAAATTCTACAAAAGAAAAATGAATCCTACAGCAAAAGTTTCTCTCATTTTTCCAAAATTTTTGTTCTTATTTGCTAATGGTAAAAGACTTCATTGAGAGTCTGATGGATTTTCTAAGGCATGAGACCTTGTTGATATTTGTCACAAGAAACCATATAATGGTTTTCCTAAAGTTCAGAGTTCTAAAGTTTTTCAGACAAATTAGTTTTTTCCACAAAATGGACAGTAAGATATGTATAGAGTAGGTGGTTTCAGGTGTATTTTGGCGAGTCCTGTAATGACCCTAAAATTTCGACCACCGGAACACCGGCTAATGATTGTTTGAAAATTCTCAGAAAGTGGATTTTACACAGATTTGATGCATCCAGATGATGCTCAGTGAATGGCAAACATTGTAGACCCTGATCAAACTGCTCCTCCACGAGCAATTTGACCTCGGTCTACAACGTTTGCTCAGACCTGTCTGTCCGAATATTTAGGGTCATTACGGCATAGGAAAACAATACATGTAAGCTTAAGCAAGCCGTAATTGCCTTCCTACACAAACCAAATGAAACTACATGTGAGTGGCTTTATGTGGAAAGATACCTTAGGACATGCAAAATGCAGATCCCATGCACCTGCACAATCTGATCAGAATCTTTACTTCACACTACGTAGATTCAGAGGGTTTCTTAGAGTGCATAGGGGAGTGGGGAAGACTGTGATCAGACGGTGCAGGTGGCATTAGGTATCCCTTTCTGGCATCAACTTATAAATTTATGTCTGTCCAAGTATGCAAATGAATCTGATGTTATATTGAATTGTTCGCAGCATGTTCATGTCTCTGCTGTTCTTCAGCGTATCGCCCTCGGCAACGAAAGATCAAGACCCCACTCAGTAAAAGAGGTTTGTTTTGTATACAATATTCCTTAATGTTCACTGTATGCAACCTTACGTTCCAAAGAGTTCATAGTGAAGATACGTTCTATAGTAAATGTTCAAAATTTGTTAATGATACATACCAGGGAAACTTATAGGGAGCGGAAACTTATATGGAACTGACATAAATTACCATAAAACAAAATCCTATATCCCCGGCACATATATAATGATCACAGGGTATAATCGATTCCGCCAATTTTCGCTTCCTGCAGAGACTGTACATCATATTTGGCTTCCACCGAGACTGTCTGCGAACTCTTGCTTCCTGTCGTGACTTCTGTACATGATAAATGGCTTCCTGCAGAGACTGTCTGTGTGATTCGGCTTCCTGTCGAGGCTCTCGGCGGGAAGCAGAAGCACGTAGACAGTCTCGGCAGGAAGCCATTTTTCGAGGACAGTAGTCCCTGCAGGAAGCAAGAGTTCACGGACAGTCTCGGCGGAAGCCAAATATGATGTACAGTCTCTGCAGGAAGCGAAAATTGGCGGAATCGATTATACCCTGTGATGATGTTGCATCAAAAAGGCAACAGACTGAGGCATTTTTTGAAAAGACATGAAGTGAAAATCTTTTGGGGTTTGACAAAATTAATGACAATTTGCTATTTTTGTAACTGCTAATTTCAAATTGTTTAACATCACTGAAATTCAGAATTTCTCCTCTCAGCATTTCTCCTATAATTCATGTGAACCTTCAACTATCATACTGTCTTCATATGTGAGTTATTGTCACATACGCAACAGTTTCCTGTTAAAAGAAAAAAGAAAATCTAAAACTTACTCAGTGCATCTGTTCACTGTTTTATGAGGGAGAGCTTCATTTGAGCCACGACACGACAAAATCAACAAAGTGGTTGTGCGCCCAGCGAAGACTCAGATCAGCCTGGGCATCTGCCCAGTCTGATCAGAGTCTTCACTGTCCACATGGAGCTAGCTTAAACCCTAAGCTACCCTTTAAGCACAAAGCTAAGTCTCTGATCAGGCTAGGCAGATGCCCAGGCTGATCTGAGTCTTTGCTGGGCGCACGACCACATTGTTGGTTTTCTCGTGTCGCGGCTCAATTTTTATGTTTTGAAATCCAAATTTTGTCATTTAAATTACCAGAAGAGACACAGTAGCTTTAAACAGTATTTTATTCAAGATAATTAAAACGTGACATAATATATATTTACATTCATAAAATATAGGATCAGAAAGATTCTGATTAGTTAGCTCACATGGCAACAGATTGTTACGGTAACACCATTAAAGAAATCATATTTAACCCTTAATGCGCCAAAAAGCAGACGACAAAATTTACGTCTGCAGAATTTCAAAAAATGTCATGAGCCACCTCATCTGGCTCTACACTGTTTGCAAATTCAACAATTTTTCATTTTTGGCGCTTTAAGGGTTAAGGTCATACTGTACCCTCACTTCAGAAAAAAAAAAAAAAAAAAAAAAAAAATCTGCTAACACTTCAGTATTTGTAATTTCATAAGCTTATTTTAGTTGAGAACCATTAGCTTTAAAGCTTTTTAGTGCCATTTCAGTATATTTATGAGTTTGACTACCCAAAAAAATAACCTAAGGTTGCATGATATGTTAGAGTAGAGAGTAGAAGTTGAGTTTTAGCTGCACTGTGTCGGTTGCTTTGTGATGTTGTTGTTGAGTTTCCTTGTTTTTCGCTTTCCCTTCCCCACACACCCTAATGTTGTTTGTAGAAGTTTCTTTAATTTGTTGCAGAGGTCATTACAGAGCTCTAGATAAGAGGGTGTATCTAGTGATAATTAGGGATAAATTTTTTTAATAATGCATAAAAACATATGTTGTGACCCCTCATCTGAACCGTCTTGATGAGACGGTTCAGATGAGGGGTCACAACATAGGGTTTCGATGAGAAATAAGAAAAATTCTCATCAACTACTCCCTCTTATCTAGAGCTCTGGCAAGATGAGAGGATATGTGATGATAATTACGATTGTCTACAAAAAAAATTATATGGTTCCTTACTAGAACTGCTTAACTCTGTTTTAGACCTGATACCTGTTTTGGGGATATATGCAAACAGTGCAGATCCAGTTCAGAAGCAGCAAGATGCGGCATCTGATCAGGGTCTACACTGTTTTCTTACTGTAATTTCTTTGCAAAACACAGTAAAAGTGAAAACAGTCACCAGACATTGCTAAAACTACAAATGGACTCGTGCAAATGATAAGGATGGACAAGTCCACTGGTCAAAAAAAGGGTTAAATTTCTTTTCATGTCTTGGTAAAGATAGTGACAAGTTGCAATGCATGTTTAACTTTTACAAGAAGATCAGTGTAGAATTATCATCAAATACTCCTCTAATCTGTAGCCCTATTCATTTTGTTTTGCATGCACTGTTTCTGGATGTCAAGGTATGCATACACACATAACAGGCAAGCAATCCTTATATGAGCGGCGACATGAGAAAACCAACAAAGTGGTTGTGCACCCAGTGCAGACTCAGTTCAGCCTGGGCATGTGCCCAGTCTGATCAGAGTCTTAGCTGTCCACATGGAGGTAGCTTAGACCCTTAGCTACCCTTTAAGCACTTAGCGAAGATTCTGATCAGACTGGGCAGATGCCCAGGCTGATCTGAGTCTGTGCATGGGCACACAACCAGTTGTTGGTTTTCTCGTGTTGCGGGTCATATAATGTACAAAAAAGGTCAAAACTATCAATAAATGTGTTCATAAATAATTTTAGCTCCCCTGATTCAAAGGCTCAGAGGGAGCTGTTAGTGGTCCATTGTCGGTTTGTCATCTGTCCATCATAAACTTTTTCAGACATCATTCTTTGCAGATATTCTGTGGCCCTTTTAACCTACTTTCATGTGTAGCATGTATAGAATGGGGGAACTTTAAGTGTATACGATGTACCTGTACTGTTTTTTACCCCAGTTGCTCCAGCACTTTTGTTACTGTGGCAGATGAAACTTGCCATTGACCTTCAGTGGAAAAAATGAAAATTTGCTCTTAATTGCTGCTTTAGCATTGTAGATATAATGACAAAAACTGTCCTTGGGTAGTTCTGAATCAGATATATGAGCCGTGACACAGGAAAACCAACTAAGTGGTTGTGAGCCCAGCACAGACTCAGATCAGCCTGGGCATCTGCCCAGTCTGATCAGAGTAGTCGCTGTCCACAGGGAGGTAGCTTAGACCCTTAGCTACCTTTTGATCACAAACGAATAGTCTGATCAAACTGGGCGGCTGCCCAGGCTGATCTCAGTCTTGGCTGGGCACACAACCATATTGTTGGTTTTGTTGTGTTGCGGCTCAATTATGGTTTCTGTGCTGACTGCTACATTGTCTTGGTTGCCATAGCAAATGGCACGCTTAACCCTTAATGCGCCAAAAAGCAGACAACAAAATTTACGTCTGCAGAATTTCAAAAAATGTTTCGTCCAAGTGATATATTGAGAATTCGAACACTAGAGGGCAAACAGTGTAGATTCAGATGGGGTGGCTCATTATGAGCCACCTCATCTGAGTCTGCACTGTTAGCCAATTCAACAATTTTAATTTTTGGCGCTTTAAGGGTTAAACTAGCAAAATACTACAAAATCAGCTCCTCAGATGGGAGAGTGTTATCTTGGTGTACACTCTTTCAGAGGTTTAATGATATATTTTTTCAAATCTGCACCAAAAGATTTCAGTTTAGGGGTCATTTATGCATTGAAGGAGAAAGAATAAAAATCCTACAATGATCATAAACACTCCTCTTATGTCCACTATTTTTGTGATGGTAGTCAGTACATGGTCTAATCAGTAGGCAGGGGACTGAAACTGTTGGCCAGTACAGTACATGTAATCAGCAGGCAAGTTTACTGGTAAACAGTGTATCTGGAAAATGTACAGGAGATACTTCATGCTTTTAACAAGGGCTACAACCAACGTCATCCGACGTGTCATTAATTTATTAAACAACACCTATTCGGACAATCATCTATTCAGAATGGATCAATAAATCTCTTTATATTGATAACTTTTCGAGAAAGACTGCGTGCACCAAAGCATTCGAAAAGGGACAATATTTTTTCATGAAAGTGACTCCATAAAATGTTGCAGAAATCACAAACGCTTTGACTAAATACACCACAATATAAGGTGAAGCATGTTTGGTCGAACTATTGGCAAAATCAACTAAATGTCAGAAGCTGGCTTCCATGTAGTAAGATTGTCCTTTTTCTACCGTATTTGGTGCACCCAGTGGCTCTCTGGAGATTTTGAAATCTACATGATTTACGGAAAAAATCCAAACACAGGACCATTCAAAATGGTGTGATTTCGAAAATATGTCACTTGCTGATGACATAGGTTATTAGGGGTGTTTAAGATAAGTGGAACTTGATCTGCAGTCTTGTTCTTTTATCGACTATTTTAATGTACAAATAAAAAACTGTACTTACATGCCACGTTCTTGTTAAGTACAAACTCTGGCTGAGCACCAGATCTCTGTATGTCTGTCTTTATGTCTGTTTGGGATGGAACTGTTTGACTGTGATGTATCACACTGATGGTAATGGTAGTGTTTCATTGATGGTATTGAAACTGGCAGTATCTTAATATGATAATACATATGCATTGTTGGTCTGGTAAAAGGATTGTATTTGTTCTTATTTTGATGATTATTGACATGGGCAAAAAAGGTTGATTTTGAAGAGTGAGAGCATGCTGCAAGGTTTGTTTCACACCAGTATGACATTTTTCACAGCCAAATTTTATGACCTTGCCATAACTGTCTGACTTTAAATACCAGATTACTTAGAAATCACTATAACAGCCTCAAATACCAGATTAATTAAAAATCAGTGCAACAGCCTCAAGCCATACTAAATAATATAATGATATAATAACAGTCAGAAAGCATACTTACACACCAGTGTAATGAGACAGTATAGTTTGAAGCCATACTAAAACACCAGCATAATGAGACAATAACAGTCTGAAGCCATATTTTCAGACCAGCATAATGAGACAGTAGCAGTCTGAATCCACATCAGCATAATGAGACAATAACAGTCTGAAGTCATACTTACACATGATAAGTGTAATGAAATTATAGCAGTCTGAAGCCATACTTACACACCAGAAAAATGAGACAGTATCAGTCTGAAGCCATATTTACACACCAGTGTAATGAGATAGTAATGGTCTGAAGCAATACTTGCACACCAGTGTAATGTGACAGCACCAGTCTGAAGCCATACTTACACACCAGTGTAATGAGATACTAACAGTCTGAACCAATACTTGCACACCAGTTTCATAAGACAAAACAGTCTGAAGCTATACTTACTCACCAGTGTAATGAGACAGTAACAGTCTGAAGACAAACTTACACACCAGTGTCATGAGACAGTAGCAGTCTATAGTCATACTAGCACACCAGTGTTGTGAGACAGTAACAATCGGAAGCCATACCTATTCAGCAGTGTTATGAGACAGTCACAGTCTGAAGCCATACCTACATACCAGTGTTGTGAGGCAGAAACAGCCTGAATGCATACTTACAGATCAGTGTTGTGAAACAGTAACAGTCTGAAGCCATACTTACACACCAGAATAATGAGAAAATAAAAGTCTGAAGCAATACTTAATAATATAATGATATAATAACAGTCAGAGACCATACTTACACACCAGTGTAATGAGATAGTATAGTTTGAAGCCATATTTTCACACCAGCATAATGAGACAGTAGCAGTCTGAAGCCACATCAGCATAATGAGACAGTGACAGTCTGAAGTCATATTTACACATAAGTCTAATGAAATTATAGCAGTCCGAAGCCATACTTACACACCAAAAAATGAGAAAGTATCAGTCTGAAGCCATACTTACACACCAGTGTAATGTGACAGCACCAGTCTTTAGCATACTTACACACCGGTGTAATGAGATAGTAATAGTCTGAAGCAATACTTACACACCAGTGTAACGAGACAGCATCAGTCTGAAGCTATGATTACACACCAGTGTAATGCGACAGTAACAGTCTGAAGACATACTTACACACCAATTTCATGAGACAGTAGCAGTCTACAGCCATACTAACACTCCAGTGTTGTGAGACAGTAACAGTCTGAAGCCATGCTTACACAGCAGTGTTATGAGACAGTCACAGTCTGAAGCCATACTTACATACCAGTGTTGTGAGGCAGTAACAGTCGGAATTCAAACTTACAGATCAGTGTTGTGAAACAGTAACAGTCTGAAGCCATACATACACACCAGCATAATGTGACAATAACAGTCTGAAGCCTTACACACCAAAATAATGAGACTATAATGGTCTGAAGCCATTCTTAGACACCAGAATAATGGGACAGTAGCAGTCTGAAACCATACATAAACAGCAGCATAATGTACTGTCTGAAGCCATACCTACACACCACTGTATTGAGACAGTAGCAGTCTGAAGCTTACAGACCTTAATGATGAGACAGTAACAGTCTGAAGCTATACTTACATACACGAATAATGAGACAGTAACAGTCTGAAGCTATACTTACATACACGAATAATGAGACAGTAACAGTCTGAAGCTATACTTACATACACGAATAATGAGACAGTAACAGTCTGAAGCTATACTTGCATACAAGAATAATGAGACAGTAACAGTCTGAAGCTATACTTACACACAAGAATAATGAGACAGTAACAGTCTGAAGCTATACTTACATACACGAATAATGAGACAGTAACAGTCTGAAGCTATACTTACAAGAATAATGAGACAGTAACAGTCTGAAGCTATACTTACACACAAGAATAATGAGACAGTAACAGTCTGAAGATATACTTACACACAAGAATAATGAGACAGTAACAGTCTGAAGCTATACTTACACACCACTTTATTGAGACAGTAATAGTCTGAAGCATATTTACACACCAGTGTAATGAGCAAGTGACAGTCTGAATCCTTACTACAACCAGCATAATGAGACAATAACAGTTATACCCCAGTGTAATTAGACTGTAACAGTTTGAAGCCATACTAACAAGTGTAAGGGGACAGTAGCAGTCTAGAGCCATACTTACACACCAGTCTAAGAAGACAGTAGCTTTCTGATGCCATACTTACATATTAATGAAATAGTAGCACTTAGAAGCCATACCTGCACACCAGTGTAATGGGACAATAACAGTCTGAAGCCCTTCTTACACACCAGTGTTGTGAGACAGTAGCAGTCTGGAACCATACTTACACACCAGTGTTTTGAGACAGTAACCATCTGAAGCCATACCCACACACCAGTTTAATGAGAAATAACAGTCTGAAGCCATACTTACACACCAATGTTGTTAGACAGTAGCAGTCTGAAGGCATACTTACACACCTGAAAGAGAAAATAACAGTCTGAAACATCACTTACACACTAGTGTAATGAGACTCTTTAAGTGCCAGCGACGAAAATAGCTAAATATGCAAACAGCATAGATCCTGATGAGGTGGCTCATAATGAGCCACCTCATCTAGATCTACACTGTTTGTCCACTATACTTTGAATTCTCAATATGATATGGCTTGGATGAAAGTGTTTTTTTTTTTTAATTTTGCAGACGTAAATTTTGTCGTCTGCTTTTTAGGGCTTAAAGGGTTAATAGGGACATAATAATATCCCTTGCATGTACATATTGTTGGTCTTCAGTGTGCCTGCACTCCATGTCTTCTCAGTCAGATCATGTCTGTTCAATAAACTCATAATTGCAGGCAAAGTTCAGATAAAGTATTTTGCTTTGATATCATGCTAAAGTAATTGAGCTGAATCATGCTATGATCTGCATTGCTTTTTTGTTGCATTTTACTGATAGTTCTCTCCTTACAGTGAGAGTGAAATATGAAATGAATGCATGCATGCAACTTCTTGACAAGGAAGTGTCAGTATCAGCCATGCAAACTATGCCTGCTCATGGTCCGGGGAAATATCCGTAAAATGAATTCTAATTTTTTTCCAGGTCAGGGAAAAGTCAGGCAGTTTTTTTGGATGGTCAGGGAAATTTTGGAAAGGACATGGAAAGTCATGGAGACAAAAGTCTTGACTTCAGAAAATATACTTACTCTATTCAATGGAAAAGATGTACTTACTAGAAATAGTCAAGGCTTATCTCCTTCCTTATTGTGGGCTACTCTAACCCTTAAAGTGCCAAAACTGAAAAATTGTTGAATTTGCAAACAGTGTAGATCCAGATGAGGTGGCTCATAATGAGCCACCTCATCTGGATCTACACTGTTTGCCCTATAGTCTTTGAATTCTCAATATGATATAGCTTGGACAAAACATTTTTTGAAATTTCTGCAGACGTAAATTTTGTCTGCTTTTTGGCGCACTAAGGGTTAAAGAAAAGAATATGCTCCATAGGGGTACCAAATACTTTCCTCTAAGAGATATCCCCATTTTCCAAGTGATACAGTAAGCACTGTCAAACTGTTGAAGTAAGAGAGTAAAATTAACTTTCGGATCTGTAAAAATTGTACGGAAAACTGTTAACCCATTCCATTCGGGATACACCTTTTAGGGGTATCTGGGCAAACAGTTTGGATCCAGATCAGGCCCCACAAACGTGGGGCCTGATCTGAGATCCGACCTGTTTGCTGCCAAGACATCATTTCTACAAGAGTTAGTTAGACCAATAATGTCAAAATTTTCTTGATTTTTGATGCAGACGACAAACATTGGGTAAAAGACCAGGAACTTTGAAGTGGAGGCATGGCTGATATATTTGTGCATGCAAATCTAACTAAGCATGCACAGCTCTCAATTTCTCCGAGACATCTTCTGCCATAATGTGGCAGGTGTATTGTTGAGTTTGTTTCGGGGTGGGATTGGGGACCCTCCTTAATCTGTTACTTATTGCCTGACTTTTCTCCAAGATCACTAGTTGTAGGTTATATTAGCCCTTAATGCGCCAAAAAGCAGACGACAAAATTTACATCTGCAGAAATTTCGAAAAATATTTGTCCAAGCTATATCATATTGAGAATTCAAAGACTAGAGGGCAAACAGTGTAGATCCAGATGAGGTGGCTCATTATGAGCCACCTCATCTAGATCTACACTGTTTCAGTTTGCAAATTCAACAATTTTTCATTTTTGGCGCTTTAAGGGTTAAAAGAAATATAAGGGTTCACAGGATAGCCATATTCCATGAGACAAGTCATTTTCCATCACATATACATGTACTGCAATATTATACTTGTACTTAGAGAATTAGCTGAAATGTTTATAACAAAATTATTTACTGAAATAGCTAACAAATATTTATATATTTACTCATACATACACGTTAATTACACATATATGTAAATCATAAATCACCTTTATATATGCATTTTACATAAAAATGTTTGATGTCATCAGATTTGCCAAGTTTATTTTGTAGACACTGTTTTAAATTGAATACTCTCAGCATGAAGAAAATCTTCCTGTATGAAATGCACAGTTTTCAGTGTTTGGATTCTTAAATAGATTTGTGCATTGGGACATAGCTCTAGATAAGAGGGGCATTTGATGATAATTGAGGGATAATTTTTGTTTATTTCTCATTGAAACCATATGTTGTGACCCCTCGTCTGAACTGTCTCGTCGAGACGGTTCAAATGAGAGTCACAACTTATGTTTTTATCCAGAATTAACAAAAATTATCCCTAATTATCACCAATTACTCCCTCTTATCTAAGGCTCTGATTGGGATTTAATTTCGTTGAACTATCTGGATTTAAAGTGAAGAAGCATGGCGGTAATACATCCAACAACATTGATGGATGGATGGATGGATGAATTGAGTGTTTTATTCCTTTCAAAAGTATTTCTGTTATATTGCTTTATAAGTAGTGGAGGGTCCTCTTTGTAACAATGCCTAGATTTGGGAGACACAAAGGTCCGCAGAATTCTTGTATTCCTTCGTTGGATTAGCTTTAGTGGGGGCCAGGACATGACAGTATTATGTCCTAAAATAGCATTATAACCGTAAAATTTTAAGTATTCATTGGGACAGACAGACAAGAGCAAACAGTGCAGACCCTGATCAGACTGCTTCTTCAGGAGCGGTCTGATCAGGGTTTGCACTGTTTGCCTTTCCATCTTTTAGACAAAACTGTTTGCCTTTCCATCTTTTAGACAAAACAATACCAGTTATTTCCAGTGATTTCAATGCATGTTGAAAAACAGTGCAGTAGCCCTTTAAGGCTGCATTATTGCATTGTAAAACCATACTGGTCCATTTTTTAGGACAGATATTTAGGTGTCCCAACTTGTAGAACTTTAATGGTAGCATTATAATGAGACTGTACTGCACTAATGAATTTCGGCTTTTCTGTTTCAGTGGCAGCTAAACGGGTATTTGTGAAAAACCCGAAAGATCTGAAAGGGGAATTGTTTAAAACTCGGTTGGTGAAAGGCGAACGAGGGCTGGGATTTACGATCATAGGTGGGGATAATCCGGACGAGGAGTTCTTACAGATAAAAAATGTAGTTCGTAATGGACCGGCTTTCCTTGATGGCAAGCTTCAAACAGGTGAGAAAATTAACCCATTCCATTCGGGATACCCCTTTAGGGGCACCTGGGCAAACAGTTTGGATCCAGATCAGGCCCTACAAATGTGGGGCCTGATCCGAGATCCAAACTGTTTGCTGCCTGGACATCATTTTTACAAGAGTTAGAGGAATATTGTCAAAGTATTCTTGATTTTTGATGCAGATGACAATTTCAGCAGATGACAAAAAGTACCCAGAATGCAATGGGTTAATATTCTGTGTACTCATAATTCTCCCATTGGCAACTATAGCATTTACCAACTTGCTGCCAGTTTTACCAGTGCTGAAGATAGAGCTTAAATTTCGAATAGATAGTTGTCCATGGACATGGTTGGTAGGCATTGGCTACCATTAGGATATGTGACCCAAAGTATGGTAACTTTTATCAGAAAATAAATTCTGTTCATGCTTATATTGGCACTTTCAGCTTCATAAAATACACATGAGCCATTTCTAAACTGAGGTAAGCTGGGAAATCATAACTGAGTGTCAACACAAAGAATAGCCAGCAATCTCATGAAATACAATGTGGATGACATAGGGTAGAGTCGGGTAAATTCGGACATGGGGGTAAATTCGGACATACCATTGCAAACAGTGAAAATCCAGATGATACGGCTCATAATGAGCCGTCTCATCAGGATTTTCACTGTTTGGCCAGTTATTAATGTTTTAGTTCCAAACAACTGACATATAAAGGAAATGTCACTGTCGGACTTTACCCGCTGTCTGAAGTTACACGACTCTCCCCTACCTAGTATCTCATCATGTAGAAGTAGGAGCTGGAACAACTACGCCAACACCAAAATAGCCAGTGTCCCAGTTTATCTTCCTCCCATGGACAGTTTGTCCCTCTTTCCCTGATAAACTGTTACACGAGCAATTCCATGAAATACCATATTGATATGTGGGTAACAAAGTATCTTGTTATTCCTGCATGATAGGTCAGCATATATTTAAAAAAAAAAATGTTGGAGAGAGTTTATTATAATACATACTCTTTTTTTCATTTCTAGGTGATGTTCTAGTCCGAGTCAATGACCAGCTTGTTCTGGGTTATACTCATCAAGATGTTGTGAGCCTCTTTCAGGATATTCTTCCTGGGGACCATGTGGATCTGGAGGTCTGCCGGGGCTACCCACTGCCCTTTGACCCGGATGACCCCAACACTGAAATAATCACAACGATAGCTGTAGGCTTGCCACACAATGATACTCACGGTTCAAACTCTCCAACCTTACATCCATCAAGAGACATTAACATGGATAGACATAATACCTCAACTAAAAGCATAAAATCTCTCCCGGACTTAGCAAAATCAACCAATATGCACCAGTTAGCCGATTATTTGCAAAATGTGCCACATGACGGTGTCAGTAATACTCCAGATATTATAGGCTTACCACAAACTAATGCAGAGATTATAGCAATAGATATTGTCCGAGGGGAAATGGGCTTTGGGTTTACAATTGCAGATAGTGCTTATGGACAAAAAGTGAAACAAATTCTAGATAGACCTCGGTGTAAAAACTTACAGGAAGGGGATTTGTTACAAGAAATTAGTGGTGTTCACGTTAAAGACATGTCTCATTCTCAAATTGTTCAAGTGCTTAAAGATTGTCCGAAAGGGGAACCAACTACAATAGTTGTTCAGAGAGGAGGTAAGTTCAGATTGTACTGAAAGTTTTCTTACAACATTGAAGAATGAATTATTTACAGTATTGCACTTAAATATTGCAACACTTCAAAAGCATTAATTTTCCATTTGGGACAAATGGAAAATTAGTTGTTTTAGTGTCCCAATACTTAAACATTTTAGGGTATTTGAGAACATCATTCTGTTCGTTTAGATGGATGGATGGATGACTTGCAATTTAATGTCCTTTTCAACAGTATTTCAGTCATATCAGGATGATAGGAGGGTGATTATGAAAGGCTGCATGTGTGCAGTGGAATCCCATTTACAGTGGGAAAGATTTTGGCCTCCAGCAGGGCTCAAACCTGATAAAGCCAATATTTGAAATGGTAGTTTATGATGTTACTAAAGAGAGAAGACTCATTTGTGATGTCTGATCAGATTCTTCTCCATTTTCATTGAACGTGTGGATCCGATCAGACTGTATGCATTGACAGACTGTAGTACATTGCAATAAAGGGCGGCATTATTTACAGCCAGAAGTGTAACAAATTGGTCACCAAAGTGCCTCCAGTAAATAGTATGAAGTGATTTTAACCCTTAATGCGCCAAAAAGCAGACAACAAAATTTACGTCTGCAGAATTTCAAAAAATGTTGAGAATTCGAACACTAGAGGGCAAACAGTGTAGATTCAGATGAGGTGTCTCATGATGAGCCACCTCATCTGGATCTACATTGTTTGCAAATTTAACTATTTTAATTTTTGGCGCTTTAGGGGTTAATCATAGAAATAGTTACTAAAATAAGCTGATTGCTGATACTACATATTAAGTTACAATATCTGACCATTTTTAGCTCGCCTGAACGAAGTTCAGGAAGAGCTATTGCACTACCCCCGGCGTCAGCGTTGGCGTTAGCAAAATGTTAAAGTTTTACGTTCAAGTTTTTAGCTCACCAGAGCCGAAGGCTCCGGGGGAGCTTATAGGATAGGCAGTTGTCCGTCGTCGTCGGCGTCTGTCGTATGTCGTCTGTCGTATGTCGTCGTCGTCGTCCGTCAACACTTTTAAACAACATCTCCTCTGAAGCCACTGGGCCGATTGGGCCAAAATTTCATCTGTAGCATCCTTGGGCTGGGGGATTGAAAGTTTGTGTTTTTTATGAAAATCTGCCCCTTAGTTTGGTTGCTATGGCAACTTAGAGTTCCCATAGACTTATAATGGGGAAAATTGAAAAATGGCATTTTCTGCCAAGCCATTGTAGAAATATTGACAAAACTTTTATAGAAATGTTCCTTGAGAAGTCTTCTATCAGCTATATGTTTTTTGACCCACTGCCCCTTTTATTGGTTGCCATGGAAACCAAAATGCAATCAAAAAGTAAAAAAAAATACTTTAAAATTATCTCCTCTGAAACCACTGGGCCGATAAGGCCCAGCTGTCATCTGTAGTATCCTCAGGCTGGGGGATTGAAAGTTTGTGTTTTTTAAGAAAATCTGCCCTTTAGTTTGGTTGCTATGGCAACTTAGAGTTCCCATAGACTTATAATGGGGAAAATTGAAAAATAGCATTTACTGCCAAGCCATTGCAGATATGCTTACAAGACTTTTATAGAAATGTTCCTTGTGAAGTCTTCTGTTAGCCTTGATGTTTTGGGGCCCACTGCTCCTTTATTGGTTGCCATGGAAACCAAAATGCAAAAATAATGGAAAAAAATAATTACCAAATTATCTCCTCAGAAGCCACTGGACCGATAAGGCCCAGATTTCATCTGTAGTATCCTTAGGCTGGGGGATTAAAAGTTTTTTTGTTTTTTTGAAAATCTGCCCTTTAGTTTGGTTGCTATGGCAACTTAGAGTTGCATTGACTTATAATGGGGAAAATTGAAAAATGGCATTTACTCCCAAGCCATTGCAGATATGTTGACAAAACTTTTATACAAACGTTTCTTGAGAAGTCTTCTATCAGCTATATGTGTTTTGGTCCACTTCCCTTTTTATTATTGGTTGTCATGGAAGCCATAAAGCAGAAGAAGGAAAAAAATTCCTTAAAAAATGATCCCTTCTGAAGCCACTAGGCAGATTGGGCTCAGATTTTATCTTTAGTATCCTTGGGCTGGGGAAGTGAAAATATGTGTTTTTCTTTTATGGGAATCAGCTCTTTTGTTTGGTTGCTATGGCGAATTAGGGTTGCATTGACTTACAATGGGGAAAATTAAAAAAAAATGTCATTTACTCCAATCAGAATATGAAAAACAGTCATATATTTTGTTATCAACTCAACAGACTGTGAGACTGAGACTTTGTAGTAGTATATTTTGTATTAGCCTGTACAAATGTGACAGCAGTTTTGAAAGCAATTTTGAGCTAGAGATCTGGTGAGCTTTGTGGCCCGTGGGCCTCTTGTTTATGTGATGGGCAAGGCGCTGTCAGGCAAGCTATCCTGGCCCTGTGACAGGTCTTGTTTTGCTTTGAATTTTGCTCAGTGTTCAGTTATTCTCAGGAAAACAAAAAGGGAGAGGACCTTATTAGAGCAGGAGTATTTATTAGGATTAATACAGTATATCTGATCTGCCACTGCATCTGAAAGAACTCCATCAGAAGGCAATAGCAATCTCAAGATGTTGTCCCTGACAAGTAATGTTTATAATCATATTGAGCTCTGAGAGAAAATTGTCATTTAATATGATACTTATTTCGTAACCTGATCCCTATGACAATAATAAATTCCTGGGAATTCACATGCAACCTGCTGTAGTTTAAGACATGAAGTCACAGTAATATTCTTCATTTATTACAATAACAAAGAACAATCGATCTTAACCTGTCGCGTCTTTTTGTTATGATTTAAGAGTGATGTGTAAAAGATGAAAATCATGAATTTCAAGCTTTCTCGGAAGTGGATATTCTTGTGAATATGATAGGATTTAATTGATTGATATATTCTTTTATATCTGAGGTGGAATTAAGTTTTTGTGTACTTGGATACATCAGTGATGATATATTGATCGTATAATGACTATGCTGTTTAGAAGTTCAGAAACAGTGATTGTTTGTAAAATTGGACTGTTTGAAGAAATTTTTCGAAACTAATTCTGCTAAATGTCTTTAACCCATTCCATTCGGGACACTCCTTTAGGGGTATCTGGGCAAACAGTTTGGATCCAGATCAGGCCCCACAAAGGTGGGGCCTTATCTGAGATCCAAACTGTTTGTTGCCTAGACATCATTTCAACAAGAGTTAGTTAGACCAATATTGTCAAAATATTCTTGATTTTTGATGCAGACGACAATTTCAGCAGACGACAAAAAATACCCAGAATGCAATGGGTTAAGCAAAATTTTTTGTCATATTATACACAGAGCCTTGTTACATGACTGTATAAGGCTACTCTTAATACAGTGCTCTGCCTTGTTTTCCATTAACCCTTCTCATGCTACAAAAGTAGTTCATCTGACCATAATAAGGGGGTACCCTTACCTAAGAAGCCATAAATTCTACAAACTTTCACCATTTTTGCTGAAAACGTCACCCACTTATGATGAGATCTAAGCCGCCATGTTCCACGAGTCAGACTGCCATGTGACCTCCAAATATGATGGTCACTTCACTCTCCGGCAACCATTTAGGACATTAAAAAAAAATAAAATTCAAGATATTAGTAGTCCCAAATGTATGCTTCATAGAAAAAAAGCGATTGCTTCCCTGGGGGGCGGAAGTATTGCTTAACATTTATCAACAGTAAAAGTTTAGATGGATCAAGTATTGTTTGTAGAAACTCAGGATCAACCAAGTAAGGGTGTCACTGGAAAAAACTGATATTGAAAAATTTGTCAGTTTCGAAGTATTTTCTGTGTTTAATTATCTACAATACCAGTGATGTGGGTAAAAACTTGCTATGTTAGAAAGCAGATTCCCTCCTTCCTAGAACAACCTGCACTGTTGGGGTGTACTTGGTGTCTAGCATGCCTGACAGGCTCATAAAGTGACCTATCCCCCAAAAACATCTATCTACTGTAAAACACTTATATTTGGCGGTCACTTTATTTTGGCGCTATTGGCGGAAATGAAGAAAACCGCCAAATTAAAATGCCGCCAATATAAAGTATATCATAAAAGATAAGGCTGTAATTAGTATACAGTTCAGTCTCTCCACCCGCCCATAATATCCAAGCTAACCCACATTATATTGTATAAGAAAAACGGAAGGTCTCAAACAAATACGCCGGGGAAAAGGAGGGTGAAAATGCTTTATTGACATGTCACACTACTTTGTACCCAAGCCAAGTTGATTTAATCAGAAGCAGCACAAAATTCTTTCGCTATAAACAGTTTCATTTATAAAAAGAAATGCCTAACAATATGCAGTTACTAGCATAAATGAAGACTTAACAATGTACAACCAGGGCTCAATTTGACCTTTCGATAACGGCAGCAAACACCGATTGATTAATATTAATTGTTATTACAATTATTGTTATTATTTTAAGAAATCACAAATCTGCTAAAATAAAAATTCGCCAAAAGGTCCGTTTATAAAAAACGCCAAATTTTGCTGCTGCCAAATATAAGTGTTTTACGGTACTTGATTAGCATGAGAAGGATTAAGACTAACTTCAAGGAATATAAGGCAAACTGAGCATTTAATGCTCATTGGCCTTATAGACCTTTGTAGTTTGGTGTCAGGATAATGTTATTCATGTTCATTTGACAATTTTAGTCCCAATATAATGCTGTTCAGTTGCAATCCTCTGCCTGCCTGAGGACCCTAAATGTAGCAGAATGAAGAGACAACTGTCCCTTGAGACTGGAAGATTTCATAAACACACTTTTGCTATTCTACTTGTTTATTTATCGATTTTGCAAGTCTCTGAGGGAATAGTTCCTGTGATTTCAATTAACTGCATTTATAAACTTCTTATTATATACATATATACACAAAATTATCATTTTAAAATCATGTTTGATAGAATATTGCATGAGTAAAAACTCAATCAATGCATTGACATATACGCCTGGGAGTGTATCTGTCTTGGTCAAATCATGAAATTTTGTCCCTGCAAAACTAAAAACTATCACAGTGCTTATCTACTTCTACCTGCTTCATCTGGTATTATTTGGTTGGCCTTATTTGAAAACTCCAAGTTGAAGTAGTGAAGTCCTTATATACCGTATTAATCGTAATAAACGCCCCTGCTCTAATAAATGCCTCCTTCCTCTTTTCCAAAAATAATATTAACTTGCATGAATTCCTAAATGCTTCTCTAGGCTAAGGTAGCTCCTTGAAATGGGGTCTACTCTTAAAGGAAAGAATTTGCTCCTAGAGGAGCAAATTCTTTCCCTTAAGAGGTGACCCCTACTGAGAAGGGAGGCAAAATAGTCAAGTTGCCGTGAAAGTATACCCATCACCTTTATATTGCCTATTAGAGGTATTTTGGCAGTAAGTAAGTAAGTAAGTAAGTAAAGACTTTATTTTGTGAGGGTAACAACATTTAGCACATACAATAATACATGTAATTGCTAATCTTCCATGAGGCCCTCAAGTGGCTGATTTACTACACTTCAGGCTCTTAATAACACTTCCACCCCCTTTCGCAAAAATGCAACACCCCCGGGCATTTAATAGGATTAATATGGTACTTTTTTTTTTGCTAAATCTCTCTTGTACATGTACATTCCAGCAGTGCTCTATGATTATCGTGATTGATTTTCGAACACTACCTTTCCAGTCAGACTTGATATGATGCAAAGAAGCTTACGGTGATGAATAAACACTTGGCATTTCATTTCAAACATTAACAGTGCTCTAGGTGAGCCAAACTTTTGAAGATGGAAAAAGAATGTCTCATGTCTCATCTTTTTCTTCCATAAAACAAATGTTTTAGGATCACAGTAGCATTGCCTCACAAGGAGATTCTAGAAAAAAAACAAGGGATCCGAGAAAAAATAAGGTCTTTGTAAAAAATTAAGGAAACATACAAAATTTAAGCCAAAGTTTTGGCGTTTTGGGATTTGATGATCGAACTGAAAATACTAGTAATGGTAAGAAGCTTTGTAGGAAAGTAGGCCTGAAAGTTACAAGTTACAGACAGCTTACTCTTTTGCACTGTCGAGCCTTGCAGCGAGAAAAACTGCTTTTTAGCATGTGCAAATAGCAGAGACTCCGATCATATTGTGCATCTCATTAGTCTGACTAGAGCTTTCCCTGAGCAGCCTCATCATGATAATTCAACTGCCTTATTAATCCTAATACACAGCCCTGTTCTAATAAACACCCCTGGAGGAGAAATTGTTTCCCTCAAGACAGGCAAAATAGTAGAATTGCTTCCTTTAAAGTGACCCATCACCCATTACTTTGAATTAATCAGCAGTTAGAAATAATAGGAGCTGAATTTTAAAAATTTAGGAAATGTGTCTTAACTATATTCTTTGATAAAAAGGTACTTTGAGATATCATTGTTCAGATATCCAGTTGACTTTAAATTTAGTTCAGAAATATGCATAAGTGATTTACCAAGAAAAGTTTCAAATGAGCATTAGCAGAGATGTTGAGAAGGTCTTAATATGATTATCTGCTACTACGATTGAATTATGATGGTCATGTGTAGTATAAATTATTCATATTGAGACTGGATTTGACCAGTGACAAGAGTTCTACGGCACTGACAAAGTACATATTATTCCAAACTGTACAACATTATCATTGGATATAAGTATTTGCAACTTTTGAGATGGAGGTGCACTGTTTGCTCAATTTGCATTTTTTTGCTTGATATTTTAGATATCCAATTTTGATTTGAACTAGAGGACTGTGTCAGACAATTTTTGTATTCATTTGAAAAAGAAATATGCTGTGACACCTCATCAGATTGCTGTACTGAAGCAGTATATGTCGTGTTGTAACCCTTCACTAGAAGCAGCATGCTGAGGTTGTTTTAACCCTTAATGGACCAAGAAGCAGACGACAAAATTTACGTCTGCAGAATTCAAAAAAAATTTCGTCCAAGCGATATCATAGTGAGAATTCGAACTCTAGAGGGCAAACAGTGTAGATTCAGATGAGGTGGCTCATTATGAGCCACCTCATCTGGATCTACACTTTTTGCAAATTTAACTATTTTAATTTTTGGCGCTTTAAGGGTTAATGAGTGTAAAACATGCTTTAAGGAGAATAAACTGAAATTATTATCTCTGAATCATCATTCAAAATGTATCTTCTTCGATGACAATTGTTATAAATGAAGGATAGAATAAGCTGTGGCTGGATTAAATTCTTTTATACATAATACCAGGATATCACTCAGCATAACTGGAATTAATTGATGGCATATTGTTCAGCATAATGGAAAATGTAGAAGTTTTTAAATGGAAAATGCAGAATGTGATTGAATCTTGGGTTGCTTAACAATTTTTAATGGATGAAGACCTTGGGAGTGAAATAGACTTTCAAGAACTTGAAAACAGTGTGTCCAACACTCCACTGATCATATTATAACCATGTTCAGTGTAATCACAGGGTATAAACCCGTCCGCCGATTTTCGCTTCCTGCAGAGACCGTCCGTCATGTTTGGCTTCTGCCGAGACTGTCCGTGATCTCTTGCTTCCTGCAGAGACTACCATCCTCGAAAAATGGCTTCCTGCAGAGACTGTCCACGTGACTGCTTCTTGCTGAGAGCCTCGGCAGGAAGCAGAATCACACGGACAGTCTCTGCAGGAAGCCATTTATCATGTACAGAAGTCTCAGCAGGAAGCAATAGATCGCGGACAGTCTCGGCAGAAGCCAAATATGACGGACAGTCTCTGCAGGAAGCGAAAATTGGCGGACAGGTTTATACCCTGTGGTAACAGCAATTTTCTTTATAACCCCATTTGGAGTGGCACCAAAGAACAGTTTTGTTCTGAAACTATAGTTGGTCTGCTGTATGTATAACTGTGTCACGACTTGTACCTGCTATAAGCATATTGTCTCAGCGCACATCCCAAATAATGTGATGTTATGGTGAAATTAGTATCAATAGCAGGTGCTTGTCTGTGGGAAGGATTGTGCTTAAAGAGATGGAAGCTAAATGGCACCATGTTTGAGTTCTGTGATAATGTTGAGATGGTTAGCTGACCGGTGACAATGTTTTACTCTCTTACAGGATTGCCCATAAAAGGGAGGAAACCTTTAAAACCGGTAAGTCTCATAATACCTCTTAAGGTAAATGGGGACACCTTCAGGGGAAGCAACTCTTACATTTCCTATTGTTTTGCATCCCAAAGAGGTCCTCTCTTGAAGGAAAGAAATGGCTCTCTAGGAGAAAATTCTATCCTTTGAGAATAGCCCTAATGTGCTTAAGTATTGGGACACCTAAAATAATAAATTTTCCATTTGTCCCAAATGGAAAATTAATTATTTTTAGGTGTCCCAATATATACGCACATTACAGTAGACACCGTTTTGGAAGGGTTTTGTTGTCAGGGAATGCAAACAGGAAGTCACAATAGTTGTCTCCCTTTGAAAGATGGCAGTATAGCATGGAGGTGGATCCATTAGAATATTAGAGCCACGACACGAGAAAACCAACAAAGTGGTTGTGCGCCCAGTGCAGACTCAGATCAGCCTAGTCCAATCAGACTCTTTGCTATGCGCTTGAAGGGTAGCTAAGGGTCTAAGCTACCTCCATGCAGACAGCAAAGAATCTGATCAGACTGGGCTGATCTGAGTCCGTGCTGGGCGTACTACCACTTTGTTAGCTAGTGTCGTGGCTCATAAGGATCTTGCTACAATTGCCATAATTATATCCCCACTGGGTGCACTCGTGTACAGACATTGTTTTTTTCTCAGAAAAACATTTCTGGTTACATGTTATGTGGATTTTGCATTATCCCCACGCACAACAGAGTTCACTTTGACTTTGAATACAGTATCAGCTGGGACACAAGTCAAAATGATAAATGCTTTACATATTCCACAAATACCTTGCAAATGCAAATCTATGCAAATTGATTGTCTCTGTTGAATTGCATAATATAATGTTAGTACAAGCTACTTATTTCACTTATCTGTAGGATGAAGTACTTGGGGCTTCACCTGTTGTTTTGAATGTGGCTTGGCCAGTGTTGTTGAAGTTCCTTAGTGTTTCACTGTTTTATCATTTCTTCAACATTACACGCGCTTTCAAGTACTTTGGAATTGAATAGTGTCTTGTCAAAATCTGTATGGAATTGACATAATTGAGCTGCGACACGACAAAACCAACAATGTGGTTGTGCACCCAGCGCAGACTCAGATCAGCATGGGCATTCGCCCAGTCTGATCAGAGTTTTGGCTGTCTGCATGGAGATAGCTTAGACTCTTAGCTACCCTTTAAGTGCTAAGCGAAGAATCTGATCAGACTAGGCGGATGCCGAAGCTGATCTGAGTCTGCGCTGGGCGCACAACCTTTTTGTTGGTTTTCTCCTGTCGCGGCTCAATTATTTCTGTGCTATTTTTCAGCCGGATGATGGTCAGGGTGAAACAGGGTCACTGGGGAATCAGCCAGGAGCTTACTTCTTTTCAGGTATGCCTTTAATATCATCTTCCTGATTTTCTGCCTTTTAACCCTACTGCACTCAGAACGGCCAAAACTCTATGGAGTTTAAAGATTCTGTTTTATCATATGACACTAAAATCACATTTTATTAGCAAATTTTGCACTAAAACGTCATGATTTCCCCATTAGAAAACGCGATGTTTTATGGACGTCAACGCATAACGTTACGACATAATTTGCATATTTAACCCACTAGTGGATTATCGTTTTTAATGCATGGCTTTATTACACTCTCAGATGCCACGTCATGTGATAAATGTCTTTAAGAAATAAATACATGCTTTAGAATTTACACAGAGTTCACAGGCTTACCTCCATGTCAGTCTTCAAACACATCATCAGCTGAATGATCGTGTTTTTTGTTTACTTTGAAATAGTATCTCAATCTGTTTCAGAGAGGGAGAGAGTAGAGAGACTGGACAGATAAGTGTTAAAAAGAAAAACGATAAAAAAAAAAAGAAAAAAAAAAAGGAAAACATGCAAATCTAAATTAGAAATTATCAAATCTTTCTTCACTGTAGGTTGACTTTCATTATGATAATCACTGGATGGAAAATGAGAGTGCTTATTTTGTACTGTACACTATTTCAGAAAAAATTGCAGACAGTCGGCCTGACGTTAATGGAGACGGGTATATGAACATGTCTAGAGGTAGGTTCATGCCATAATAACATGGAAAAAGCTTTCCCCTTAACTCTTTAAGCACCAGTGATGAAAATAGCTTAATTTGCAAACAGTGTAGATCCTGATGAGGCAGCTCATAATGAGCCGCCTCATCTAGATCTACACTGTTTGCCCTCCAGTCTTTGAATTCTCAATATTATACAGGTTGAATGGAACATTTTCTTTTAATTTTTGCAGACGTAAATTTTGTCATCTGCTTTTTGGTGCCTAAATTTATATTTGCAAAATACCAAAAAAACAGTCTATCAAAACTGAATCATATTGTGAATTCAAATACATGACAGCAAACATTATAGATCCAGATGATTTGGCTTATTATGAACTGCCTTGTTTGGAGCTAAGCTGTCTGCTAATGAACTGTTTTCATTTTGGGTGTTAACCTGACCACGGCTATAATTCAGACCTTGGGGTTTATAGATATAGTAGAGGTCATATAAATATGTGCTATGAGGACACTAGAATCAACTGTGACATCATTTACATAAATGATGTCACTATGTGAAGGTCAAGATAAGGGAGGGTTTTGAGAATAAATGGAATAGTTTCTGTTCATAAACAGTCAAATCTCCATATCTCGAAAACTGAAATCTTAAAGCACCCTCTTATTTCAAAGAATATAGTCTGGACTAATTTCCTATCTCAACTCCCGTTTAACTAACACCACAGGGGCATTACATTTACAAAAAGGTACCTCAATGGTTAAAAATCTCCCAATTTCCAAAATTCTTTCAGTAAACAGAATTAAGTGAGAATAGTATTTTCACATTGTTTTTAAAATAGCTGACAGTTGCATGAATGTCTCATGAACCATGATAGGGGTACATATTTTAATATATAAACCATGATAGGGGCACATATTTTAATATATAAATGTTGTATACATTGTCTGAGGATTTTGTGGCTGGACATTTGCAAGTTTGGCAATTCAATGAAAACAGGTATGGAGCATTTATTAGAGATGGGGCATTTATTAGGATTAAAAGAGGAAGCCAAATTTTCCTAAATTTTCCTTTTCTGAAGCTCTAATATAGAATAATTGCAGTCTACTTCTTCAAGATTACCTGAGAGAGTAGGCTAATCGGTGCAGTTCTTTAACATTTAATTTTGTATTGGTCTTACTTAGCTATCTTATAATGTCAGAGTCCATCTTGGTAGACTTATATACACGGGGGTAAATCAATACGTGAAGGGACACCCTAGTCTTGCAAAATTACGTAAATTTTCTGTAAGTATTGCCACAGTTTTGCGACTCACGGAGTAAAAATCTCATTTTTTTCAAAAACCACATTTGCAATGGTGTTGTCAATGAGCGCACGCTATTTGGTTATAATTTGTTTCGAGATATATGCAATAGAAACAGCACTTCCGTGTAAATCATGCGAGTTAATTCGGTCACAAATGTCGTTCTGTCTGTTGATTTCAAGTACATGTGACCTTGGAACAAATTTAGAAAGGAATCAAAGAAGATGCGAAGTTTGGTTTATATTTTTCATTTTAATTTAAGCTTCGGTTTAATATTCTTTCTGGTCGTAATCAAATTATTTTTCATCGTTTTAAGGAAGAGAACAACTACGCATTTTATTGACCGTTTTGCTTAATGTACGATAAATTTGGCAGTTTATGCTGTGACATTTTCTTTGACACAGTCAGAGTTCTTCATGCTTTTAACCCATGTATATGGCGGATTCACAAATGTATGAGTCAGAGTATACATTCTATATTAGAAATACGTTGAGTCGAGAATTTTAAAGAAAAAATGTAAGGTTATAGTCATATGCCTCAGAAATTATCATGATGTGCACTTGAAGAGGCATGTGCGGTAATTGAATGGAATGAGGTATGCATGTGACGCGATAGTGTTTGCTGTTAATTGATATTTTAGTGATGTACACAGACCTGTGACAGGCATCACACGGGGGCATCGTGCGTGTTTTTTTCTTTTAAATGTCGGTACTGTCACTATCATTTTACATGCCCCATCCCACCAAATTAAGCCAAAATAAATACCTTGCGTCACCATAGAGTATAATGTAACTCGTATGATGTGGATGCGGTCAACATTTCGAATATCTATACTGAACATAAAAATGCAGTAACATGCACAGGTTTTAATATAAGAGGTGTCCACCGCATCCTTATGCAAACATAAATCAGCTTGTGCGGTGGGCCGGGCGGTGGCACAGTCTCATCACAGACATTCTGTTTGCATGAACGACCCATTAGACATGTGGAATCAATACAGTGAAATGCCAATTTTCTAATTTGCTGTATGGACAACTATAAAATTTAGAAGGGACCTGAGGTCATTTACGCTCCTCGATGAGCAAAGTCTTTCCCTTAATAGCTGATCTCATTGAAAGAGGATGCAGTTATTAACAGCAGATTTGCTTCCCTTGAAAGTGTAATCATCCACCTTTTAAAAAGAATGATAAACTTTTCTTATAGCTTTCACTGCTAAGCTTATTTTTATAAGGCAAGTGCTGCCGAGATGGTTTATGTCAATATTTCTAAAGCAGTCATATGGTAAAGTGTATCAGTAAGCAGCCAGTTGTAGCAAAATAGGCCGTGTGGCGGCCGTAAAACGTCTCCCCGTACATCATCATAGTGCAGATTATATTTTCTGGTCCTTTGGGATCATTGGGCTCATTTCAGTTATCTTAAAAAATAGAGTTCCGCTTAAACCTGTGCTAGGGGGCGTTGCTGGTGTCGCACAAGTCATTACTAGTCATGAACAGACTAAATTAAACCGAGTCAGCTATTTTCTGTTCTTTGATGTATTCCTTGCTTCCAAAGGATCTTACTATTCAGAACTTATTTATACTGTGCTGACCGAATGGGCAATCAACCTTAGTGAAAAGTGGACTTGTCGGTTAGCATCGGAACTTTTTTTTTCTTTCAAATTCATATACATGCAACACTAAAGTATAGCCAAACCTGTCTTAAAGGGTCACCCAAGGAAAGGACAAATTGTGGCTGCTAGTAGTAGTGGTATTCCAATTCTCATATCGACGTTGCCCCGCACCTCAGCGGAACGAATCCATAGCCGCAGTAACGTGGCGCGAGGCTTGTGGCTGCTAAAGACACATAGCCCCATTATACAGGTTCAGTTGCACTGTATTTTGGCAAATGGGACCCTGAAAATGTGTTTTTAGAAATCGGGTGATCCTTTAGTAGAGATGGGTACATGAGCCGGTTTGACAGAGTTACGGCTCCTTGAGAGTTCTGGCGTTTCGAACAAACCATTCCCTTTAGTGGCGTGTCCTTTTAGGGCCAGGCGCAAGGCTTGGGGGCACAGTGTTACAAATACATTTCTTGCCACTATTTTTATCCCCCGACCGAAAGGTTCGGGGGATATAGCGATGAGCCTGGCGTCCGTCCGTCCGTCCGTCCGTCCGTCCGTCCGTCCATCCGTCCGTCCGTAAACATTTTTCTTGTCCGCTCTATATCTTGAATACCCTTTGGAATATTTTCATGGTACTTCACAGTTATGTAGAACAGGACATGACGAAGTGTCGCGTACAAGAATGGTAACTCTTGCTATTGTACTTTTTGAGTTATCTTCCCTTTGGTGAATTTTTGGCAGATTCGTGTCCGCTCTGCAACTTGAATACCCTTTGAAATATTTTCATGATACTTTACAGATATATAGAACAGGTCATGACGATGTGTCGCGAACAAGAATGACAACTCTTGCATTCTTACTTTTTGAGTTATTTCCCCTTGATGGTTTTAGCTGTGATTTTGTGTTGATTTCGTGTCCGCTCAATAACTTAAATACTCTTTGGAATATTTTCATGATACATTACAGATATGTAGAACAGGTCATGACGATGTGTCGCGAACAAGAATAGCAACTCTTGCTTTCTTACTTTTTGAGTTATTTCCCCTTGATGGTTTTAGGTGTGATTTCCTGTCGGCTCTATAACTTGAATACCCTTTGAAATATTTTCATGATACTTCACAGATATATAGAACAGGTCATGGCAATGTGTCACAAACAAGAATGACCACTCTTGTTTTCTTACTTTTTGAGTTATTTCCCCTTGATGGTTTTGGGTCTGATTTCGTGTCCGCTCTATAACTTGAATACCCTTTGAAATATTTTCATGATACTTTACAGATATGTAGAACAGGTCATGACGATGTGTCGCGAACAAGAATGACAACTCTTGCTTTCTTACTTTTTGAGTTATTTCCCCTTGATGGTTTTAGCTGTGATTTTGTGTTGTTTCGTGTCCGCTCTATAACTTGAATACCTTCTGAAATATTTTCATGATACTTCACAGATATTTAGAACAGGTCATGATGATGTGTCCCGAACAAGAATGACAACTCTTGCTTTCTTACTTTTTGTGTTATTTCCCCTTGATGGTTTTAGGTGTGATTTCGTGTCGGCTCCATAACTTGAATACCTGTCGAAATATCTTCATGATACTTCACAGATATGTAGACAAGGTCATGACAATGTGTCGCGAGCAAGAATGACAACTCCCCCCCCCCCCCCCCCCCAAAAAGAAATTTTTTTTTCCAGATTTGGATTCTTTGTCCAAATTCACTTACTAGAGAGCTCAAAACTAGATTTGTATGGCTTGTACTTAAGAAGTTCTTCACGCATTTTGAGATGTTGAATGTATCATATGCTATACATTGTGTACATGGTGGCTGTTTGAGATTTTACCTCTTTTTAGCAGTCTGGCATACTGTTTTGGTCTGAGTGTTAGATAATCATGCATCTGTTAAACAGATAATGTCAATCAGAAGCATAGTAGAATGACATTATATTACTTATATATGTTTTGAAGTGCATCCTGTTTACCAAGGCAGAAGGGGCCTTTGGTCGGGGGATTTGCCATCTCCTCTGATGGCTATTTTTGTCACTAGTGATGTTTATGATACGCTCGTATGGTCTAATAACGCAGTACACGTGCAGCACTTATCTGCGTATTTATCCCTTATTAGGTTTTAGTTTGGTGAACTGTACATGTAAACTGGGAGAGAGACAAACAAAATTATACCGATAAAAATTACTCTGATAATATAACACTTGTGATATTTTCGGAAAAAAAATGGCTATTGTGATTTTTGTAATGGATTATTCACGGAAAGTGTGGTATTATTCACAAAAGTTTTGGATTTTGAGAGTGGCGCTAATTATTGCACGTGCTGTAGAATCGAATACATAAGAACTGAGTAAGTGAATTTGGGTTGAACGTCCCACCAACAACTAGGTCATACGGAGACGGAACATCGGTTTGAAGTCTCATCCGAAAGGACCGGAGAAGCGGGGAATCGATCTTACGACCCTCCTGGATTGGTAGTCCAGCGCGTTATCCACTACACTGCTGTCACTCCTTGCAGTTCATATACCATCTGGTGCAGTTTCTTACGGTAAGCAAAACGTTTGTATGATAGTAATTTTCTAAAGATTTAGTTTGTACACAATACCGTTCCAACACAACAATTGTTCTCTCAGTGGACACCCTGGTTGGACTGATCCGGGTCTACACCGTTTGACCAGACATGTCGATGGTAGAGTTGTCCGAAAACTCCTGCCGGATGCCGTATAGACATAACGTGACCTACCACTTTGACAACAAATATTAGGACACTGTTATCTAAGCAAACGGTGTAGACCCAAGATAGACTTTTCTTGAACAGTCTGATTGGGGTCCGCACTGCTGGCCACATTGCCAGAAATCTTGACAACATCGCCTTACAGCAAAATCAAAGACGTTGTAAAAGTTTAGGACATCAATAGTCATTTGGCAAAGGCATACTTGAGACAGTGGAATTACGCAGTTGGTGGGAAGTCAGCTCAGGTCCGAAAATATTAGTTGTTTTCTTTTCTGATTAGCTATTGTATGTTATATACTCATTTTATGTGTTCTTCGTAGCATTAATAGTATTTTTACAAATGAAATGCCAACGTGCATCTACCATTTACTGGAAATAAGTGGGGTAGACCAACACCGTTATTTTTTGGCAATATAATGCAAGGCGCAACGCATTCTTACAGTACATTATTTAATCATAACAAGAGCTTATAAGTCGGTCACATTGATTCAGAGGAAAGAAAATTCTAACCTTCAGACTGCCAGTTTCCAAAGTTACGAGCAAGTATATATTAAGTACTCAATTGTAATGAAAAGTAATCATTGGAGCAATACTAGTATTTGCACTTATTAACAATGGACATATACAGGTCTTTACTAGGAAATCATGTGCGTACACCGTTGTTTTTATGCATGGAAACGAATCCTGCAACACGTTCTTAGAGTGTATCATATAAACAATCACAGAGGAAGCTAATTTTGTCAGAAAAAGAGACGAAAAAGTTCAGATTGATTCAAAAGAAAGAAAATTCCTACCTTCAACCAGCCAGCCTCAAAAAATGTACACTACCTTGACAAACTAGAACCGAATTGGCTCGTTAACTACTGCATCTCACGTGAAACATTTTTAACGAATATTAACTTTAAAGAATCCTCCAAAGCGTGACCAGTTCACTTTTTCTACAAATGTCCCGTCATGCTTATAATTGGTACATATTTCACCAAAACACTCGTGTTGACATAATGTTTCATCAAAAACGAAAGTACACCGTGGCAAGACTTTTACCAAATACGCCCGGAAACGCAAGACTAGGTTGTCTCTTCACGTATTGATTTACCCCCTTGATATAGCTAATAAGAAGATATAGAAAAGTAATTTTTTGAAATTAAGAAATTTACCATAATGACCCTAAACATTGGGGGAAGAAGTTTTACCAGGTTCCGCACTGTTTGTCACTCTGCAGGCAACTCTTGGATACACTGCTGCAAAGTTAAAGTGACTTTGTAACATTTTAAGATACAGTCAACTCTTGATATCTCGAAGTCGTAAGTGATACCAAACTACTGATGTCCCAAAGTAAATTTTCTGGTTCCAGAAAATTTACTATGAGATAGCAGTAGTTTGAGATAACAGGAGTTGAAATGTAAAGAAAAATCATGAAATGTGGTTGGACAACATTCTTTGACATAAGCAGATTCTTTGAGATTTCAGTGTTTGAGATATCGAGAGTTGACTGTACTGTAAAAGTTCTAAATATTGGGACAGGTAGGTTTGAGCAATAGTGCAGACCCAGATCAGACTGGTCCTTCAGGAGCAGTCTGATCAGGGTCTACACTGTTTGCTATTCCACTTGGATCTTTCAGACACATGACTGATTAAGATTTGGAAAACTAAACTTTTCAACTTTTAGAACAATTACTCTGATTATTCTAGGTGTCTTCAAGAAGGGCAGTTGTCAGTTACTGGCGAAAGTATGTGCACTTAGTACTGGTTAACCGCTTAGGAGGTCTAAGCCTGCCCAGGAATAGTGTGGTTAGGTTAACTGACCGTCCCGACATGATCATAGCTGTTTACCGTGGACGTAAAGCAATAAATCAATCAATCAATCATATTCTAGGTGTCAGAACGTGAAGAATTTTTAAGTTAATCATGGCAATTGGTTAAGATGCACCAGTTTTTAGCTCACCTGAGCCATTAGCTCTAGGGGAGCTCATAGGATTGGCAGGCTCCTTTGTCCGGCCTTCGTGGTTCATCAACATTTTCAAATGACTTCTCCTCTGAAACCACTAGGTCGATTGTAACCGAATTTCATGTAGAGCCTCGAAGGGGCTGGGAAATGAAAAGTTGTTCAAACGGTCTTGGTCACAGACCAACATAGCAACCATGCCCATATATGGTAAAAACCTTAAAAAACCTTCTTCTCCAGAACCATAAGCTGATAGCCTTGAAATTTGATACGTAGCATTGTGTACACAAGTACTACCAAGATTGTTCAAATTATGACCTTGGGTTGACCTTGACCTTTTGTACAGCAAGGTAGTATTTTCTTTCTGCTGCTTTTATAATGGAAAATGCAAGAACATATGATTTCTTGGAGACTGTTTAAGATTCTGGGCTAAAATCTGGTATTAAAGTCATCTTAATGAGAATGTGAAGATTTGTGAATACAAGAGGTCAAGGGCATTCTATGACCTAGGTCTCACATTTCGACAATTTAAAAATCTATTCAAAAGTCACTTTGCCAATTGTAAGCAAATTTCATATAGAGCCTCCAGGGGTTGAGGAAACAAAAATTTATTCAAAACAGTCAAGGTCATATGACCAAAATGGCCGCCACACCCATATATGGCAAAAACCTTTAAAAATCTTCTCCAGCACCAATTCACTGATGGCCTTTAAACTTGGTATGTAGCATTGGGTACTCAAGAACTAAGAAAAGTGTTCAAAGGTGACCTTGGGTTGACCTTGACCTTTTTTTGCATTACGGTCAAATATGGAGAACTGCTAGAACAAGATTTCCTGGAAATTTTGAAGCCTAAAAATTGGTACATGAAGGTTTGTGAATACAAGAGGTCAAAGTAATTCTTTGACCTTTTATCCAGGTCTGTCATATTTTGGCTGGGCTGGGTAGCGCAATCGGTAGGGCACCTGACTCATAAGTCAGAGGTCCTGGGTTCGAATCCCGGTCTGGCCACATACTTTCGTTTCTCCTTCCGCTGATTCAAGAAGGGTAGTTGTCAGTTACTGGCGAAAGTATGTGCACTTAGTACTGGTTAACCGCTTAGGAGGTCTAAGCCTGCCCAGGAATAGTGTGGTTAGGTTAACTGACCGTCCCGACATGACCTTAGTTGTTTACCGTGGACGTTAAGCATCAAATCAACCAACCAACCAACCAACTGTCATATTTTGACAATTTCAAGACCCAGGTCTGTCATCTTTTGACAATTTCAAACATCTTCTCAAAACCCAAAGGGTCAGTTATAACCAAATTTCATATAGAGCCTCCGGGGTCTAAGGAAGGGAAAATTTGTTCAAACGGTCCAGGTCACATGACCAACATGGCAGCCATGTCCATATATGGCATAAACCTTTATATGAAATGATTTCGCCCTCCAGTGGGATTTGAATTTGGAACCACTAGCTCAGCAGACCACCTCTTTACTCACTGAGCTCCTTGGGGCTTCTTTCTACTGGGTAGTCTTATAGGGTCGAGTCCGATAACTTCGGACAGCAGGTAAATTCGGATTTACCATTGCAAACAATGAAAATCCAGATGAGACAGCTCATATTGAGCTGTCTCATCAGGATTTTCACTGTTTACCCAGTTCAGTTTGTTGAATTTCAAACAACTGAAATATAAAGGAAACAATGTCACTGTCCGAATTTACCCGCTGTCCGAATTTACCCGACTTTACCCTAATAAGGCTGTTTGCTGTGTAGTTCAGTGATTGTTCCTCAAAATTTCCCCATGTCTGGAGCTCTGAAATGCGAGTATGAATCAGCAGCTAGAATCAATTTGTTGTAAGAATAAAAACTTGCTTAGAAGTAAGTCAGTGACATATTGAGCTGCACCTGAAGAAAAAAAATGAAAATAAGGTGAACTAGTTTTAAATTCTTAGGTGTAAACACTGTGAATCACTTAACCATTATAGCACCAAAAATGGGTATGACAAAATTTACGCCCACAAAATTAAAAAAAAAAAATGTTTGTCCGAGCTATGTCACCAAAGCTAGATTCAAATGGATGGATAGATGACTTACCATTTTATGTCCTTTTCAACAATATATCAGCCATATCAGACAGACATTAGATTCAAAGATTAACCAATGATATCCAGAAAAAATAAACTGCTAAACCAGTCTGCTCATCTGCTTAAGTCTGATCAGGGTTCAAGATTATAAAACTTGAGAATAATCTCAAACTCCTAAACATGCTCTGAAGCAGCCAATCAGTGTGCTTTATTTTGAGTTTGAGAATGTAGCAAGTTTTATAACCTCTGGGCCAGAGGGTTTGCCATCAGCACACATAGCAAGGGACTTTAAAGGCACAAAACCATGGCTCTAGCTAAACTTCATGGGTTCAAAGATTTTAGTTGCAAATAATAATTCTTCAAGTTTGTTCACCGTTTTTGCCAAGGGGGACAACTTTAGTGACTTCTTGATTACTTCCCTGAACAATGTATTAGTTCTAAAAGAGGGTCTATTCTTAAAAAAAAGAATTTGCTCATAGAGGAGCGAATTCTTTCCTTTAAGAGATGACTCATTGACAAGGATCCAAAAATGAAAATTGCAGAGTTGTTGCCCCTGAAGTGTATCTGTATTCTTTAATCATCTCTTTAGCGTGTTGAGGCTATCATGGTTATAAATCTGGCCCTGAGAGTATAAAACTTGAGTACATTCTCAAACTCAAAATAAAGCATACTGATTGGCTGCTTCCGAGCACATGCTCGGAAGCAGGCAATCAGTGTGCTTTATTTTGAGTTTGAGATTATTCTCAAGTTTTATAACCTCGAACACTGGTTGAGGTTCATTTTTGAGCATTTAGCTGCACATTTTCATTGTTTCAGAAGTACGGGATGAAATAGACAGTGCAGTGCCACCTGATATTCCCAGAAGACCTCGTACACCATCAAATGACCCACAAAGACCTAAAACTCCGAGTGGGGAAACTCGTCCAAAAACCCCCACTAGGCTGAATCTTCAAGGGGACGTGAGACAGAAACCTACCAACCCACCAAACAGTGCTCATCTTCCTAGAAAAGACTATTCACAGGAGGATTCACGAGATTATTCATTAGACAATTCAAAAGGTTTAGACTTTGGTCGAAGTGAGTTCAGTTCGCGGCCTCCCCCGGGGCCAAGAAATGAACAGTTTCGTCCAGACGGTTCACGTGGAGAATTCACAAGGGAGTTAGGGAGGGGTCGGACTAATTTTTCTATGCATGGTTTGCCAGAGTCAAGGTTTGACTCCTATAACAGAAATGAGGCAGCTCGCCCAGGTCAGTTTAGGAGTCGAACCCCAGGACCTGAACATATGCAAAGATCGCAGGGTCCCGATTATCGGCCTGACCCTAGTAGACCTAAAACCCCAACAGCATCAGACATGAGGAGTAAAACTCCTGTTCCAGGATTATATGGACAAGTGCCAGGTGGAAACCCGGATTACGCAACAAATTCTAGGTACCCTAGTGTGTGGGGCAGTTCAGGTAGTGCACCATATAGACCAGGATTGGACGCGAATTCACGACCTTGGGGAAACAGTATTCCTGAGCATTCTGTGACTCCAAATATGCAACGACGTGATATGTTTGATTCTTTCGGGAGATTGAACTCCGGTAGTGTTCAAGGGGGTGCAGGTCGCCCCAGACAAAGTACTTCCTTTGAATCTGAGGAACCCTTACCCAGCAATATTACAAGGATTCCTAAAAGAACTCCTTTTCAAAACCCCCCACTCAGCAATCAGGTGCCTGGTATGCAATCACCGTTTCATTATCCAGGTAGTATAGAGGACAATGCAAAATTCATGGAAATGAATGTGACTCTAATGAGACAGGAAAGTGGATTTGGTTTCCGGATCATTGGGGGCACTGAAGAGGGATCACAGGTGAGTTGGTGACCAGTCACACTGGGTTTGTAGATAATATTGGAAATTCAGGTAATATTGGCAATTTTTTTTTTTTTTTTTTTTTTCTTCTTGAAACTTCACAATTGCAAAACTTAGCAATTGCTTAGTAATGTGAAAATAAAACCATTGTGAGCAGTTAATTGCATTTAACCCTTAAAGCGCCAAAAATGAAAAAATGTTGAATTCGCAAACAGTGTAGATTTTTCGAAATTCTGCAGATGTATATTTTGTCGTCTGCTTTTTGGTGCATTAAGGGTTAACAGTCCAAGAACCATTATGGGAAAAACAAATTCATACTTAGTAAATGTTTTCACTGTCACAAATGAAATTTGCACACAAAAAAAAGAAACATGAAATTTTTACAGCATGCTGTTGATAAGACATAAGTCAAAATAAGGGGGTAGAAATCTGGGTGCGGGAGGAATTTCATATGATAGTACTTACGTGTAAATTTTCATATGCCCAACATGAGACCGGTTGTATTATGTTGTTGCATTGTTGGGCTGCCCATCTGTACATCTGGGCCCAGTTGTTCAAAGCATCGTTAGCTTAACGAGCTCATTAAGAGGTTAACTCGTTAAGTGTTTCAGGGCTTTATAACCAAATACACTGATATATTTTGTTGAAAAAATGTGAGAAACTTCTCACATTTTTCCAACAAAAAATATTGGCATATTCAAGATAGTAATGTTTGAAAATTTAATGAAACCTTAACTAACGACATTGTTAGTTTTGAAAAGCAGGCCCCTGTTTTCTGTTGAGGACAACTCCGCGTCTGAGATGGTTTTTGCTCATTCTCCAGCTGTTTCTAATGAGTGGTGGTTATTGAGAAAAATTATCCTACAAATGAGCTGTCGTGAACATTATTGTTTTTAACACATATGGATCCAGCAAGGGCTCAGAACAACTGGCACAGCCCTGCAGTCTGATCAACGCCTGTATTGTTCACACACAGTATACACAGACCCCAAAGAATCTCTAGGCTCAAATCAGGGCTCTAGCTGAACAGCACAGACTCACAGATCTGCTTGCGTTTTTGCTGCTTCCAGATACAAAAAAATCCTTTTAGGGCCAAAAAGCTGACAACAAAATTGATGTCTGTAAAACTAAAAAAAACTTATGTCCATGCTAAATCATATTGAAATTCCAAAAACTAGAGGGCAAGCAGTGTAGAAATAGATGAGGTGGCTCATTATGAGCAGTCTCATCAGGATCTATGGTGTTTCTGTTCAGCTGTTTTTGTCTCAGGCGCTTAAAGCAGAGCTGTAGATAAGAGGGAGTATTTGGTGATAATAAGGGATAAGTTTTGTTATTTTTGCATAAAACCATTTGTTGTGACCCCTCATCTGAACTGTCTCATCGTTTCAATGAAAATTAAGCAAAATTATCCTTAATTATCATTAAATACTCCCTCTTATCTTGAGCTCTGTTAAAGTGATAAGCCCATTTTTGCCTGTCATGCCTAATTGTCATCATAATGCTCACCTTACCTGAAGCCCTGAATATTGATCAGAAGTTTGCTGTATGAAAGTTCCAGTGTGTAAAATTTTCTTGTTATGCAATATGGTATGAATTGCCTCATAAGAAAAAACTGTCATATCTTGTGCACAAACACTACAAAGCTTAAATGAGCCGTGACTCGACAAAACCAACAAAGTGGCTGTGCCCCCAGCGCAGACTATGATCAGCCTGGGCATCCGCCCAGTCTGATCAGAGTCTTCGCTGTTCGCATGGACGTAACTACCCTCTACGTGTTTAGTGTAGAGTCTGATCAGACTGGGTGGATGCCAAGGCTGATCCGAGTCTGCTCTGGACGCAAAACCACTTTGTTGGTTTTCTCGTGTTGTGGCTCAAATTGAGTTGAGGCTGACCATGGGCATAAGTCAGGTTTCATTATGATGTGTTGGAATTCATTGTTATGTCATGTGAAGTAAAGACATTACCACAGGTAAAATAAATTGAGCGGCGACACAACAGAACAAACAGTGGCATGTGAACCCAGCAAAGACTCGGATCAACCTAAGTAACCACCCAGTCTGATCAGTCTTTGCTGTCAGCATGGATGTAGCTTAGACCCTTAGCTACCTTTTTTAAGTGCACAGGGAAGACACGATCAGACTGGGTGGATGCCTAGGCTGATCTGAGTCTTCCCTTGGTGCACATACCACTCTGTTGTTTTTGTCATGTTGCGGCTCATTTTGATAGATGAGCTTGCATTAAAGTGACTGGGTACATTTTCTTTTTTTGCGGCTGGTTTTTCGATTGAATACCACTTCTTGTTTGCTTCATTGCCTTTTGAAGCCATTTCAAAATGAGGTGTACACCTAAAGGAATGAATTTGTTCTCAGTATAGACTTTATGACTTGACCAGGCCCAAAGGTTATAAAACTTGAGAATAATCTCAAACTCAAAATAAAGCACACTGATTGGCTGCTTCCGAGCATGAACTCGGAAGCAGCCAATCAATGTGCTTTATTTTGAGTTTGAGATTATTCTCAAGTTTTATAACCTCGAACCCAGATTGGGAAGTGAGGCAAGCATGAAAGACAGAGTTGCTTCCCCTGAAATAGCACCTTAATATGGTGGCACCAGAGCTGAATAGTGCTTCAGAGAAGAAGGGGTAACAGGGATAATTTAGAGTTTACCTGGAGTCCTCAAGAAACCCCTGTGTTCCGATCCCTCATTGGGATCATCTCACCAAGGCGTTTCTGGTGTGGTCAGGACATTAGTTTTCTTATAGAGATAAGAAAAATCACCTCAGAATTATCCTCAAAAACCCAAAGTAACTGTCCAGAGCTTTGGCATGACAACAAACTGTGGAGATACCAGAGCTCTAGATAAGAGGGGTATTTGATGATAATTGAGGGATAATTCTCTTAAATTCTCATCAGAACCATATGTTGTGACCCCTCATCTGAACTGTCACATCGAGACCGTTCAGATGAGGGGTCACAACATATGTTTTTATCCAGAATTAACAAAAATTATCCCTAATTATCACGCCACAACATAATACATCACTAATTATCACCAAATACTCCGTTTTTCCTAGGGCTCTGGATACTTTTACTTAGTTTTCGTAGTCTTACGATTATGATGCTTTGGTTTGATTTGTAACACTTAAAGTGCCAAAATGAAAATAGTTAAATTTGCAAATAGTGTAGATCCAGTTGAGGTAGTTCATAATGCCCCCAATCCTTGATCTATACTGTTTGCCTTCCAGTCTTTGAATTCTCAATATGATACCGCTTTGACGAGACATTGGTTTGGCTTTTTGGCATTGTTGGCAGTGTTGGGTGGCCATATCCTTTTATCAAGTTAATCTGTATATTCCTTAAGTAGTGTTCTGTTAGTAGCCTCTTTGTGTAGTGACATCATGGAATTAGTGATCATTGTTGATAAAAAAAAATCCTGAATTTTTACCCCAAAACTTCAATTAGCTGGAACTGTACAACGACACTGCATTCTGCGGTATTGGCTTCATGTTGCTTTTAAAACCTAAACTTTAGTAAAGTGACAAAAAGAAAAAGCTACTTGCAGACAGTGTTGATCCTGGTAAGGTGGCTCATCATGAGCAACCTAATCTGGATCTACACTGTTTGTCTTCTAGTCTTTGAATTCTCCATAGAATTTAGATTGAAAGAAACATTTTTTGCAATGTTGGAGACATAAGTTTTGTCTTCTGTTTTACTGGTGCTTTAAGGTTAAGGCTTACCTATGAGCAGGTGTGATAATTAGTACATCTGCAAATCAAGTGAAAATGTTTTGAAGCTTAAGCTTCTGTGAAGACACAGAGATTAAAGAGGGAGTTCATGTATGGTACACAGAAATGCTAATCCTTATAGAATCTGAACAGCAAAGACTGATAAGGCCAAGCATATACTGCGGTCATCTAGATCTTCATTGTTTGCAAAGGCCATAAAACAGATGTTAACTTGGTGCTGCCAGTATCTTGTTGGCAAGATTGTAATTGTTATTCTCTTCTTAGAGTCTGCAATGAGTTCTTAACTCTTTAAGCACCAAAAAGCAGACGACAAAATTTACGTCTGCAAAAATTCAAAATATGCCTTGTCCAAGACATTTCATACTGAGAATTAAAAGACTAGAGGGCAAACAGTGTAGATCTAGATGAGGCGGCTCATTATGAGCCGCCTCATCCAGATCTGCACTTTTTGCAAATTCTGCTATATCCGTCACTGATGCTTCAAATGTTAAGCTTCCTGCATAATGAAAAACCTAATGAACTACATATGGTAAATTTCAGAAACATAAACTGGAGTAATCATTTTAAACTGAGGTCAGAATGAATTTGAATTACTGTATTTTCAGGTGGCAGTTGGCCATATAGTGCCAGGTGGCGCAGCAGATCTTGATGGTCGGTTAAGAACGGGTGATGAAATCTTATTCTGTGATGGTGTGTGTGTAATTAACTCGTCTCATCATAAAGTGGTTCAGCTGATGGGTAATGCAGGGTTCAGAGGTCAAGTCTCACTGGGGGTCCGACGGAGAATTGCCACTTCTTCAGGTAAAATATTCTGGTTATGCAGTAACAGAGGAGGAAACACTTATTTGCACACTGGATAGAAAATGCCATTCTTTTCACCTGGGATAGAAAATCTTATCTTACCCAGGTGTTCTTACCCGGGACCAGATAAAAATCACAAGCATTCAATGCATTGGTTGTATTGGAGGTCACGTATCTGCGTCGTCAAGTGACATTGGCGTTTAAGATGATTACGTTATGAAGATGGCAAAAATGACGTCAGTTTATGCACGCCAGACATTGATGTAAAGAACCAAATGGCGGTCGTTGAAAGTGGCGCCTTGTTACAAAATAAAAAAGAAACCTTTCAAGCTATAAAATTACGTATTTTAACAAGTTCTGAAGTCGAAACAAAATGTGATGTGCAAGAAAAAGTATCTGTCATGGGTGTGAGGTGCAGATAGAAAAACCTGTCACTCGAGATCACTGTTCAGCATCACTTGACAAGCCTCATGATTCGGAACAGTGACCCTCGTGACAGATTTTTCTATCCACACCTCATACCCTTGAAAGATATTTATAATCTCACACAAAAACAGCTAAAACTCTATGTTGGACAAGTGGAATTTTCCAGCCATGAACTGAGTGGCTAAAAATAAATTACAGATTGAAAGATGTACATACATTGAGGTTAACCCCAGAAGATATTGCGCTTCTTTGCAAGTGTGACATTGATAAGATTATTATTAACCAGTAAATGCAATTTAAGGTGTATCGGTACACTGCACTGTTTTTCTGTTATAGGGAGACAACATTTTGTGACCCTGTTTGCTCTCTAGATGTTGAAACCCCTCCAAAAAGGGGTCTGATCTGAAAGAATTTGCTTCAAGAGGGACAATGTGCTCCTTTGTTTCTATAGGAGCAAATTCTTTCATTTAAGAGTAGACTTCCATTGAGAAAGGAGGCAGAAATGAAAAGGGTTGAGTAGCATATTCTGAAAGTGTACCTATTCATCTTAACCCTCTTGCACTCAGAACAGCCAATTACTCCATTAACCCTATTGCACTCAGAACAGCCAATACTCCATTGAGTTTTGGCTGTTTTGAGTGCAATAGGGTTAAGAGTGATTGCACAACAAATTGGTAGGAATAACTACCCACGTTAGCCATGGTTATTATTACAGAAGGCTACCCGTACGATGTGATAGTAACAAGGCGAGAGAATGAAGGCTTTGGTTTTGTGATAATCTCCTCAGTGACGAAGGCAGGGTCCACCATAGGTGAGTTCATCGGTATGTGTCACCAGTTTTATTTCTTTATTTCGTAGTTAGTCACCATTACTAGCAAGTTAGTCACTGTTTCTAGCAAGATGGTCTGAGTCCTAGCAAGCTAACCACCAATGCCAGCAAAGGGCCGCCTTATTAACTCTTCAAGCACCGAAAAGCAGACGACAAAATTTACGTCTGCGAAAATTAAAAAAATGCTTTGTCCAAGACATTTCATATGAGAATTCAAAGACTAGAGGGCAAACAGTGTAGATCTAGATGAGGCGGCTCATTATGAGCCGCCTCATCAGGATCTACGCTGTTTGCAAATTTTGCTGATTTCGTCACTGGGGCTTAAAGAGTTAAGAGAACTGCTTGAATCATAAGCAAGCTAGTCATCATAACTAGCAATAACTAGCAAGTGAGAGACCATTACTTAAAGGCTAGTCAATCTTGCTAGCTAGGAATCACATTATGACAGGGTTCGCACAGACCTGGAAAAGTCCTCTAATTTGACCTTGGTCATGGAAAAACCCTCGATTTTTCAAAAAGTGCAAATTGTCCTGAAATTTTGCAAAATCTTCCTGAAAATTACTATAGATCCTTGAAAATTATCGAAAAACGAAGATCTGTGGGATTTGTGGGATGCAGCGCACAAAAAATGATTGCGAATCGCTGGATAGGGAAAACGAATACAGTGTGCCACTGTATTCTGATTCATTAGGTACAATGGTCCCAGCATTTATCCTTATAAACGGGTGGAAGGAATCGAGTGTGACAGCTTCCATTGAAGGTTAAACGGAAGTTGTGTGGAAAATTGTTAAAAACAATAAAGAATGAGCTGGAAGGAGAAATATATTTACACAAATGAATGGTAAAAGAACCCTGCACATAGTGAATGGATTCAGTCCTCTAAGGGTGACGAGTTGAAGGTGCTGTGTTCAGCCTGTGACTGCATAACAGACATTTCTAACATGGGGGAATTGGTTTTTAAAGTCCCATGTAAAAGGGAGCAAAAACCTATCCAATGTGTTCCACAAAGAAAAGGCTGAATCTTCCCAGAAAATAACTGCCTTCTATGGCTCATCAAAGTTGAAATCTGAATCTGAAGCCAGAATTGAAATTGACTCACTAAGTAAGTGGTCAGTGAAATTGAATCCTGGAAAAATGAAAAAGTCCTGGAAAAGTCCAGCCATGTTTAAACAAGCTAGTCACCATTACCAGAAAGCTGGTCAGTTCTAGCAAGATAGTCATAATCACTAGCATGCTAGTTACCATTATTAGCAAGCTAGTCACCATTACTAAAAAGCTGGTCAGTTCTAGCGTGAGGGTACCCCCATCGGACAGGGTACCCCCATCGGACACCTTTACGATCTGTTCTCGTTTAAAATGAGTAGCACCTCGTCCAATTTAATACCAATTTTTATAATGTTTTGTGGTCTTTTCCTCGACCCTTTGACTTGCCTTTCTAGTCTCGGGAGCGTTAACGTAATTTTCACAGACGGTATTTACCGGACAAGGGTACAAGTCAGAAACATTTCAGTGAATAGTTACACCATGATTTCGTCGTAGCTAAATGCAGTTCAATGATCTAATCAACAACATTGGGTGGAGATTTTAGTCACCTAACAAATAATATAAGGATTATATTCCAGTTCGTTCTAGTTTTAGAAAAAATAGAGAAAATGCACACTTGTTTGCATCTCGACACTGGCTAAAATCGATATAAATAGTTCAATGTAAACAAACGTCATCATTCTGAGGGAGCACATATTATTTTACCTTTCATGTCAAACTTAAAGTTCTGAATCGATTTTTGCCTATTTATCTTAAACAAGGATATGTCTTTACAATGTTACATTAAATTTGTTTATGCATAGTTAGTTTATATGTGTAGAAAATAAAGGTGTCCGATGGGGGTACCCCTAACCAAGATTTTACGCCCGTTACCCGTGAAATAATGAATGCTCCCCGATTCCTCCGTATGACGTCATACTACAGCTTATGTTTACCGAATCAATACATTAGGTATATATTTTGCAAGTCACATAAAGTCGTTAGACTTTTGATGTAACAATTTGAAAATTCATTTAAAAAAGCAATTTTTAGGTGTCCGATGGTGGTACCCTTGCGCTAGCAAGTTAGTTATAATCACTAGCATGCTAGTCAACATTATTAGCAAGCTAGTCACCATTACTAAAAATGATCATTTATAGCAAGTTTAGTCACAGTTACTTGCATGCTAGTCACCATAATATGAAGATAGTCATCATTACTAGCAATTCATTTTCGGCAAGCTACACACCATTACTGGCATTAGACTAGCATGCCTAGTTTCCATTATTAGCAAGCTAGTCACCATTACTGGCAACTTAGCAAGCTTGAAAGCTCCAGATAGAGTTTTAACCGTACCTGTTTTTGGGACATATGCAAACAGAGCAGACCCAGTTCAGACGCCGCAAAATGCGGTGTCTGAACTGGGTCTTCACTGTTTGCTTACAGGAATTTCTATGCAAAATAAACACTAAAACTAGAAATGGACTCATCCAAATAATAAGGATGGACAAGTCCACTGATCAAAAAAAGGTTAAAGGTAATTATTGTTTTGGCTGTTACTAGCAGAAACAAGTCCTAGGTATTACTTTCCTGATGCTGTCAGCTTCGGCATGAACTTCTGTCAAGTTATCTAGTTAGTTTTGTTTTGTGACAATGCAGAAGCCTCTATAAAATGACTATTTGATGAAAATCTGGGTTAATTTTTTTTATTTCTGTATAAAAACTTATCAGAACCTCCAGAGGCGCAGATAGGTTGAGCGCTTGAAGGTAATTCTTAAAAAAGAAAAGAATATGGGACCCGTCATACCACAAGTCCACCATCTAATGCAACATTTGGATGGCCTTCCAGCTAATTTGAAAGCTGATACATAAACCTGTCACATCAGATAATCAGCGAAATACCAGTTTCTTTTATTTCAGTGTTTTACTCTTGTCAAAAAATAAATTTATTGATTGCCGTTGGTGAGTGCATATCTTTACAGGTACACTCTGGCTAAGCTGGTTAATCAGGCCCATCTTTCAAGTTTTTGTGCCACTCCACCATGCCTTGAGCTCTGAGTATGATTTTCACTCAGACGTGGGCAGCTCTTAATCCTGAACATTGGTATGTGATCAGTCAATGTACCATTATGCTGAAGACGAAAAATGTAAAGATAAAAATACTCTGATTATAGTAGGAATGTTTGTTTTTGACAGCTCCGCAAGTGTCTGTCTTTGGCACAAGAAGTAGTTGATAGTACGGGTAAAGTACATGAAATATGAGCTGTGTTCTAGTTTACTGCTTTGTCTGATTTTGTATTTTCATTTGTTTTCTCTATAATCAAGGTATTGCAGTCACAGTAGGTGTAAATAAGTGTCAAGTTACTTGTCCTATTTCCTAATAAGTTTCAGAGCTCATTTCCGGCCAATATCAAATCTTCAAAGATAGGCTAGACTGTAAAGAAACTTTCGTTTGATTAACATCATCGGAAAGGAAAGCTGTACATACTGTAGATGCTCAAATCGGCATGGGCATATGCGAAGACTGATCAGACGCATAGATGCATCTTCTCTATACATTGTATATAGGTTTATGCCTATGTTGATAGAGAATAATTAACACCGTCTTGATAATGCTGCGGACCACAGACATAGAAAGTTGTACAGCACAAGGCCGTCGGCGGCGGGCCGGTGTCCCAGTTTATCTTGCCCCCTGGACAGCTTGCCCCCCGGGGGGGCAAGTCAACCATGGACAGCTTACCCCCCCGGGGAGCAAGCTGTCCCGGGATATCTTGCCCCCCACCCTGGTTATCTTCACCCCCGGGGGGCAACATATCCTGGCTGGTTTACCTTACCCCCCACCCAAGATTTTGGAGCCACATCTTTCCAAATGTACCGAAACAGATTTCAAATGCTTTGTCACTGCAATGAGATACCAACACAAACCACATAGCTTATGCTTGTTTACAACAACCAATCTATTGAAATACTTTGCATCAGGTGTGGGGGGCAATGTATCCCAGCTGGTTTATCTTACCACCCACCCAAGATTTTGGAGCCACATCTTCCCAAAAGTACTGAAACTGATTTCAAGTGCTTAAATAGTTACTGCAATGAAGTACCCACACAATCCACATAGCCCATGCTTGTTTACAACAACCAATCACTTGAAGTACTTTGAATCAGAGGTGGGGGGCAACCAATCCCAGCTGGTTTATCTTACCACCCACCCAAGATTTTAGTGCCACATCTTCCCAAAAGTACTGAAACTGAGTTCAAGTGCTTAAATAGTTACTGCAATGAGATACCCACACAATCCACATAGCTTATGCATGGTTACAACAACCGATCACTTCAAATACCTTGAATGAGGGATGGGGGGCAACCTATCCCAGCTGGTTTATCTTACCCCCCACCCAAGATTTTGGAGCCACATCTTTCCAAAAGTACTGAAACTGATTTCAAGTGCTTAATTAAATAGTTACTGCAATGAGATACCCACACAAACCACATAGCTTATGCTCATTTACAACAACCAATCACTTGAATGTGGTATTGGCCGTACCATTGTTTTTCATTCGACCAAATATGGTATTGGCAGGACCATTCTTTTTTTTCGTTATTCCTTCTTTGCCTTGGTATCAAAATACATTAAAATCGCTTTTAGAGATGTCCTGAATTCAAAAATTTTCTCGGGGGAGGTCTCCCGAACTCCCCTTACTAGAGGAAGAACACCCCCTCTCGTGCTCTTCGCCACTAAGGCACTCGGGGAACACCTTTGGCAGTCTTTAAAAGCTGGTGTAAGCATTTGAAATACAGCAAATACTCATAAAATAAATTGAGTTTCACAAGCAAAATGGTCTCAAAATGCATTAAAATCGCTTCGGCACTCGGGGAACACCTTTGGCAGTCTTTAAAAGCTGGTGTAAGCATTTGAAATACAGCAAATACTCATAAAATAAATTGAGTTTCACAAGCAAAATGGTCTCAAAATGCATTAAAATGACGTCCTGAATTCAAAAATTTTCTCATGGGAGATAAATACAGCAAATACTCAAAAATCATTTGAGTTTCACGAGAGAAATTGGTCTCAAAATGCATTAAAATCGCTTCTAGAGACATCCTGAATTCAAAACTTTTCTCTTGGTAGATAAATACAGCAAATACTCATAAAATCAATTGAGTTACGCAAGAGAAATTGGTCTCAAAATGCATTAAAATCGCTTCTAGAGTCGTCCTGAATTCAAAAATGTTCTTGGGGGAGTTCCCCCCCCAAATCCCCCTACGAGAGGGGGTATTCCCCTCTTGTGCTGTCCCCCACTCATACCTTCGGCACATGGGGCATTCCATGGCCGTACCACTTTTCAAAAGCTGACGACGGCCCTGCAGCAATAGCATTAAGTTTGTAATCATGAATTTATATTTCCAGTATGCCTGCCTGAATGAAACCTGTAAATATGTTACTAGGCTTACTCCTGTATTGATAAAGATTAGTCTAGATGCTAGGCCACAAACTTAAATATTTGTACAACGTTTGTGTTTAACTTTTGTAAAACTTTAATGGATGCTGCCCCTGACCTGGAGCTGTTAGACCACATACATTTTAACAGATTTTTTTGGTTTGAGAATTAGCCTGAAACCTCATATTAAAGGCATCTTAACCCTTAAAGTGCCAGAAATGAAAATTGTTGAATTGGCAAATAGTGTAGATCCCTCTAGTGTTTAATAAGTCTGATTTCTATTCACCTCAGGACTCATTTACAAGCAGGAATGGTGTTAGTGTTGGCCTGTTTTATTTTTTGTGACCCGAAAAAAGTCAATACACACAGGAGCATATACAGTGTCTGTGCTACTCAACTCGGATTACACACTAATTTAGCATATTTCAATCTGCCTATAAGTGTTTAAGCTTTCTAAAAGGCTAAAAAGATAAAAGTTAAAAGTCATTTTGATAATAAATGGAATGGGTCATTTTCAGCTGGACAACTGCTTTAAGGGTTAAAAATATTTGATAAAACCAAGTTAGGTTTTCAGTATGTCTTGTAAACCAGCTAGATCTGTTATAAAATTAACTAATGTAAAATTTTCAGACAAGATAAGCGTTAGCAGCCGATTTACAGCGGAGGATGTGTTAAACAAGAAAAACTTGTACCCCTGGATTGGTGAGAATTACTGACAGAATTATATTGCTCATGAGCTGAAGAATGGTTGTTTATTGTTAAAACACTGTATAGCAACTTTCATTCAAATAGCTGAAGGGGAAAGATGACATTTTTGGAAAAAAATGTCATTTGAGCTACAACATGAGAAAACCAACAAAGTGGATTTGCGCCCAGGAGAGACTCAGATCAGCCTGGGCATCCACCCAGTCTGATCAGAGACTTCGCTAAGCGCTTAAAGGGTAGCTAAGCTGTAAGCTACATCTATGCGGACGATGAAGACTCTGATCAGACTTGGCGAATGCCCAGGCTGATCTGAGTCTCCACTGGGCGCACAACCACTTTGTTGGTTTTCTTGTGTCGCGGCTCATTTATATTTTTGCTACCCTTCTCAATGGCAGTTGATTCAAAGGATTTACTTTTATTGTAGACCCATTTGGAAAAGCCTCTTTGTCCAAAGAAGCAAACAGGAAGTCACGAGAAAGTTCTTCCCATTGTAAAAATGGCTGAGAAACATGGAGGTGCACCCATTTCTCATTGGTCTTTAGATTCAGTGTCGGGAAATGAAATTTTCTATACAGTGTTCCCTCCCCTGCACAGCAGGTTGACTAATAGCTTTTCAGTTGAAATAGTGGCAGCACGAGCGGTGAACCCTGGTGAACCCCTGTTATCTCACAACATTGATCCATGTTTTACTGATCTGTGGTTTTGTATTGTGCATTATTTGTTGTTAGTAAAATTATGAAATTAATCTGGGGCCCAGTTGCTCAAAGCATCGTTAGCCTAATGAGCTTGTTAAGAAGTCAACTTGTTAAGAGTTTTATGACTTTCTAACCAAATACACTGATATTTTTGTTGAAAAAATGTGAGGAGCTTTTGCACTCACATTTTTTCAATAAAAAAAAATTGGCTTATTTGAGATATCTATGTTTGAAATTTTAACGAAACATTAACTAACGATATCGTTAGTTTTGAACAACCTGGCCCAGAATGATATGTTGATAAATAGGATATAAAAATGGATTGTCAGATTGTAGAATCTGTGATTTGTATACGCTTACAATTTAGAGAAAAGTTGTTTTATTCACCCTGGCAGCAGCCTGAATTTGGTTCTTTTAAACATACTACTTTCTGATTTTGGTAGAAAGTGTCATTTAAATATTTTATAATTCATAAAGCATAGTGTTTAAGTTCTTTTGTTAAAAAAAAAAAATCACAACATTTTAGAGAAGGCTTTGCAACAAAATAGTTTGCATGTCATTCTTTTTGGCATGTGTTTGAAAGTTTTCACTTGATTTGTTTATTACTATAGGCTTTTTGTAAGACAGGACATGCTACTAGTATGTTGTGACATTGTCTGTCTACATATCCTTTAATTTTTTGTGTCCATTCCATATTTCCTTATATCCAGGAAAGATTTTCTGGAAACTCTTTTCTTGCTATAAACCCCAAAGGACATACATTGCCCGGCACAGCAGGGCTAGCCCCTCTCATGCCCGGCACAGCAGGGCTAGCCCCTCTCACCTATCGCGACTTTTGCTACATGCAGCAAGTTCATAAATATGTAGTATGCTAAGCATCAACTGGGCAACCAACATATACATTGTTGCACATATTGTCAATTTTAGTAATGTCAAGTAACTATGGAAAGAGTTCTGCAGGAATGGCATAGAAACGTATACAAGTTTGAAAGTCCTAAACTATTTGCCGACAAAATTGAAGAGATATGTTGATACAGCTGTAGAAATATTTTGACCAATAATTCCCCTTACAATCTGTGACCATCTGCCACAATTTATGTCAAGGTTTATCTCGCTGTAAATGTCGAGACATTGTGACACGGCCTTAAGATTATGAATATGAGATCATACAAGATTGTGTCAAACATTTTGAAGGTTCATATTTTGTATGGAATGTTTGATAGTCTGTTTGCAGTGTTGTTATGTGAATACCATATTGATTACTCAGACAAGTTGTGATGTAATATGAATACTAATGTTAAACAATTCACCACAATCAACAGAAAGACACTTTTGTGGCAGGCATGTTGACTTGCTGTAGCTAGCTATAAATTGAAAAATAAACTGTGTTGCTTAGTCTACTACACATGAGAATAAAAGTTAGATACTCTGTTCATGGGAAATATATGTTGTAAAGTAGAAAGAGAATTGAAGAGAGAGAGTGAGATACAGAAAGACATAAATGAGAATCATTGGATCAGAACAAAATGAAATATATTTACTTCTATTAACCCATTCCATTCTGTTTGCCCATTCTACCCTTTAGGGGTATCTGGACAAACAGTTTGAATCCAGATTATGGGGCCTGATCTGAGATCCAAACTGTTTGCTGCCTAGACATCATTTCTACAAGAGTTAGTTAGACAAATATTGTCAAAATATTCTTGATTTTTTATGCAGACGACAATTTCAGCAGACGACAAAAAATACCCAGAATGCAATGGGTTAAAGAATTCATGGAGAACATCATTGTCCAGATCAAGTATTATCACTCTCTATTCTATTCTATTCTATCCCACATCCTTACTATGTCTTTGGGCCACCGCAGATGACTTCGAAACAATCCCTTTCCACCTTGTCCTGTTTTCAGCTGCCCTAGTTGAGCTGGCAAAATCCATCTCTGTCCACTCTTTAATATTGTCTTCCCACCTCTTCTTCTGTCTACCTCTTCTTCTTTTTCCTTTCACTGTGCCCTGTAGAATCGTCTTTGCTAAACCAGAAGACCTTAAGATGTGGCCAAACCACCTTAGTTTCAGTTTCTTGACCAGCGTCAGGAGTTTATCATATTCTCCAATGGCTGCCTGGATCTTTCTAGGAACCTCCTCTTTGGTTATATGGTCCTTGTAGGAAATGTTCAGTAACCTTTGGTAGCATCTCATCTCAAAGGCCTGCATTCTCTTCTCTAACTCTGCTGTCAAGGTCCACGATTCACAGGCATACAGAAATTTGGAAATGACAAGGGAGCGCATAAGTTTCACCTTTGATCCAAGAGATAAGGGCAACCTACAGACCATTACTATACAATGTTTATATATAAGTGTAAAATCCTATAAGTTCAGGTGTTGAAAGGATAGGCCTTTAAATGCTCTAAAATAGCCTAAGTAGGCCAGTAGTGCATAAGGCAAACATTCATTATATGCTTGTTTGGCTGTTTAGGTTGATTAGGGCTTTTATAGGTTTTCACTTCTAACTCCTGGGTCTCAGTAAATCTTTGTGTTATTTTTGTATGTTCTTGTTTTGTGAATAAGTCATTTTCTAACTGTGTCCCAGCACCTTCATGTCAGTCCAGTATTTGTCCCATTTATGTTGTCTTTAGTGTCTTTGTAAACCTTTGTGGCAATTGGGTTTTCCATTTTTTAAATCCACTACATGTGATATCCAGCTTTTTCCTCAAACCACATCCTTTGATTCTTAAATTTAGGTTTATAATTTGTCTTTGTTTACAGCTAGGAGCGGCTGTAGTGTAGTGGATAACACTCGAGACTACCAATCCAGGGGTCGCAGGATCGATCCCCCGCTTCTTCGGTCTTTCGGATGAGACTTTAAACCGAGGTCCCGTCTCCATATGACCTCGTTGTTGGTGGGACGTTAAACCCGAGTTCACTCACTTGTTTACAGCTTACTTTTGTTACATAGATGAACAAAGATTTGAAAAATAAATGGCAGTGAATCAGAAGAAGGAACAAAGAGAATAGATGTACGATTGGATGACTTGCAATTTTACATCCTTTTCAGCAGTATTTCAGTCATATCAGGAGAGTGGGAAGGTGATGATGAAAGGCTCAGTGCAATGAAGCACTATGTTGGTTTAGATAGAATCTTGCCTCCAGTGGGACTTGAGCCTGTGATGTGATGCTGTAATCTGTAGTGGGGAGGGCTAACCACTCGGCCACACAGATGCTTCAAAAAGGGATTAGAAAAAATGTCTGCTAGAGATACCTCCTGTGAACAAAATTTAAGAGAGTTGATAGAAAACTTGAATTAAAATTAGTACATGTAAAAGCATATTTCCAGCAGGTGAGTCATGTTGAACTCTCAGTCATTCTAAATTTTACGAGAACAGTGACTGACAGGCATAAAATGAGCAGTGACACGAGAAAACCAACAAAGTGGTTGTGCGCCCAGCGCAGACTCAGATCAGCCTGGAGGTAGCTTTGACCCTTAGCTACCCTATAAGGGAAATGCAAAGATTCTGATCAGACTGGGCAGATGTCCAGGCTGGTCTGAGTCTGCGCTTTACGCACAACCACTTTGTTGGTTTTCTTGTGTCGCGGCTCAAATACAGATATAGATAGAGCAACAAAATAACAATACAGAAAGAGATGCAAACATACAAACATGTTGAAAATGAAAACAAAAAATAAAATGAAAAAGACACCAATCATAAATAGTGAATGGGACTTTTTGATGAAGGGGAAAATGATTAGGTGCTGCTGTGTGAGTTTTAAGAGAAACTAGAAAGGAGATTTTGCATGGAAGAGGGGTGTTAGACTGGCATTACTTCCAATATAAGGTGCATGGCATGAATTGAGCTATCACATACAAAAATCAAAGATACTGATCTGCTTGTAAATCTCATAAAATCCTGTCTTTTACCAACAGATATGAGCCATGTCAAGACAAACTGTGTTAAAGTGATTGGGTACACTTTCAGGGGAAGCAACTTTGCCATTTTCATTTTGCCTTCCTTCGTAATAGGTAGTCAACTCTTAAAGGAAAGGATGTGCTCTTTGTAGGAGAAATTCTTCACATTGAGAATGATCCAATTCTGAAAAGACTTTATTGTCAAGGGAACCAAACAGGAAATCTCACAAAAGTTATTCCCATTTGTAAAAATGGCAGAAAGTCATGGAAGTGTACCAATTCACCTTAACCACCCAAAATTGTGGTATGTGTCAATATGCTTGAATATTGGGACACATAAAACACATTAATTTTCCATTTGGTACCAATGGAAAATCAATGGTTTTAGGTGATCCATAAAGAAAACTTTATAGCAATATATACACACTGGGTAGGCGGCAATCGAAAATGCTCTTAACAATCGATTAACGCGGATCAAAAACAGCGTTTTCGATTGCAAAACAGCGTTTTCGATTGCAAATTTTCACCAATTTGCAATTGAAAACGCCATTTTAATTGTTTTTCATCCGCGTTCGTCGTTTGCAAGAGCGTTTTCGATTGCGGCCTATCAGGTGTGATATATGTCAGTGTATGTACCACTGAAATTGGGAACCTTACAATATACAGTTATTTGACAGGAGTCTACCTCTTCAAAATTACTGCAAATATATAAATTGGTGTTGAGTAATTCAGCCATAAAATGGGGGTTTTCTCTTCCAAAACAGTCCTAAAGATCTAGATCCATATTACAAGATGGATCTAGATCTTTGAGATTAATTTGGAAGGGAAAAAATCATACTGTTATTGAATAAATATTTTACCAGGTTTGTCTGATAACATTATATACAACAATTATTGTATAGTATATAATATTTTAGTTGCACTTCTTATGTCATAAAAACATATGATTTCAGAGATTTAGTTCATTAGTTTCTGCTAAATTTTGATGCAGATACAGTATGAAACACATAGAATGTAGAGGTATGATTAATTAGTGTTAGCATATGGAATTTTTCAATAATTGTGCTGTATTATTGCAGGTCGCATCTTAGAGAACAGCCCGGCGGAGAGGTGTGGTCAGTTACATGTTGGAGACAGAATCTTAGCAGTTAACGGAGTAGATATATCTCACTTACATCATGAAGACATTGTGAACATCATTAAAGAATCAGGTTACAGTGTCACATTAACAGTCGGTCCTCCACAAGGTACGACCCATTCCGTTGATTGTTTACAACAATAACTTAAATCACCTGGGCCCAGTTGTTCAAAGCAAATTGTTAGCCTAGCAAGCTCGTTAAGAGGTAAACTTGTTAAGTGTTCTACAACTTTATAACCAAATACACATATTTTTTGTTGAAAAAATGTGAGAAGCTTTTGCCCTGCAAAAGCTAACATTTTTTCAACAAAAAATATTGGCGTGTTTGAGATATTAACGTTTGAATTTAACGAAATGTTTACTAATGATGTCATAACGATGTCATTTGTTTTGAACAACTGGGCCCTGGTATTCATAAGAGGTTCAGTTTTGCCAATATTTGCACATCTACTAGTTCATAAAATGATAAAAAGAGGCTAATATCAAGATGAATGATAACACTTTCAGAGAAGCAGCTCTGCCATTTTAATTTTTTCTGCCCTTCCCAATAGGGGTCAATGCTTAACCCATTCCATTCTGGGCAAACAGTTTAGATTTAGATCAGGCCACACAAAAGTGTGGCCTGATCTGAGATCCAAACTGTTTACTGCCTTGACATCATTTCTACACAAGTTAGACCAATATTGTCAAAACATTCTTGATTTTTGATGCAGACGACAATTTCAGCAGACGACAAAAAATACCCAGAATGCAGTGGGTTAAAAGATAGAATTCACTCATATAGGTGCACTTTCAGAAGCGCTGTGTTGTACAAGAAAGCAAGTATGAAGTCACGAAAGTTGTTTCTCTTTGTAAAAATTGTGTAAAATGGTGTAAAAAGGTGGTGGTCTTCCAATACACCTGAAGTCTTACTGTGTTTATTCAGTTATAAGACAGGGCTTTTCCTCATCCAAAATGGCCCCAAAACATCTTAAACCAGGGCCCGAGGTTATAAAACTTTTTTCATGCTTACCTCAGCTGAGCATAAAATTTTACCTGCTAATAAACAGCAAATTACTGATAAATACAGTTGTTTTCTTGCTCAGTTGAGCTGAGTATGAAATTTTCTCTGCTTATGAATATGAAAATGCCAACATTAGTTGGCATTTTCATATTTATCAGCAGAGAAAATTTCATGCTCAGCTGAGTTGAGCACGAAAAAGGTTTTATAACCCAGTCTGGTGTAATTCTGCTACAAGATGGTTCTTTCCTTTCCAAGATGGATCTAGATTGTTGGGGTCGTTAGATGGGAAAACCCCGGCATTACAACAAAAAAAAATATGGTTGCTGCATGAATCATAAAAATTCTGGAAGGTGCTAATTGCTGAGGCAAGAAACTTGGTGACCGTAGAACAACCCAAAGTTTGTAGACAAAATTTACGTCTGCAAAAATTCAAAAACTGCCTTGTCCAAGACATTTCATATTGAGAATTCAAAGACTAGAGGACAAACAGTGTAGATCCACATGAGGTGGCTCATAATGAGCCGCCTCATCAGGATCTACGCTGTTTGCAAATTATACTATATTCGTCACTGGTGCTTAAAGTGTTAAAGGTACAGACAACAATGTTGCTATTGCTGTTTGCTATAGCATTGTACTCTGCCTTCGCATGTCATGTCTCAAATATGAGCAATAGTTCTGTATAAATTGTGAAAATTGGGACACCTGATTGAAATAATTACAGTAACTGTCCTGGAAATTGAGCATTTTGGGTTCGAATCCCGCTGGAAGTGGAATTCTTTTCAATGGTAAATGAAGTTACATTGCTTCATTATTATCCTTCCATTGGCTCAATATGACTGAAATACTATTGAGAGGGTCGTAAAATAACGTCATCCACCCATCTCCAGTCGTATTTTGAGATGATATATACACATACTTTATTTAACCACAAGTTAGCCATCCATCACTGACCATGATATATCCATACCTATTTTATAACATGTCATGCTCACAGAAAAACTGGTTTTATTGTTTTCAGATGATTCTTCCAGTAATGCTTCCACATCACAGAGGGTAAGTATCACTTTCAGAGGGGTAGACACCCTTATCATTTGGCAATTTTCCCCTCCAGACAACCTCAAATATCTAAATCAGTCTTGTGTAATTCTGCAATTAGCTGGAGCTTTTTTATACGCCCGTTTTTAGAAAACAGACGTATTATGTTGTGTCGCTGTCCGTCCGTCCATCAGTCAACATTCTTGTGCACGCCATAACTCAGTAACCATTTGGGATAGCTTCATGAAATTTTGTATGCATATGTGTTAGGTAGGGGGAACGTGTTGCGTAAAAGAACGATTGCTCCCCCTTCCTTAGTTTCCAAGTTATGCATACATGTGATGTGTGTATTCACAGCATCAAATATTGTTTTGACTGTGCAATAAACGAACACATCATGTCTGTTGACATTAATCCCATTATTCAGGTCACTAATAAACTCACTGACCCATGAAAACACATGGCTGTGTTCAAAGAATTACCAACGAAATGTGTAATGAAGATATGTCACTTGAAAAGAAGCCGATAGCCCTGTTTCACAACTACACAAAATAAACATGTGCAATACAGTCGGAGACTTGTTTTCACTGCTTAGAAACTCTGTTCAGACTGGCCACATACTTTCGTTTCTCCTTCCGCTGATTCAAGAAGGGCAGTTGTCAGTAACTGGCGAAAGGATGTGCACTTAGTACTGGTTAACCGCTAAGGAGGTCTAAGCCTGCCCAGGAATAGTGTGGTTAGGTTAACTGACCATCCCGGCATGACCTTAGTTGTTTACCGTGGACGTTAAGCATCAAATCAACCAACCAAACAACTGTTCAGACTGCACAAAGGTGCAGCCTGATCGGTGTCTTCACTTGTTGCTCACTCCGTAAGGTATTTTTTCCCCTAAGTGCAAATCATATCTGGATAACTTTGATCATTAATGGTGTAAAAGTTACGCATGGAAGTTTTGATATTTCTGTCCTGTGCATGGGTATAGTTTGTGTCAAAAACAGAATTCGAACATTGTTATATACTTTTATCAGTTTTAACAGCTCTGTGTACCTTTAAACAAAACTTATTTGTTTATGAAAGAAGATAAGTAGATAAACTGAAATAGAAATTTCAAGGGAGACAAATCTGTATGAAATCTCAAGTATACCCTTTTGCAAAAGCTAGATTTACCAAAATAATAATACAAATAACAGTAATATATTAATAAATGAATAATTAAAGGGATGAAGTTTTTTTTGTTTTTTTTTGGGGGGGGGGGGGGGGGGGGGGGGGCTGGGGGGAGTAACTCAAAAGTAAAACTAAACAAACTATACTATAGTTCATGTTCTGTTTTAAAATAAGAAAAAAATACAGAAAAGTATGTGAAATGATGCATCAAAGTTGCCGTCAAAAAGTCTCCCTGATGGAGAACTCAATCTCCCTGAAATGAAATCCAAATCTCCCACATGGTCATCGGGAGTTCATCACATGTATGGTTATGCCCCTCTAATTATTTTTTCCCCTGCAAGTCTTGTGCGCGCCATAACTAGATATCCATTTGGGATAGCTTTATTATCCCCCGACCGAAAGGTTCGGGGGATATAGCGATGAGCCTGGCGTCCGTCTGTCCGTCCGTCCGTCCGCCGTCCGTCCGTCCGTCCGTAAACATTTTCTTGTCCGCTCTATATCTTGAATACCCTTTGGAATATTTTCATGATACTTCACAGTTATGTAGAACAGGTCATGACGATGTGTCGCGTACAAGAATGGTAACTCTTGCTACTGTACTTTTTGAGTTATTTCCCCTTTGGTGAGTTTTTTGGCAGATTCGTGTCCGCTCTGTAACTTGAATACCCTTTGGAATATTTTCATGATACTTCACAGATATGTAGAACAGGTCATGACGATGTGTCGCGAACAAGAATGACAACTCTTGCTTTCTTACTTTTTGAGTTATTTCCCCTTGATGGTTTGAGGTGTGATTTTTTGGCATATTCGTGTCCGCTCTATAACTTGAATACCTTGTAAAATAATTTCATGATACTTCACAGATATGTAGAACAGGCCCATGACGATGTGTCGCGAACAAGAGTGACAACTCTTGCTTTCTTACTTTTTGGGTTATTTCCCCTTGATTGTTTTTGGTGTGATTTCGTCTCCGCTCTATAACTTGAATACCTTTTAGAATATTTTCATGAAACTTCACAGATATGTAGAACAGACCATGACGATGTGTCGCGAACAAGAGTGACAACTCTTGCTCTCTTACTTTTTGAGTTATTTCCCCTTGATTGTTTTAGGTGTGATTTCGTGTCCGCTCTATAACTTGAATACCTTTTAGAATATTTTCATGATACTTCACAGATATGTAGAACAGGTCATGACGATGTGTTGCAAACAAGAATGACAACTTTTGCTTTCTTACTTTTTGAGTTATTTCCCCTTAATCATTTTAGGTGTGGTTTCGTGTCCGCTCTTTAACTCATATACCTTTTGAAATATTTTCATGATTCTTCACAGATATGTAGAACAGGTCATGATGATGTGTTGCGAACAAGAATGACAACTCTTGCTTACTTACTTTTCAGTTATTTCCCCTTTATGGTTTTAGGTATGATTTCGTGGCCGCTTTATAACTTGAATACCTTTTGAAATTTTTATATGATACTTCGTAAATATGTAGAACAGGTCATGAAGATGTGTCAGGAACAAGAATGACAACTCTTGCTTTCTTACTTTTAGAGTTATTTCCCTTTGATGATTTTAGGTGTCCGCTCCATAGCTTGAATACCTTTTGAAATATTTTCATTATACTTCACAGATATGAAGAACAGGTCATGATGATTTGTCTCATACATGAATGACAACTCTTGCATTCATATTTTGTGAGTTATTTCCCTTTGGTATTTTGAGCTGCTGTTTGAGTCTCTGCTCCATATCTGTATAACCGTGGCCTGCTCCACAATTTTAATAACCTTATACCTTTTAGAATATTGATGAACATGCTGTGATATCTTATCAGTGTTCCTGACTCTCTCTGACCCCTCCATATTCCCCCTACCCCACCCCACCCCACCAAAAAAAAAAAAAAAATTTTTTTTTTTCCTCCAGATTTGGATTCTTTGTCCAAATTCACTTACTAGAGAGCTCAAAATTAGGTTTTAAGGGCTTGTAGTTTAGAAGTTATTCACACATTTTGAAAGTTTATTGTATCATATGCTATATATTTATGTATATGGCGGCTGTTTGAGATATTACTTCTTTTTAGCAGTCAAGCATACTATTTTAGTCTGAGTGTTAGATAATCATGCATCTGTTAAACAGATAATGTCAATCAGAAGCATATAAGAATGACAATATATTACTTATATGTGTTTTGAAGTGCACCCTTTTTACCAAGGCCCATGGGGGTCTTTGGTCGGGGGATTTGCCATCTCCTCTGATGGCTATTTTGAATCTTCATAGCAATATGTATGATGTCCCAACGATGTGTGGCTTACAATAATGATTGCTCTCCCTTTCTTCATTTTAGAGTTACATCCCTTTCATTAGTTCTTTTAGGCTATATAGGTGTATACTTATCCTGTGCATACCTTAGGTTCCTGTGGCATAGTTATTGATAGCTATTACTTGCAATGACTTGGAATCTTGCCAATGTAGTTCAAATCTACTGGGACATATATGTGATGCGAGGTCATGTGACTTTTTTCTCGGCACTCCAGTTGTAGTCCACCTGCAAGGAACGGTAGGCTCAATATAAGTGAAATGTTTTTTGAAGGACTGAAATAACCCTGAAGAAAAGGGGAAAAAAATAAGTATGTGGTTTAAAATTGCTAGTTCAACTAGGAGAATAATTTCTCAAGTATATATAACATGTTTACTTTCAGAGTTCCCAGGGCTCAGGTGGCATGGTGAACACTATGGCAATGCCTATGATGAATGACGTTGATAGACGAGTGGACTTCCAGGGACCAGGGTATGTAAAGTCAGAGTTACAGAGGGGCTTGCAAGGGCATAGCTGCATATTTGTAACTACGCAGGTGCTTACTGAAATTTTGTCAGTTTGACAAAATTTCAATGAGCGCCTACATATTTACATGCTGGGAAATTAGATGAGATTTCAATACCAGCTGTCAGCAGACTGGTCTGGCTACTTACTTTTGTTTCTCCTTCAACTGATTTAAGAAGGGCTGTTGTCAGTTACTGGCAAAAGTATGTGCATGCACATAGTACTGGTTAACCGCTGAGGTCTAAGCCCGCCCAGGAATAGTGTTCTTAGGTTAATGACCATCTGGACATGACCATAGCTGTTTACCATGGATGTAAAGCAACAAAACAACAACTATCAGCGGACATGAGAATACAAACTATCATAGGGGCTAAACCTTTAGATTTGCCATCAGTGAATACCGTATTAATCCTAATAAACGCCTCTGCTCTTATAAATGCCCCCTGCTTCTTTTTCAAAAATAATGTTATATCAACATGTATGAATTCCTGTTTGCTTCTTTGGATGAGATACCTGTTTGAAGTGGGGTCAACTCTTGAAGAAAAGAATTTGCTCCTGGAGGAGCAAATTCTTTCCTGCAAGAGTTGATCCCTCCTGAAAAGAAAGGCAAAAATAGAGTTGCTGCCTCTGCAAGTATACCATTCACCTTAATACTGTTTATTAGTGGTATTTGGTATTGCCTGATTTACTACACTTTAGGCTCTAAACAACACTTTTCGTAAAAGGCAATGCCCTAGGGTGTTTAATAGGATTAATACGGTATATTACACGATTGTGCATATCATGGCATTGCCCATAGCTATGCCCTTTTCTCAGTTCTTCCAATAATCTAAGCTCATATAGGGATATATGTGTACATAAAGTCTAATATGGAAGAGTTTTAAAAAGCATGACAAGCCTGGCTCTGATCTATGCATTTTGAAGCATTTTACTTTAAAAGTACATATGTGCAACTAATGCTTTCCTCCTCAAAGTTGCTGGTAGATTTAAGATATACATTTATGTCAGTTATGTATATCACTAGGGCAGTAACTTTAGAAATAGCAAAATGAAGAGAGCAAAATATGAAAAAAAAAAAAAAAAGAAAAAGAAAAATAAGCAAATATGAGCTGCTACATGACTAAACCAACAAAGTGGCATGTGCATCAAGCAGAGACTTTGATCAGCCTGGGCATCCGCCCAGTCTGATCACAGTCTTTGCTGTCCACATGAAGATAGCGTAGACCCTTAGCTACCCTTTAAGTGCACAGCAAAGACGGGATACCCAGGGTGATCTGAGTCATCGCTGGGCACACATGCCACTTTGTTGGTTTTGTCATTTCGTGGCTCCTATAATTTTTTGGCTCTACAGTGGATTCTTGTATTTCAGGTTTCGGTATTCACCAGCTCCACCTCCTAAAGATATTAGAAGAGGAATTCCGAATTTACTGGTAAACTTTGTGGATCAGTCTTGTACACTGTAACCATTAGAACACTCATTTCACTCAAGCATTGCTATGCCTGTTGCAAACAATGTATGTGAGAATGACATTCTTCAGAATTTGATGTAGTTCATGTCATGAGTGAAGACACTACCATGGAATGCAGTTATGTCAGTTTCCCTTACCTTCTTATTAATGGGGTCAACTTGTAAAGGAAAACGTTTGCTCCCTTAGGAGCAAATTTTCAAAGGAAATGGGGAGTAGGTGTCTTTTCATTGGAAAGAATTTGCTCTCCAAAGAATGGACCCAATATTGCCTAGGGAAGCAAACAGGAAGTCACAAAAGTTGTCTCCCTTTGAAAAAATGGCTGCTAGAAACACCTAAATCCACAGGAAATGCATGGTTCTCCTCTATATAATTTAAGGAAGCAACCAGGAAGTCACAAAAGTTGTCTCCCTTTGTAAAAATGGTAGAAAAACAGGGAGGTGTCACCTTCAAACACAAACTACGCATACCTCAACCAGACTTGAAAATGTAGAGGTTAATCTTAAAATTCCCTGTGCCGAAGCACATATACCGTCTCATAAGAACTTAATAACATGCCATAGCAGCAAAACTGAAGTGACAAAATTTGCTTTGCAACATTTAAAAAAAATGTTTCATCCAGGCTATATATACCATATTGAGAATTGAAAGACTGGGGTACAGACAGTGTAGATCCAGGTCAGGCAGCTCAGTATGAGCCTGAGCCACTTCATCAGGATCTACACTGTTTGCAAATTCAGCTATTTTCATTTCAGAGTCTACAATGTTACTTATCCCTACACGGATTCTCTTCATGATATTCAGAGTATATATTTTCATTTAGCTAAACATTTTGCTTTTTTGTTGAAGGATATTCAAGATGGTCAGATATACAAGGTGGAGTTAAACAGAGGTCATCGAGGGTTTGGTTTCTCAATAAGAGGTGGACAGGAGTTTAATAACATGCCGCTGTTTGTGTTACGGATAGCAGAAGGTGGTGCTGCAGATGTCGACAGAAGATTGCGGGTAAGTGCTAGTAAGGATTACCTTCATGACCCTAAATATTTGGAGAGACAGGTATGAGCAAACATTGTAGCCCCAGATCAAACTGCTCCTAAGGAGCAGTTTGATCAGTGTCTACAAGGTGTGCCATTCACTAAGCATCATTTGGATGCATTAACAAGTGTAAAATCCACTTTCTTAGAATTTTTGAACAATAGTTGTCCGACTTTCGGGTGTCCGAAATTTTCGGGTCATTACAGTAAGGGGTGTAAAGCCATTTGTTGTTTATAGAGCTATCAGCAGCTGTAGTTCAATTATTTTGGGCATGCAGAGAAGTGAATGAGATAATGATGTAAATGAAACAAATCAAATACAAGAGAACAATGAAGGCCTGAGCCAGACCAGAACACATCACCGCTTGGGGGTAAACATCTTGGCCAACATGAGACCGAACAAGACAAAACCAACAAAGTTGCATGTGCACCCAGTGAAGACTCTGATCAGCCTGGACATCCATCCGTCCAGGTTGATCTGAGTTTTTGCTGTGTGCCTAAAGGGTAGCTAGGAGTCTAAGCTAGCTCCTTGCGGACAAACTCTGTTCAGACTGGGTGGATGTCCAGGCTGAGCTGAGTCTTCACTGGGTACACATGCCTTTTGTTGGTTTTGTCGTATTGCGGCTCATATGATTGGATGAGTGAGATAGTGTATTAACTGTATTTTACATATTTTAAACTGGTTTGTGGCTATTAAGGTTCTCACAATTTTTTGTTGTTGTTCATTGTGAGAAACCTACAAAAATTAGGATATTTTCTTGGTTACAAAAGAAAAGAATCCCAGAACAGTGCAGCCTGTCTTCAACAACTACCACTGGGGAGGTGTTGGGAGGTGACTTGTGAAACTGCTTCTCTAGATGTCTTAGCTCTTTGGCATGGGGTCTACTCTTAAAGGCAAGAATTTGCTCTTAGGGAAGCAAATTCTTTCCTTTAAGAGTTGACCTCTACAGAGAAGAGAGACAAAAATAGTAGAGTTGCTTCCCATTTATTCACCTTAATACTGAATGAGCCACCTCATGCCGATCTACACTGCTTGCCATCTTTTTTTTTTGAATTCTCAATAAAATATAGCTATGATGAAATTTTTTTTAGATTTTGCAGACTTAAATTTTGCCTTCTGCGTTTTAACTTTCTAATATTGTCTTAACTGTTGTAATTGTAGGTTGGCGATCAGCTGCTAGAAATCAACGGCTACTCCACTGACAACATGAACCACTCTGAGGCCATAGATATCATACAGAATGGTGGTGCTACGGTGAGGTTACTGGTGAGACGGACTGGAAAACCACCACCAAATTATGGTAAGTTTTTACCATAGCCATCTCAGTCTTTATGATGTGTATGTGAAGCCCCGGTAGCTCAGTAAGTTAAGAGCTGGCCTGTTGATCTAGCGGTCCTGGGTTCGAGCCCCGCTGTAGGTGGGAATCTTTTCAATCATAAACTGGGTTCCAGCCTTTCATTATCACCCACCCATCATCCTGATATGACTGAAATATTGTTGAAAGGTGCGTAAAATCACAAGGCATCCATCCATCCATACGATGTGTATGTATATATTTATATGACTGATTTTTCTGTTAACTATATTAAACTGAAATATTTAAAAAGTTTGTCTTTTAACTATATTATTTTGCTTTGAACAACTGTTCCTAATGTTTTAATTGATTCTGTTTAATTTCAGAACCCTCTCCCTCCCCAGGGACAAGGTACCCACCAGGTGGCCCCATGTCCAATGGTCCCATAGGTCAGAGTTCACCATACCTAGGTCGACGTAATCTCAACATGGATAGAGAGGACCATGTGTATTTTAATCAGCCTCCAAACCGGACGTACTTAAACAACTGAAGTCACCTACCATCATCACACTGGTCGAACTGAAATGCAATAGGTAATGGTGCACCAAACCTAAATTATGGATGGCTTATAGTTTAAGTGCACCATACTTAGAGATGGCTGGATTATAGTCGTAAAAGCACCATCCCTACTCAGATGATGGATGGCTAACAGGTTGTAAGTGCACCATACTTACAGAATGGATGGGTTAAAGTGCCTCTTAAGCTTGTGTTGATAAAGTGATCATATGTAATACAGATTACACAGCCGCTGATAGCCAAGGAAGTAGGAAGTTTCCGAAGCGGTGCTACAAGAAGATATGCCAGATAATATGTTTCAGATAATCATAAAGTCTGAATGGATAAAGTAACGATATTCAAGAAGATGGTATCCCTATATCTGTATTATAAAATTCAGAAAGACTATTTATGCAGTGCTGCAGATAAGAAGGGGTAACAAGGATAATTTTGGCATAATTTTCCACATTTCTTCAATTAAACATATGTTGTGACCCATCATTAGAACCGTCTCACCGAGACGGTTCTAATGAGGGGTCACAACATACGTTTCCATTGAGAAATAAGAAAAGTTATCTCTGAATTATCCCTGTTAACGCTTCTAATCTAGTGCTCTGTTTATGCATTCTGTAAAACTTGGAAAGACTGTGTCTACATGTATATGTAAAGTTGGAAAGAGAGTAACCTGTACTAGGATGATGCTACACAGATTTGTGTTAACAACTATGACTTTCTATAAGCATTTGGCAGAGCCCTAGATAAGAGGGAGTATTTGATGATAATTGAGGATAATTTTTTCTTATTTCTCATTGAAACTGTATGTTGTGACCCCTCATCTGAACCGTCTTGATGAGACGGTTCAGATGAGGGGCCACAACATATGTTTTTATCCAGAATTAACAAAAATTATCCCTAACTATCACCAAATACTCCCTCTTATCTAGGGCTCTGATTTGGAATTGTAAGCCAGAAAAGGATGTAAATGGAGTATTAATGGAATAGTATAGTGCTATCTGGATTTTTAGCTGGACTTATTCTTCAATCTTACAGCATATAGGTCTGTTCACAGTTATGTAATTATCTAAAAGTACTTCATTAATAGTATAAGAAAGAGTAACCCAGCTCAGACTTGTAATAAAGAAGAAAGTTTGTTGTGATCCGAGATGGTTTACCATGATAAAGAAGAAGACTTATCTGGGTTGACATTGTTTGCTAATCAGTCTTATAAAACGGGCCTTGATAACATGTAGAGGGAAGAGTCCCTATTCTATTACACTTACAAATATAGCACAGAGCTCTAGATAAGAGGGCGTATTTGGTAAAATTAGGCATGATTTTTGTTAATTCTGAATAAAAACATATGTTGTGACCCCATATCTGAACCGTCTCATCGAGACAATTCAGATGAGGGGTCACAACATATGTTTTCAATGAGAAATAAGAAAAATTATCCCGCAATTATCATCAAATACTCCCTCTTATCTAGAGCCCTGAATTAGAATGACCTCTGATTGAACAACATCAAAAATTTGCAACAATATACTGTGATATACTGTTGGACACCATATGTCATTGGCTGAGAGTGCATGGTAAAAATGTGAAAAAGTGCATTAGAATGGGGATAACTGTATAGCATAATCAGCTTTATGGTTCCCAGACTGTGATTTTCCAACTCCCCAGGTGTGTCACTGTTAATTGGAATGAGCATTTTTAAGACTGATGATTTTCCTCCCCAAGTGACAAGTTTGAGAATAGTTGTCACCTAAATGATTATTATTTTGGGAAGAAAAGCATTACAATTAATTGCAGAAAAGTATTTTCAATTTTTGTATTGGTTATTGAATTTTTAAGCCTGTACACATTTTGTAGTAGTTTATTGACACAAGACTTGACGGTCAAGAAGTTTAGTGAAATCAAAACTCACAATATGCTGATGGTGAATGAAACTTCTACCATTACTTCCTGATTTTATACATTTTATTTAACTAAGGACATTATTAATTTTAAACAAATGTGCCCTGAATTTCACCAAGGTGTCTGTAGTTGTTTTCTAGCTTCTTGAATCAGCATATTTTCAGTCAGTGCCAAAAGTTTGAAAGTAGCAGTTTATAATTGTAGAATCAGAGTTACAGAAAGGGGCTCTATTTAATAGTAGGTCTGGGATTATTTTTCACAATTTCACATGGCTATATGAAAATGTTATGAAGTCTGTATGAAAATATTATGAGCCAGTTGCCTCTAAAGCATCTTCGATCTATAGTACAGAAAAAAGTAGTGTTGCAATCTAAATTACCTGCCGTTTAGGAAATGCCGACTTCCTGATACTATGTTGGTTAAAGACAGAGACCAGGGCTCTAGATAAGAGGGAGTATTTGATGATAATTAGGGATAATTTATATTATTTCTCATTGAAACCATATGTTGTTACCCCTCATCTGAACCGTCTCATCGAGACGGTTCAGATGAGGGGTCACAACATATGTTTTTATGGAGATTTAACAAAAATTATCTCTAATTATCACCAAATACTCCCCCTTATTTAGAGCTCTGAGAGAATCAATTTTGTCTCTGATTATCAGTTCCACAGTATTGATAGTACCAGAGAGCATATATAAAATTAAGAAATATAGGTAGTAGTGTGAAACACATAAATCATGGTAGTGTGAGACAGCATCAGTGAGATATATACATGTAACCATTGCCAGAAACTGCCAGCTATATTTTATCATGATTGCATGTTACTCAGGAGAAGAGTAGGATATTATTGTAGAATTTTAAATGCTTGTTTTTCCCAAAATGCTATCTTTACCATTTTATTCATGTGTATTTATACATTTTAAGGATTTTCATATAACCATTTATACATATTTATCATTTTTTGTATCAATTCATTTACATAAATGCAAATCAATGCATATAAAATATGCTGCATGTTTATGTTTAGGCTGCCTATGATGTCTTTGATTTGTCTGGTTTATTTTGGAGAGTGGAGAGTATGCTTACAAGTACAAGAAATGCCGTATTTTAATTATTTTTTCCAGGGGCCGTATTTTACAAAACGACTTAAGTGGTTGCTATGCTGTTGCTAATGCTGAATTTCTATGATGGAAATTCCATTCAACTATGAAATTTGCTCTGGAGGAACAGTCTTTTTCAGTCTGTTCCTCCAGAGCAAATTTCGTAGTTGTACGGAATCTCCTTCATAGAAATTTAGCCTTAGCAACAGCACAGCAACAACTTTAGTCGTTTTATAAATAGGGGCCCAGTTTCTTAAGTTGTGTGGGTACTACTTCATGTTTTTCTGTCTCTTTTAGCTTGCCTATATGAAAATATAGGTGAGTGAGTGAACTCTGGATTAACGCCCCACCAACAGCTAGGTCATATGGAGACAGGACGTCGGTTTAAAGTCTAATCCGAAAGACCTGAGAAGCAGGGGATTGATCTTGCGACACCTGGATAGGTAGTGCAGCATGTAAGGCAATACACTACCGCCGCTCCTGAAAATGTTGGAAGAGCTATTGGACTCACTCTGGCATTGGAACCTGGGTCCGAGGTTATAAAACTTGAGTATAATCTCAAACTCAAATAAAGCATTGTTTTATATATTATTTGGACCCTTTTTGGTGTTAATCAGTCTTTGAGTTGACTGTCCAATTAAGATTTAAAAAAATCACAATATGCTTTTCTCTGGTTTTGTCACCAGATATTGTCTGGGTCACTGAAGAGACTTTATTAGCCAAAACTACATAGTCTGGCCCATGTTCCTTCTTCTGAATATATTCTCTGCTCTTGAAGGAACTCTTTAAGATTTTAATTATGACGGAAAGCAACCATTCCACATAGGAGCTGCATGGACAAGAATGAATTTGTTTATAGAGGAGCAAAAGAGCCCCGATAGCTCAGTAGGTTAAGCGCTAGCTGCGGATCTAGCTGTCTGGGCTTCTAGCCTCATTTTAGGCGGGGATCTTTTCTCTTGTAACGGGGTTCCATTGCACACAGCCTTTCATTATTACCCAACCATCGTCCTGATATGACTGAAATACTGTTAAAAATGACGGAAAATCACAAGTCATCCATTCATTAGAGAAGCAAGCGAGTTTCCTTTAAGAATTGTCCCCAACTAAGAATGGAGGCTGAAATGAAACTGAATTAGTAAAACTTAAAAATAATTAGAATGTAGTGTGTTCTGTTTGGCAAAGTGTAGTTTCCCTGCACCGATGCATGTTTACCTGTAATTTCATACTATTGAGTTGTTAATCATAACAGAAAGTTTTAAACTAAAATTTCAGAAGAAATACAGAAAATTAAAAGTAAATTGTCAGAAGAAATGGCAGTCCCTGATCAGACCGCTTTTGTCAGAGCTGTTTTATCTTACATGGGTCTATGCTGTTTGCTCAGACAAAAACAAAAAAGAACACAAAAAGACAATGCATTAGAACAAAGAAGTTAAAAGTTAGGAAATGCATGAAATGCATGACATGCATTATAAAGTAATACTAAATACATACATGCAATGAATGAAAAACTTTAAAGGACCAAAAAGCAGGCGACAAAATTTAAATGAGCAAATGTTCAAAAAATGTTTTGTCCAAGCTCTGTCATACTGAGATGTAGCTACGTAGTTTGCAAACTCAACTATTTTCATTTTTGATGCTTTAAGTGTTAACCCATTGCATTCTGGGTATTTTTTGTCGACTGCTGAAATTGTCATATGCATCAAAAATTAAGAATATTTTGACAATATTGGGCAAACTAACTCTTGCAGAAATGATATCTGGGCAGCAAACAGTTTGGATCTCAGATCAGGCCCCACAAATGCAAACAGTTTGGATCTCAGATCAGGCCCCACATTTGTGGGGCCTGATCTGGATCCAAACTGTTTGCCCAGATACCCCTAAAAGGGTATCCCGAATGGAATGGGTTAATAAAAGATTTTTAGTTCAGAAATACATTTGCTATGCACAGATGCACTGAATAATTTAAAATATGCGCACATGCAAAGGTTTGATTCGCCGCAGTAAGCATGGGACAGCATTATGATTAGTCATTGGATACAGCTGATCAATTTAACATCCTTCATGTTTTCTGATGTTTATGAATGTTTAACCCTTAAAGCGCCAAAAATTAAAATAGTTAAATTTGCAAACAGTGTAGATCCAGATGAAGTGGCTCATAATGAGCCACCTTATCTGAATCTACACTGTTTGCCCTCTAGTCTTTTAATTCTCAATATGATATTGCTTGGACGAAACATTTTTTGAAATTCTGCAGAAGTAAATTTTGTTGTCTGCTTTTTGGCGCATTAAGGGTTAAAGGCAGTGCATTACAAGCTCAGTAAAGTGAAGCCGAGAGATTCATTGACCTGGGAACAGATCATAAGGTTTTGAAGTTAGAAGAAATGGGAAAAAGAATCAGAAAAAACTATTTTGACACATCTGAAAATATAAAGACAATATATAAATATATATTAAAGAGAGCTGTGATTTTATGAAAAGAAAGGGCCAGTATTAGCATTTTTCGTGTATAAAGCTTCCATATTGCTTCATTGCTGAGATAAATTATATGTAGTGCGGAAATAGTGCTTTGTAGTCTATAGATCAGAGTTCAAGATTAGGAGACCATAACTTCTGAATAAATATTCTTCTTTCTTCATACAGAAAACAAACTGTGTGGTTCATCATTAATCATTAAAGACCACTGCTAGATGCATTTACTTTACATCAAATATACCAGGTTTTTCACTGGTTAAAAGGCAAATGAATAGAAATGAATATAAGGGACAGAAATTCAACTGTCTAACATGGTGTGCACTGGGCCCAAAAAAACAGTCACCCTCTAGCTGAAGCTGAGCCCTTCAAAAGAAACAAGGCAAAGTGAGCTACCTTTTCCAAAGAATCAAACAGGAATTCATGCAAGTTGAAACAACATTATTTTTGGAAAAGAGGCAGGGGCGTTTATTAAAGCAGGTGAGTTTATGAGAATTAGTACTTTGGTATTGCACCAGCAACAGAGATCAAGAGAGACAGAGAGAATAAAGAGGATAAAACTATAAGATACAGAGCTGCTGCTGCTGCTATACAGTTTGCCTTGAACATGGTTGTAATTTTGTTTTACATAGTTTTTAGTGTACCAGTACATTACAGTGTCTGGAAAGTGCAATCTTTTTTTTTTTGCTTCCAAAATAATGTACAGTATACTCTAATTTTCAGTTTTACTGTTCAGTAAGTTTTATATATTGAAAAGAGTTGTGAACCATATGAGGCTGCATACCTCTTTAATCATATTAAACACCCTTGGGGTAATACAGTTTCCTGTGAGAGTTGACCCCCACCCCCACCGAAGGCAAAAAATAATAGTTACTTCCTCTGAAAGTTTAGCCATTCACTTTAATACTGTTTATGAGAGATATTTTGGCGGTGGCTGAGTTATTACAATTTAGGCACTAAATTACCCCCCACTTCCATAAAATGCAGCACCCAGGGGCATTTAATAGGATTAATATAGTATGCCCAGGTTGTCCGCCTATCATTGCTTTTATTTTCATATGCCTGTTACAGAAATAAAACATAGACAAACATCACAGGCTTTGAAGCTTGACGGAATAATATGCAGGCTGGTCATGTCTCAGTGTTGGTCATATTTGTTCACTGTTGTGCTACTTTTTCAAGTTGAGAATCATGTGAGCTGTGACAAGACAAAACCAACAAAGTGGTTGTGCGCCCAGTGCAGACTCAGATCAGCCTGGGCATCGGTCCAGTCTGATCAGAGTCCTCACTGTCCGCATGGGGGTAGCTTAGACCCTTCGCTAGCCTTTAAGTGCTTGGCAAAGAGTCTGATCAGACTGGGCAGATGCCCAGACTGATCTGAGTCTGCGCTGGGCACATAACCACTTTGTTGGTTTTTTCGTGTCGCGGCTCAATTATTGTGTCTCCTCCATTTTCTGATGCTTCCCATTTTATGTTAGGCAGCATAAAATCTAGTGCAATTTCATGTGATAGTGTATGTGAAATGTTAAGTAATGAAAGAAAAATGTATGAGCTGTGTCACCAGAAAAACAGTTATGATATAGCATGTGGAAGCAGTAGCGTCTGACAGAAGTGCCTAAGCAAATTTGGTTCTAACCCTTAAAATGCCACAAAAGCAGATGATATAATAATTTAGATTTGCAAAATTAAAAAAAAAAAAAAATTCCAAGTTATATCATCTTCAGAATTCAAATACTAGGGGCCAAATAGTGTACATCCAGATTTAGATAAAAAAAAAACATAGACAAACATTTGTATCTATGTTGTTTGCAAATTCAACATTTTCAGTATCTGGTGCTTTAAGTGTTAGCATTTGGGTCCTGTGTATTTCAGAGTATCATTTATAAAGCATAGAGTTTCATATTGGGTGGCCGAGATCCTGTATATCAGTGTTCCTAAGAGTGATGCATAATTACAATAGGATCAGTAAACTATTGAACTGTACAGAGCAGCCTGGTCTGAGTTATCACTGTTCACAAATGCTGTATGACTGGCTGTGTGGCTTGGCTCATGTCCTGACTGATCTGGTCAGTGTTTTATTATATGTTTATGTAATGTATGCAGTTAATCAATGCCTTATATAAGCCGCGACACTACAAAACCAGTAAAGTGGCATTTGCGCTTGGCGAGGACTTGTATCAACCTCAGTATTGGCAAAGACTGAACAGGGCTTGGCTGTCTACATAGAGCTAGCTTAGACCCTTAGCTACCCTTTAAGTGCTCAGCAAAGAGACTGGGTGGCTGCTCAGACTGATCTGGTCTTTGCTTGCCCCATGCTTCTTTTTTTGTTGGTTTTGTCATGTAGCGGCTTAAATACTGTTTCATCAGTCAAAAGAAAACAGGATAAAACTAAGTTATCAGATGTTCTGTTGTGACAGCTTGACTGACCAAACATAGTAGACATAGATCAGACTGTCCTATTGAACATAATGCCATCAGTATTTTATTTTAAGTTTTCATTGTAGTAATGCATTTTATATTCATTTAAACCCCATTGTTTTCACTCTTCACATTTGTGGTTGAGAAACTTAGTTAGCTCCTTATCTTCAGCCATTTGAACATCATGCAGATATTTATTTGTCATTTTTAAACTAGAATCTGCCGAAATGTGCATAAGTATTGGGACACCTAAAATAATTAATTTTCCATTTGTCCCAAATGGAAAATTAATTAATTTAGGTGCCCCAAAACTTATGCACATTACAGTATATTTGTAGATTAAACCATTGTATACATATGTACAGATCAGCCTAAATGATTTACCTGGGGAATATGTTTTAGCAGTTAAGCTGCAAACGGCTACATGAGGGTCTTGAGTCTTGATCACTGGGTTACATTATGCTGAAATTATTCCCCTTTTCCTTCAAAAACGGATACTTTAGCAGGCTGTAAGACAGTTTATGACTTAGATCATATTATATATATGTATATATTCACAGATATTGAAAGCAGACCAAAACAGAATATGTCTCCACTTGTATATAGGAATTTGTGCCGTAGATAGTTAGCTAATTTTACAATGTAAATATTGTAGCTATGTCACGGGAAAATGAACTTAAAGCATGGGCAAACCCTGACAAGTCATCTGAGCTCATGTTGCCATGTTGTCTGATTAAGGTGACTGGATACACTTTCAGGGAAAGCAGTTCCATTTTTGCATCCTGTCTCAATGGTGGTCAATTCTGAAGGAGCAAATTCTTTTTGTTAAGAGTAGACCCCATTTTGAATGGGCTTCTTTGTCTGAGGAGCAAACAGGAAGTCAAAAAGTTGTTTCCCTTTGTAAAAATAATGGAAAAAACTTAGGAGGGGTCCCCGTATATCTAAGTCTTCATTATTCTCTTATAGATCCTGTAAGAGCCATAGATTTTTTAGCTCGCCTGTACGAGTACAGAGAGCTATTGTTGTCACTTGGACGTTGGCGTGGGCGTGGGCGTCACACTTTAAAGTTTTACTGTTTTTTTATGGGATGGGCAAGGCGCTGTCAGGCGAGCTATCCTGTCCCACTGACAGGTCTTGTTATATGATGAGGGAAAAGTGTGTTCATATTGCACAGATGCTCTTTTATGCTATGAGGACTCTTTTCCTATGACATGGCCCATTTAGTTTTAGGTTGTTATATACATCTTATGTAAGTGTGATCATATATAAGAGCCGCGACACGACAAAACCAACAATGTGGTTGTGCGCTCGCTGCAGACTCAGATCAGCCTGGGCATCCGTCCAATTGGTCAGACTTCATTTAGTGCTCAAAGGGTAGCTAAGGGTCTAGGCTACCTCCATGCGGACAGCGAAGACTGATCAGACTGGGCGGATGCCCAGGCTGATCTGAGTCTTCGCTGGGCACACAACCACATTGTTGGCTTTGTCGTGTTGCGGCTCATAATATTTCAAACATGCATGTGAAAATAGCCATTTTATGAAATGTTTTCAAGTGCATAATGTATATATACATTATACAGAGTGATATGAAACTACTTTTGTAATGTATAAAAAATAAAAAATCTACCATATATTTCAACTTCAGCGTTTGTTTCATTGGAGCCTGTGACAGGCTGCCATATCTAATCATACCATGATGACCCAAAATTGTTAGTACCTAAGCAAATGGCAGAAATATTTGGTCCCGAACCACTAACCTTCGGGTTCATTACATTTCAGTGTTGTTTATATTGGACAGCTACACACCTTCGACTAGCGCCACCACCCAAGTAAATCCTAATTATTGAACCCTGGCTCCATCAAGAAGCATGATTTCATTGCTTAAATATTTCATAGAAAAGGCAATGTTATGCAGATGTCATGTAGGAAATATGATTTAATTGCAGATATGAGCAATCAAAAAGGTTAAGTGCAACACTTTGACATAAACCAAGTCCAAATTATAGACCCCCTAGCCCCACACTTCACCTGACCCCAATGCCTAGCATTCCATATTGAAGGTAATGCTATAGAGATGACATGAAGTAAATATGAAACGAGAAATTGTGTTTGTGAAACACTATGCCCCCAACCATATGCTTGCCACGAAAGGTTCCAAAAAGTCTGAAAAGGAGTTACCTAACCTTTACTGATATATTTAACTCCACAAGAACTACTCTTAAACCAAAAATCAGCTTTTTAGATCAAGCAATTCAGAAGTTGAAAAAATGCCAAATTCAAACAAGAATTTCCCCCAAACTTAATCAGGTATTCTACTCTTCATATATGATCAGTATACCAAATATATAGGCCATACCTCAAATACTTTTTCAGATATCTTGCTAACAAGATATCCATCTCCTGTTTTTGAAGGGGCATAACTCCAAAATGTGGCATAACTTTGAAAAAAAACAAAAACAATATGTGTCAGTTATTTTTTCATGAGAAATCCGTAAATAAGATATTTTAACCCTATGCATAGTGGTTCTAGAATCCAGTAGCTGCATAAATACTAAACATCAGGGGAAATAACTCTGTAATTAATGAAAGGAGAGTTACATAACTTTTCCTAAAGCATTTAACGAATCAAGGACTACTACTTTACTAAAAATCAGCTTTCTAGCTCAAGCAGTCCAAAAGTTGGAGAAATGCCAAATTCAAACAAGGGCCAAAACTCCATCAGAATTTTATGGAATTTTCCAAAAAGTTGATCAGGTGAACTACTCTTTATACCCAATCAGTATACCAAATATCAAGGCCATAGCTCAAATACTTTTTGAGATAAATTGCTGACAAGATAGTCATCTCATTATTTCTTAAAGGGGCATAACTCCAAAAAGGGGCGTAACTGGGAAAAGAAAAGAAATACTTTTCAGGTTATTTTCCATGGGCAATCCATTATATGAAATTTCAAAACCCTATGCCCAGTGGTTCTTGAACTCAGTAGCTGCATGAGTATTGAACTTCAGGGGAAATGACTCCATAATTAATAAAAGGAGAGTTACCTAACCTGTGCTAAAGTAGTTAACTCATCAAAGACTACTACTATTATAAAAATCAGCTCAAGCAGTTCAAAAGTTGGAAAAATGCTAAATTCAAACAAGGGCCATAACTCCATCAATATTTTACAGAATTCTCCAAAAAGTTTATCAGGTAATCTACTCCTCATACCAAAGCAGCATACCAAATACCAAGGCCATCGCTTAAATACTTTTTGAGATAATAACATCTTTAGCTGAAACAAGCAGAAAAGTGTACAAGTGCATACTGGAAGGAGCGGCTGTAGCGTAGTGGATAACACTCCAGACTACCAATCCAGGGGTCGCAAGTTCGATCCCCCGCTTCTCCGGTCTTTCGGATGAGACTTTAAACCGAGGTCCCGTCTCCATATGACCTCGTTGTTGGTGGGACGTTAAACCCGAGTTCACTCACTCACTCACGCATACTGGAGAGAAGCTATTGAATAAAGACGTCAAGCATACTGAAATAAAACTGTAGAACAGAGATCCATACATACTGGAGAGAAACTGTAGATCAATGAACTTGATACAAACTGGAGAGCAAATGCAAAACAAGGGGCAAGAAACTGAAAATCAGGGACTTCGTACATACTGGAGAAAAGCTGTAGAATAAGTTCTACTTGATACATACTGGAGAGAAACTGCAGATCAAAGACTTGATACCTACTGGAATGAAGCTAGAGATCGGGGAATGGATACCTACTAAAGAGAAACTGTAGAACAAAGCTTGATACATACTAGAGAGAAACTGTAGATCAGATTTGATGTTAGTGGAGAGTAACAGTAACTGTAGATCAGGGACCCGTGACTTACTGAAGAGAAGCTATTAAGCAGGAATTGATAAAACTGCAGAGAAACTAAATATCAAAGACTTGGTACATACTGGAGAAAAACTATAGATCATGAACTTCAAACATACAGGATATAAATTGTAGATCAAGAACATCAATCATACTGGAGAGAAACTGTAGATCAGGTACATCGTACATTCTGAAGAGAAACTGTAGATCAGAGACTTAATACATACTGTAGAGAAGCTGTAGATCATGGACTTCATCCATCTTGGAGAGAAGCTGAAGATCAGGAACATCATACTGACCAAAGAGACTCTGTAAATCAGGAACTTTATACAAACTGGAGAGAAACTGTAGATCATGGACTTCATCCATCCTGGACTGAAACTATAGATCAGGAACATCATACTGACCAAAGAGACTGTGTAGATCAGGAACTTGATACACACTGGTGAGAAACGGTAGATCAGGGGCTTTTTCGTACTGGAGAGAAATTGTAGACCATAGAATTCATACAACTGGAGATAAACTATAGATCAGGAAATCATACATACTTATGAGACTCTGTAGATCAGGAACTTGATACACAATGGAGAGAAACTGTAGGTCAGAGAAATTGTAGATCAGGGACTTCATACATGCCAAAGATAAACTGTAGATCAGGGACACCTTAAATACTTAAAAGAAATTGTAGCTCAGGGGCATGATAAATACTGGGTAGTTATTGTAGATTAAGACTTGATACAGTCGAGAGGAAATGGTGATCAGTGACTTCATGCATACTGTGGTAAAATCGTAGTTTCTGATCATCATACATACTGGAGAGAAACGATAAATTATGGGCTTCATACAAACTGAAGAAAACTGTAGATCAGGGACTTCATACGTTATGGAGAGTAAGAGTAAATAATGGGCTTCATACATACTGAATAAAACTGTAGATCAGGAACTTCATGGATACTGGAGAGTAAGAGTGAATAATGAACTTCATACAAACTGAAGCAAACTGTAGATCAGGGACTTCAAACATACTGGAGAGTAAGTGTAAATAATAGACTTCATACAAACTGTAGACCAGGCACTTCATACAAACTGGAGAAAACTGTAGATCAGGGACTTCATGCATACTGGAGAGTAAGTGTAAATAATGGACTTCATACAAACTGTAGATCAGGGACTTCATGGATACTGGAGAGTAAGTGTAAATAATGGACTTAATACAAACTGTAGACCAGGGACTTCATACAAACTGAAGAAAACTGTAGATCAGGGACTTCATGCATACTGGAGAGTAAGTGTAAATAATGGGCTTCATACAAACTGAAGAAAACTGTAGATCAGGGACTTCATACATACTGAAGAGTAAGTGTAAATAATGGACTTCATACAAACTGAAGAAAACTAGATCAGGGACTTCATACATACTGGAGAGTAAGTGTAAATAATGGGCTTCATACTAGCTGAAACAAAATGTAGATCAGGGACTTCATACATACTGGAGAGTAAGTGTAAATAATGGGCTTCATACTAGCTGAAGCAAAATGTAGATCAGGGACTTCATACATACTGGAGAGTAAGTGTAAATAATGGGCTTCATACAAACTGAAGAAAGCTGTAGATCAGGGACTTCATGCATACTGGAGAGTATGTGTAAATAATGGGCTTCATACAAACTGAAGAAAACTGTAGATCAGGGACTTCATACATACTGGAGAGAAACTGTAGATAAGGGACTTAACACACGCTGGACAGAAACAGTAGATCAGGGACTTCATACATACTGGAGAGAAACTGTAGATCAGGGTCTTAACACACGCTGGACAGAAACAGTAGATCAGGGACTTCATACATACTGGAGAGAAACTGTAGATCAGGGACTTAACACACGCTGGACAGAAACAGTAGATCAGGGACTTCATACATACTGCAGAGAAACTTTAGGTCAGAGGCTTTATACAATCAAGAGAAAATCTTTAGATAAGATTCTTCATACATACTGAAGAGAAACTGTAGATCAGGGACTTTTTATTACAAATGAAAAAGCACATATGCGATTCATATCAAGAAAAAATGAAATAAAAGTACAAGTTTATTAAGATACGTGTAAACGGCCTCCTAGAACTACTTTACATCTAGGACTTACTTCTAACTGGTAGATGGTATATGCAATTATTGACGACGTATGCACACAAATCATCAAAATATCAAAATCATCACTAGACGTACACGTACATATACAAGTTAAAAATCTACTCCCCACCTCCTCTAATATTTAGGAGTGGACAAGGATGGACTTTGCTAGCTCAGCTAGGGCAGCTGAAGACGGGACTAGGAGGAAAGGGATTGTTGTAAAGTCATTTGTGCTACCCTAACGACATCGCAATGTTATAGGGTAGACTAGACTGACACTGATTCAAGCAAATTCAAACTCAAACCCGTTTTCTTGTATGTTTGTTCATGTGAGCGCAGTGTTTTCATCTGATCTTCATGAAGGTGATTATTGATGGCTACAACTTATGGGTCTATAGTGCGTGCAAATGAAAACCATTGCCTACCTTAAAGTCTATGGACACAGTTCTATATTTTTCTGTCACATTTTCAAAGGGCAACAACGCCAGATATTTGTTTGCTTCCCTGTAACCCCCCCCCTCCCCCACCTATCCCCACCCACTACCTCTACACTCCAGACCCTATTAAGGTAGAGCTCCGTTGTGTAGGAAAGCAAACGGGGTCACACGAGTTGTTCCCCATTGTAAAAATACCTATACATCTGTACAAGAGTGGTCTCGCCTATTTGGGCACTGACACAGACCAAAAAACCTAAACCAGAAAACACGGCAAAAGTTTATACCACTGAACGGCCATGATAAAAGCTGGGGTCGAGTAGGGTAACTTCGGACAGCGGGTAAAATCGGACATATCATTGCAAACAGTGAAAATCCAGATGAGACGGCTCATAATGAGCCGTTCTCATCAGGATTTTCAAAGATTGCCGAGTTAATTTTGTTTTAATTCCATACAACTGACATATAAAGGAAACAATGTCACTGTCTGAATTTACCTGCTGTCCGAAAATATCCGACTTGACCCTAATGAGTTTGAAGCAATTCCTTAAATATTATATATATTTAAAACGAACATCTTACGAAAAACGAAACGAAGGAATTATGCTGGTCCCAAGTTTAAGCCCATTATAGGTCAATAACAATTTTTATTAGGCACATCAACCAAAGTTCTATATGGACTTGCAAAAGTTATGAAAGAGAGAGCGAAATAAATCTATGAGTGTGTCCTACCACCATTGAAATGCAGATCAGCCTGCTCGTCTGCGCACATTGATGAAAAAACTTCATGAAATCTATTTCTTCTGAAATGGTCCAAATCAACAACGGCAGAGTAAAAGATACTTGTCATTTTTGACAAGGAAAGAAAAGATCAGTCTGCGCGCCAGTGCAGTCTGATCCAGGACTCTGCTTGTGACATGTAAAGTTACACATATTTTTTAGAAAACTCTGAGCAGAGAAAACTCTGATCATACTGTATAGATGCACAGGCAGAGCTGATTTTTTATCAGTCGCTTATGTCGTAAGGTTCAGTGTAGCCAGTCTCTGGCTTATGGATTTTCAAAAAATATAAGATTACCTCCCTTAGCGTTTTACCATTTTATGCTAAACGTTATCTCCCTTTGAATTGGTAATGAAGCCCGCACTGAAATATAATCTGAAACGCAGGCTGGTTTGGTAGTTTGCTGGTCAAAATATACTAAGTGTTTGCCCTTCAGTCTGTTTTCTTTATTCACACGCAAAAACTTGTGGAGTTATCAAGAGGCCAAACAGAAATTTTGTGCTAATTAGCTTTGCAAACATACTGGGCGAATTGGAATTGTGCAGTTTCAAGGCAAGATCTTGGTATAGGCTTTTTCAGAATCGGGGGCCATAACTCAGCTGTAATGAAAACGAGTAGCTGACAGGTTTTAGACTGAAGCAATTCCTGATTATATACTGCTCACAAAAAGTAGGGGATATTCAAGAGACAATATTCAGCTAAAACAGAAACTGTCACAGCAGGTCACGTGACCTAGAGCAACACATAAAGGACATCGTTGTATATAAAGCAAAAACTGTTAAAACAGATTTATTACTTTAAAGGAAAATATTCTGCAATCATAAACCAGCATTTGATTTGTATAATGGCACCAAATAAAGTGATATAGTCAGTTTGATGAAGGTGAAACCTGATCAGCGATTGTCCTGGTAAGTTAAACATTACCAGTAATCAGACCTTCAAAATATTATTGAAAAGATCTGGTACATTTAACATACAAATTGTAATACTTTAAAACAGAAATATAACCCGACCCTTGAAGAGTGAAGCCACACTGTTATCTAACAAAGCTAACGCGAACATTTGCTGACAGAGGTTACTTACGTTCGTAAGACTATCACATATTTTACGTGACCAAGGGGAACATTATTGTTCAGTTTAAGTCGAGAAACAAACCCCGGGTTAAAACGTTGCATAGTAGTTTATTACATAGGTATATCTGGTCTACGTACAGTCAAACCTGCTTATGTGGTCACCTCTATTAAGGGGTCACCTGCCTTTAGCAGCCACCTTTTCTGATTCCATAGAACCAAAATACAGTGCAAATGAACCTGTATTAAGGGGTCACCTGTCTTAAGCAGCCAATTTTTGGGCTTCCCTTGGGTGACCCCTTAAGACAGGTTTGACTGTATATAGTTCCTAACGGTAATGTACTCGTTGGGACCTTTAGAGTACAGTGTCACAGACAATTATTATAAGTAGAAGGAAAAGAATAAAAGGAAGTCGTTTCATGGGCTATCGCAGCAATATACAAATACATGTATACATATACTTTTTTAAAGATTATCTTTCCTTCCATGCTATTGTTTTTCCATTTTCTTACTAGTATGATTATATCGACAAACGTCTCTTAAAAGAATTGATTCAGCATGGAACCTATGCTTACTTTTGATTTAACGATTACTTTATTGTTTTAAGGGACAGAGTTCAACAGAGTTCTAAGCCACATAACGAAATGGCAAGTAAAGATGGCAAAGTATTTTGACGTGGGATATTGCTGCTCAGTTATATCTTGGCGAATCCCAGTTGTTCCTAATAATGTATTGACCCATAATTTTACTTTGCAGCAAGATAACAAAACAAAGAGAAGGAAAACGGAACGAGTAACGAAAACAACCAGTTACTGAGTAGTTTATATATTTCTCATATATTATATGCTCAAACAGTAATATATTAGTTCTGAATAGCAAGTAAGCAAATGGTACGAGTAATGCATACTGTACATATCAAGTAAGTAGCCTCAATACCTGGTTTTCAATTGATTTCATTGACTTTGAACATATTAACATATTGCTTAGCAATAATCAATAATTCTGAATGATCCTTGTCCAGATAGTTTATATACAGTAAGATAAAATCGGCTTTGCCGAGAAAAAATGCAGCTTTATGATGCCGGTAATATCAATACAACAACTGAAGAAATATACATACTAAAAGTTGAATGATCAAAATTAAATGAGACTTTTGTTACATTAACCTGTTTGTGATAATGTATCAGAACACAGACAGGGGTGTACAAAATTCCTGACCAAATAAATCTTGGTAATGTTACAATGAGCGATACATATTGGGCATAGACCGATAATTAGACACTCTGTGTTTTATATATATAAAAAAAAAAACATATCTTTTTTATTGTTACATTGTCACAGTGATAATAATATGTTGCAGTGTAACCGATGGGAGCAATACAAATGGGTAACGTTGTTTACAATTCAGCATGTAACTTATAATAATGGGATTAGGTAAATATATGTCACTTCTGTGACATTTCTAAACCTAGACATAAATCACTTATGTCTAATATCAACGTATACATATTTTCCATGTCGCATGTAATTTTTAATGTTGAGTTTTGTGATGTTGCTATAATTCAGATTAAATGTTAAGAAAGTTCTACATGCTTCAGACGTAAAGATCCGTATGTGTCTTGTTGAGTTCTAATTTGAGTTAAATAGCAAACTTTGCCATCTTAGTACTAGTGGTAAGTTAAATGTTTTTGGCATCTGAGAATTAAGCCTTTGAAAAGTAAAAAGATAGACAATGATCAGGAATTAATACAATCAAATCCCACACTCCGCTCTCAAAACCAATAGGGAAAGAAGCACATACACACAGAAATTGACACAAGTTTACGAAAGACTCGCATAGTAAACCGAATGAGCAGCTCTTTCCCAAACAGATGGTCATTCAACTACCCCAATAACAACATCAACATCTGTTTTTACTTATTTTTTATTTTAATTACAAAACAATACAAAACAGAAGGCAGATTGGGCAGCAATACAGTTGACCAAACCGCCAGAGACCATAGACAAGCGGACACAGTACAATATAACATCAAGGAACCGCAACAGAAGTACCGCCTGGGAATGGTCAGCAAAAGATTACGGGGGGGGGGGGGGGGCGGGGGGGGGGGCTTAAACTAGTTTCACTGGGCCCAAACTTCGCCTGCTGCCTCTGCAGCTTTCTCAATAAAAAAATCCCTGATAGATTATAAACATGTAACGTAATGTTGTTACGAAATGGATCTAATCGTCCACTATGTCGTCGAGATTATTTTAATCCTTTCAATCAGTAAGGCTACAGTTTTTAGGGTAACTGTGGTAATAAAACATTTACGGAAATTGTGGCTACGTTATGTATGGGTTGTTTGTGAATACCTCTCGTGGACAGCGTATTGCATGATTTTAAGGTGAATACCTGCACGAGTCTTTTAATTGTGGAAAGCGCTTTGCATGATTTTAATGTGAGACGCATAGTATTTATACGCCTATCTTTTAATGAAAAGTTAGACGTGGCTGTTTAATTCTTGATGGATGTTATATTGTTGTGTGCCCAGATTCTGTGTTAAGACCTAGAAGGGTAAGATTTTATTATATTTATTTAGAATAGTTTGGCTAAGAATGAAAAATGTGACTTCTGATTGATATGGTATGATTATATGTGTCGACTGATTTGATTTTGTTGGCAGTGATCAGGCTGCGCATGTGTCGACCGATTTTGTTAGTAAGCATGCTGCGCATAATATTTGTATATTAGGAAGTTTTGTAAATTTCGGAAATAGTTTATATCACTGATGTTGGTTGCAATGGTGTGCGTCTATTTGACGTCCAGTGACGTCAGTTGCATTCATGTTATTCATGTGACGTCAGTTGCATTCATGTTATTGGGACGTCAGCACTTTTTATATTAGTTTCACGTATACGTGGCCTATAGAAGTAGATTGATTTGTAATGGAACTAATTTATATACTCGTGACGTCAATTGACGCCATAGCATGCACCGCATTAAGGTTTTTTTTCCATAAGTTATAACGGTAACATTTGGTCATCATGCGTTTGATTTGCCTTCATTAGACGGCGTCATATGGTATAACATCATTGATGTCATGATGTCAGATCAAACGTTATGATCCCAAATGTGTGAGAAACGCTTATTCAGCTATTATATTCTATGGCAAATGGTATTACGCTTAGTTTAAAGAAATGAATTAAAACATATGCGAGTTAGATTTTGGTCAATCAATTTAATGTAAATAGGACATTGTTTAGATTATTCATGTTTTATGTTTAGATTATTCATGTTTTATGTGGGGTATGTCATGGTAATGCCTGTTGACGTCAGTATACTTCTTGACAATGTTTGACGTCAGATCCTTTGACGCACATGCGTGGTAGGATCTACGTTTCTTCATTGGCGGAAGTGGTAAGCACACTTTTAGCTTTACATCGTGAGCGCGAGTCGTGTCTAGTGACACGGCTGGCGTGTGCACGTTATGCTCGGCATTCGCCGAGGGCGTTGTATGGTATTTCCAAGACAGGCCCAAGTCTTACGTATTGTTATTATGTAGTTACATTGTATTAAGTGTAAGTTCGTTATTTTTAGGCACATCAAGTCCGGCAGTCAGCTGTTAGGGCTTAGAGCCACGTCTCACCTGGAGAATCGATATGTCTCCAGGTTAATACCAACCCGGGTAGAGGCAGTTACAACGCCGTTTGTGCATGGTTCCTAAGCAGAGGCGGGAAGCACAAAATGTAGGCGGAAGTGGTTAGCACAGTTTTGCCAGATTCTGTGATAAGATCTGAAGGTCACATCAAGTGTGGGACAGTGTTCGTCCACTAAGGTGTGTTAATATATATAGACTGGTCCCTGGTACGATCCAGGGAGCGACCAGTATATAATCGTGCACGTGCTAATAAGAGTTGGTGTTCCTCATGATATATGGACTGGCCCATGACATGATCCAGGGAACGACGAATTGAAGTCTACCAACATAAGGCCTTCTTTTTTTCTATGAGCTCAAACTAACGTTTTTTTTGTTCTTTGTGTTTTCCTTTAGTTCATGGCGCTGAGCCGAGTACGGTGTTGACGTCAGACGGTAATCTATTTGCGTATTGTACGCAAATCGATTACATATTTGAAACAAACACCTTACTTGGGCCAGCGACATGAACTGATATGTGTTGTATATTATTGTAATTGTGACAGTTGTAAATTGTATTGTTGTATATAAAATTTACATTATATATAAACTTAAAAAAATTCTAACGTTGTTAGAGTTTCCTTGTTAGTGTATTACACTAGTAGATAACCCTTTAACCGGAAGTCACCCTCCGCCGTCCTGGCGACGCATAAGGCTCTACACCCGTGTCGACCGAGTGTAAAACCTTCTGCGTAACATGGTGTCATGAAGTAACGGGATTTGATTTCCGGTTAATATCTGCCAGTGTAACACATTGACAATATATACAGAATCTAGGCACAATTTTGTTAGTTATTTTTTTTATTATTATTGACTTTCTGATTGTTCTTTTCTAAGGTGACGTAAGGCTGTGAATTTTAGGGGAGCAATTTTGCCACTAAATTCTTTGTAAATGTAACCTACACTCAATTAAGGTCAACTATCTTTATTCCCTGCGTGATGAAGTGCGATAGCCCATGCATTAATTTGTGATAAAATGTAACAGGTTGCATATCTGAGTGGGGAAACTGAGGTATATAGACCTGAATTGTCTTGGCACGGATGATACATATTTAGTCTAAGGTCCGTTTGAGTACCTTGGCACTGCTGTTGCATGACAATCTGTTAGTTCATTAATTCAAACGTTTGTACGTAGTGTCGTAACCGTTACTGAGGTCCATTTTATGTCCTGATTTAGTAACGTAGGTCACTCGTAACGTTATATAATATCGTTACAATGAATTAAACCTAATAGCGGAATCTTAAGTTTGATTTACCGTTGGTATCCTATAAGGTTTTGTAATGTAGGACGTACAGTTGTCGTGTCAGTGTTAATACGTTGCGTTACATACGTTACGTTTGTATATCCGATACGCTAGATCAATTTGGGCGTAATTGTATGTGGGTTATTTACGTCATCTAATTACGTCATCTAATAGTGAAAAGTAATTCTCGGCAAAGTCAACGTCAGTTTATGACGTCATTTCCGGTCTGTTATGAACGTAACTTTAATGGCTACGTCCAGATCGCGAGTATACTAATTAATCAACGTTTTAGTTGGATTAGTTCGTTATTATTATTGTTAACGTTTTAGTTAACGTGTGTGACTATAAGTGAACGTCGGTTTCAGTTAAGTTAACGTGAGCATTACGTTAAGCGTCATGGATCAGTTAGTTAAGACGGGAAGGGAGTTAGGTTATGAAGGGCAGGCGTTGCAGGAATTTGTAAGGCAGCAACAAGAGACTGAGAGGGCAGAAAGGCACGCGGTAAGGGCACTTGATAAAGAAAAGATTGCGCAGGCCGATAAAGACAGGGAAATTGAGTTAGCGAAGATCGCGGCGGAGAAAGAAAAGATTGCGCAGGCCGAAAAAGACAGGGAAATTGAGTTAGCTAGGATCGCGCAGGCTGAAAAAGATAGGGAAATTGAATTCGCTAGGATCGCGACGGAAGAAGCTAAGATTGCGGCGGATAGGGAAATCGAGATGGCGCGGATTGCAAGTATAGAGCGGCAAGCCGAGAAAGATAGGGAAGCTAGGTTGTATCAAGTCGAAAGCGATAAGGAAGCAAAGTTGTCGAGCGAAGTTGAGTTAGAAAAGTTGAAGTATAGTTTTGAATTGCAGCAACGCGAGTTAAAGAATCAGATAGAGTTGCAGAAGGTAACGTTTAGAGTTGAACTAGAAAAACAGAAGGCTGAAAAGTTAGCGCATGCGCGAGATCCCAAGTTACCGTATTTTGACGAAAGTAAGGATAAAATGGATAGTTACTTATCAAGGTTTGAGAAATACGCGACGGCGAATAAATGGGATAAAAACGTTTGGGCTGCATATTTAAGCGCATTACTTAAAGGTCGCGCGCTTGATGTTTATGATAGATTGTCTGTAGATGATGCAGCAGATTATGACAAGTTGAAAGATGCGTTGTTAAAGAATTTCGATATGACTGAACGCGGATTTAGGAAGAAATTTCGCTATGATAGGCCTGAAAAGTCCGAAACGTTTATTCAGTTTAGTAGTAGACTTAGGTCGTATCTTAATAAGTGGTTGAAAATGGCGAAGGTAGACCAGTCTTATGAATCTGTTTGCGATTTTTTCGCTAGAGATCAGTTTTTAGAATCTTGTAGTAAAGAACTGTATGTTCATTTGAAACCGAAAACATTCACGAATCTAGGTGAGATGGCTAGGGAAGCAGATTTATTTGCAGAAGCACGTGGCGGTGTCTACGCTTGTGTTAATAAGGGGCAGCGTGATATTAAGGGCGTAACTCAGAGTAGATCTGATAATAAGCCGAGTGCGAAGCCAGAGATAAAATGTAGTATTTGTGGTAAGGGACATTTAACATATAAATGTTTTAAGAATCCCGATAGGAAGCAAGCATATAGTGCGGAGGTAGGTGCAAGTGCAAGCGGGTATAGCGGAAGTAAGGGGAGTAGTTATGCACCGAAAGATGAGACACAAAGATCACAGAGTAAGAGCGATACTGTACAGACAAAGGGTAGTAGTTCAGATCGTGGCCGTGGTCGGGGTTATTCCCGCGGACGTGGTCGGGGTGGCGGACATCAAATGAGCTTTTGTAAAACTACAATGAATAGGTCTCATGAAATAGAAGGTCTCTATAAGAGTAAGGAAGAAAGTCCATTAATCAATGATAACGTGGATAGGGAAGGTGTCTGTTACTTTTTAAGGTCGCGATTACCAACAGCGCAGGGTACGGTTAATGGTAAGACTGTTGTAGTTTTAAGGGACACAGGTTGTACTGGGTGTGTCGTTCGTAAAAACTTGGTTTCTAATGATCAGTTACTTGGTAGAGAATCTGATGTAACTTTGATTGATGAATCTACCCAAAGGTATCCCTTAGCAATGGTTGACATAGATTGTCCATTTTTCACAGGAAAAACTGAGGCATTGTGCATGGAAGATACATTGTATGACCTGGTTATTGGAAATATTGACGGGTCAAAACTTCCCGATATGTCCCATTTTGCAATGGCGGCAGTGACTAGGTCACAAGCTAAGCAAGGTGAAGAGGTCTATAGGAAACTTAAAGTTCCTGATCAAATTATTGCTAGTGATAAGGAGGCATTGAAGCAGGCCCAAGTTGTTGACCCTAAATTGAATGGCATAAGGCAAAGAGTGGAATCTGGGAATGTGACGATTAGTCGTGGATTGAACCGGGGTGAAACTAAGTTTATTCGAAAGAAAGATTTATTGTATAGGCAGTTTACTAAGGGAAACAAGGTCACTTTGCAACTTATTATCCCTGAAGGTTTTCGTGAAAAGGTGTTAAGATTGGCGCACGAAACCTTGATGTCAGGTCATTTGGGCATAAAGAAAACTATGGATAGAGTTTTAACTGAGTTCTTTTGGCCTGGAATTTGTGGTGATGTGGCAAGGTTTTGTAAATCTTGTGACATATGTCAAAGGACTATTCAAAAAGGTCGTGTCACTAAGGTTCCTTTAGGAAAGTTGCCACAGATTGACACACCATTTAAACGAGTCGCTGTTGATATAGTTGGACCGATAGAACCTCGTTCTGACAGGAAATCCCGCTATATTTTAACAATGATAGACTATGCGACGAGATATCCCGAGGCGGTAGCGTTACCCGGCATTGAAACGGAACGCGTAGCCGAAGCGTTAGTTGAGATGTTTAGTAGAGTTGGCATACCTGATGAAATGTTAACAGATTGCGGAAGTCAGTTTACTGCTGAAGTTATGAAAGAAGTAAGCAGGCTGTTATCACTCCAGCAGTTAACCACGACGCCGTATCATCCTATTTGTAACGGTCTTGTAGAGCGTTTTCACGCGACGCTGAAGCAAATGCTACGTAGGATGTGCGCAGAACGTCCAAAAGACTGGGATAAATATCTCCCAGCACTACTGTTTGCAATAAGGGAGGTTCCGCAGGAGTCATTAGGGTTTTCTCCGTTCGAATTGTTATACGGACGTAACGTTAAGGGCCCTATGGCAATATTACGTGAATTATGGTCTGAAGAGGTACAGGATGAGCAGGTTCTGTCTACGTACCAGTACGTAATTGAGTTGAGAGAACGGTTAGAGCAGACGTGTAAGTTAGCACATGATAATTTACGGAAAGTACAAGTAAAGCAAAAGGCTTATTATGACAAACGCGCTAGGTCGCGTAAATTTAACGTGGGAGATAAAGTACTGTTATTACTGCCAACTGACAGTAATAAACTGTTATTGCAGTGGAAGGGTCCATATGAAGTAGTAGAGGTGGTGAATAGAATGGACTATAAAATCGACGTCAATGGTGTCGTGAGTACATATCATGCTAATATGCTGAAACAGTATGTCGAACGTCGTACTGTGCCGTCACATTGTTTATTGTCGACTGAGACTACAGAGTCGGTTGATGACGATGGTAGTGATGAGTTTTCTCTTGATGATTGTGCTTTTCCGACAGCTAAAGAGCCGGAAACTTATAACGACGTCAGTATTTCAGATACGTTAACGTCAGAACAACGTATGGAGGTTGAAGCGTTGATTAAACAGTACCCGGATGTACTATCAAGTTTACCCGGTCGAACTGGTCAAATACAGCACGATATCAAACTACTCACGTCAGAACCCATACGGACGAAGGGTTATTCTATCCCGTATAAGACGCGTAACGTCATGGAGACGGAGATACAGGATATGTTGGATTTAGGGGTAATCGAGCCTTCGATTTCACCGTATTCATCTCCTGTTGTCCTAGTTCCGAAGAAAGACGGATCAGTTAGATTCTGTATCGACTTCCGGAAGCTTAACAAAGTGACGGAATTCGATGCAGAACCTATGCCAAATATGGAGGAGGTTATCAATAAAATGTCGGGACATAAATTCTTTACAAAGATGGACCTGAGTAAGGGTTATTGGCAAGTCAGTCTGACTGAAAGGTCTAAACCTTTGACAGCATTTGAAACGCCTAAAGGTTTATTCCAGTTTAAAACTATGCCCTTCGGTTTGGTCAATTCGGGAGCCTCTTTTTGTAGGTTAATGAGAATCATATTGTCCAATCTCCCAAATGTTGACAGCTTTGTTGATGACATGTGGATATTTACTGAAACATGGAAGGATCATGTGACGTCATTACGTCAAGTGTTAGATCGGCTCAGGTCGGCCAAATTGACGGCAAAACCATCTAAATGCATGATCGGTTATGGCAGTATCGAGTGCCTTGGTCACAATAACGTCGGACAGACGGTACGACCGCAAGAGGACAAGATACAGGCTATCAGAGATGCTCCTCGTCCATGTACGAAAAGGCAAATTAAATCTTTTCTGGGATTAGCTGGGTTTTACCGTCGTTTTATCCCAAATTTCTCATCCATAGCTTCTCCTCTGACTGATTTAACTAAACGGGATAGACCTAATTCTATCAAAGATTGGCAAGATCAGCATGAAAGGGCATTTCAAACCCTGAAGAGTAGGCTCACGTCTAGTCCTATTCTTCGCTTACCTGTTTTTCAAGAAGGTAACCCGTTTGTACTTCGAACAGACGCTTCAGACGTTGGTCTTGGAGCTATTTTGCTTCAGGAGTTCGAAGGTGAAGGTCGTTTGCCGATTGCTTATGCTAGCAAGAAATTGTTACCTCGGGAAAAGAACTACTCTGTAATTGAGAAGGAATGTTTGGGTATTATCTGGGGTGTTGAGAAATTTCGTAAGTACCTGTATGGGGCGGAGTTCCTACTTGAAACTGACCACAAACCTTTGTCTTATATGCAGACAGCTAAGGTGCTCAATCCCCGAATCATGCGTTGGGCCATGAAATTACAGCCGTACAGATTCAGGATCGTTGCTATCCGCGGCCAAGATAATTTGGGGGCGGACTACCTTAGTAGATAGTTTGGCCACGTTATGCATCGCACCGTTGTTGTGTATATAGCTAGTTTTCCAGTTTTGACATAGCCTACGATTCGATCGCATTTCGTACTATTTCAGAAAAGAAACATTGTTATGTTTTTTTCTCCCTAAGGGGAAACCTATGTTACGAAATGGATCTAATCGTCCACTATGTCGTCGAGATTATTTTAATCCTTTCAATCAGTAAGGCTACAGTTTTTAGGGTAACTGTGGTAATAAAACATTTACGGAAATTGTGGCTACGTTATGCATGGGTTGTTTGTGAATACCTCTCGTGGACAGCGTATTGCATGATTTTAAGGTGAATACCTGCACGAGTCTTTTGATTGTGGAAAGCGCTTTGCATGATTTTAATGTGAGACGCATAGTATTTATACGCCTATCTTTTAATGAAAAGTTAGACGTGGCTGTTTAATTCTTGATGGATGTTATATTGTTGTGTGCCCAGATTCTGTGTTAAGACCTAGAAGGGTAAGATTTTATTATATTTATTTAGAATAGTTTGGCTAAGAATGAAAAATGTGACTTCTGATTGATATGGTATGATTATATGTGTCGACTGATTTGATTTTGTTGGCAGTGATCAGGCTGCGCATGTGTCGACCGATTTTGTTAGTAAGCATGCTGCGCATAATATTTGTATATTAGGAAGTTTTGTAAATTTCGGAAATAGTTTATATCACTGATGTTGGTTGCAATGGTGTGCGTCTATTTGACGTCCAGTGACGTCAGTTGCATTCATGTTATTCATGTGACGTCAGTTGCATTCATGTTATTGCGACGTCAGCACTTTTTATATTAGTTTCACGTATACGTGGCCTATAGAAGTAGATTGATTTGTAATGGAACTAATTTATATACTCGTGACGTCAATTGACGCCATAGCATGCACCGCATTAAGGGTTTTTTTCCATAAGTTATAACGGTAACATTTGGTCATCATGCGTTTGATTTGCCTTCATTAGACGGCGTCATATGGTATAACATCATTGATGTCATGATGTCAGATCAAACGTTATGATCCCAAATGTGTGAGAAACGCTTATTCAGCTATTATATTCTATGGCAAATGGTATTACGCTTAGTTTAAAGAAATGAATTAAAACATATGCGAGTTAGATTTTGGTCAATCAATTTAATGTAAATAGGACATTGTTTAGATTATTCATGTTTTATGTTTAGATTATTCATGTTTTATGTGGGGTATGTCATGGTAATGCCTGTTGACGTCAGTATACTTCTTGACAATGTTTGACGTCAGATCCTTTGACGCACATGCGTGGTAGGATCTACGTTTCTTCATTGGCGGAAGTGGTAAGCACACTTTTAGCTTTACATCGTGAGCGCGAGTCGTGTCTAGTGACACGGCTGGCGTGTGCACGTTATGCTCGGCATTCGCCGAGGGCGTTGTATGGTATTTCCAAGACAGGCCCAAGTCTTACGTATTGTTATTATGTAGTTACATTGTATTAAGTGTAAGTTCGTTATTTTTAGGCACATCAAGTCCGGCAGTCAGCTGTTAGGGCTTAGAGCCACGTCTCACCTGGAGAATCGATATGTCTCCAGGTTAATACCAACCCGGGTAGAGGCAGTTACAACGCCGTTTGTGCATGGTTCCTAAGCAGAGGCGGGAAGCACAAAATGTAGGCGGAAGTGGTTAGCACAGTTTTGCCAGATTCTGTGATAAGATCTGAAGGTCACATCAAGTGTGGGACAGTGTTCGTCCACTAAGGTGTGTTAATATATATAGACTGGTCCCTGGTACGATCCAGGGAGCGACCAGTATATAATCGTGCACGTGCTAATAAGAGTTGGTGTTCCTCATGATATATGGACTGGCCCATGACATGATCCAGGGAACGACGAATTGAAGTCTACCAACATAAGGCCTTCTTTTTTTCTATGAGCTCAAACTAACGTTTTTTTTGTTCTTTGTGTTTTCCTTTAGTTCATGGCGCTGAGCCGAGTACGGTGTTGACGTCAGACGGTAATCTATTTGCGTATTGTACGCAAATCGATTACATATTTGAAACAAACACCTTACTTGGGCCAGCGACATGAACTGATATGTGTTGTATATTATTGTAATTGTGACAGTTGTAAATTGTATTGTTGTATATAAAATTTACATTATATATAAACTTAAAAAAATTCTAACGTTGTTAGAGTTTCCTTGTTAGTGTATTACACTAGTAGATAACCCTTTAACCGGAAGTCACCCTCCGCCGTCCTGGCGACGCATAAGGCTCTACACCCGTGTCGACCGAGTGTAAAACCTTCTGCGTAACAAATGTTTCTGTTACAAATTGCCTTTCAAGTACAGGACAACCCCATATTATCATTGCACTGTTGTCTATGGAAGAATCATTACGTGCTCCTTTAAATATTTGTAGTTCAGCCATATAACTTGGTGTTTCTTCACTGTTAGGTGTACATCTGTTAACTTAAGACATAAAGTATAACACTGAAGGGCTACACCATCTACAGTTAACAATTTTCGTCAATTTAGGAGAAATTTCTAAGAAAAAAGTTGCATTCTCTCTTCGTCTGGCAATGCCACTGCTAACTGCTACCTAACTAATTCAAAATATACAAGCAGTTCTTTCAAAGATGGGTATGGTTCAATCAGATGAGACAGGGTGTCTTTATCAAAAGCAACACATCCTTAATTCATGTCATATGTAACAGCTGGCTACTATAAAGGCTAATGTTACCCCACCCACAACGTTGACCAGTTTCTAGGTAAAACACAGAAATATGATGCGGCAACAACGATTTTTGAGCTTCAAAGAGCCTGCCCTTGATGACTATGATAAAGGTATAAAAATAACAGTTATGCCTACAGGGTCCCATTTGTATTGCACTTGACCCCGGATTAATATCCCTTGGACAGATTACAGTTAATTAACGGTTAATGTTACTGTTACGATGCATTTTAAATAAAACACCAATGTTATCTATCTATCTATCTATCTATCTATCTATCGATACTGCCACGCGCCCTCGCGGACATTCTAGGCAGATTGCGCTGCCGAGCCTTACCAAGTATGTTAGAAGATGAAATAAAAGTAAAAAGTTGAAAGTGAGTGATCCAGTATGATAGTGAAGGGGATGAAAGATGATAGGTTAAAATAGTCAAGAATAACTAAAATCAGGTTAAAAACAAACTACTTGGGGTTTAGGGCCTACAGTGTTGCAGCTTGCCAACAGAGGACTTGAATATGTCAAGGCTTGGCAAGCTGACAACAGATAGCGGGAGCGCATTCCACTGGACGATTGTTAGTGGAAAAAAGGAATATTTGTAGTAATCCTTTGATGTATGCATCTGCCTAAATGTCATTGAATGGCAGTACCTAGATATTCTGGGATTAGGTTCGATATAGTCAGGAATAGGCACAGCAACTAGGCCATGCACTATTTTATAGAAAAGGCAAAGGCGTGCATCTGCACGTCTTTGCTCCAGGGAACGCCAGCCAAGGTTCTTAAGCATTGCCGTGACACTAGCAGTCCTTTCAAAGTTATCTGTTGTCCACCTGGTGGGCTCGTCGTTGAACTTTCTCGATTTGGCCTATTTTGTCCTTAGTGTGAGGGTCCCATACTGCCGCAGCATATTCCAGCTGCGGCCGAACCAGGGTATTGTAGGCCATCTCTCTCACCCTAGGCATTTTAGTTTTTATATTCCTCTTGATATATCCAAGAGTTTTGTTTGCATTGTTGACAACCCTGTCTATGTGGGAGCCCCAGGACAAATCACTGGTTATGTCAACCCCCAGATACTTGGCACATGAGACAGTTTCTAGGATCTGGCCGCGAAGCTTGTAAGTGGCATTAATGGGTTTCCTAGAACCTGTCACCTGCACCACCTGGCACTTCGAGGGGTTGAACTCCATATCCCAGTCCGACTCCCACACAGACAGTTTATCAAGATCCTGTTGTAGTACGGAACTATCATCGGCGCCCTCAATGGTCAGATATAGTGCAGTATCATCTGCAAAGAGGCGAACCTGGGATGTCACTTTGTCTGGCAGGTCGTTGATGTAGATGAGGAACAGGATAGGTCCGAGAATTGAGCCCTGGGGCACACCAGTTGTTACCGGTACCAAATCCGATTCCTCACCCCAACCACGACCTGCTGTGAGCGGTCACCAAGAAAGGCGCAGACCCATTTCAGCACATATCTGATTCCATATTGATTCAGCTTCCAAATCATCTTAGAGTGGTTTACCTTATCAAAGGCTTTAGAAAAGTCTAAAAAGATAAGGTCAGTCTGCTTTCCCACACTTGCGCTCCTTGCAAGGCCCTCAATCAACATGACAAGCTGAGTCTCACATGATTTCTTCTCTCGAAAACCATGCTGTAGATCATACATGAGACCCTGCTCATCTAGATATAGACAACTAGACATATTTATTTAATACTTCCACGGATGTTAGTTGATGGTCTAAATTTTTATGTAATACCACCCCAACCAGCTTGATGACAGGTCAAGGTCATGGACATATAAATGTTATGCTAAAATTTTTGGTTAATTTTTCCTAGTGTATGGATGGATTCAGTTTATACTTAAAGCTCTATTAGATGCTGGTCCAGAGTTTTGCACAGTACCAACTCCAACTCTCGCATTGACCTTTAGGTCAAGGTCACAGGCTTAAGGTTTATAGTTGCACACTGCCTAGATGGAAAGTTAAACCAAGACTGATGACAGATACTGCTCCAGAGTTTTACATAGTAGCAGCATCATCTTCCTTATTGACCTTGAAGGTCAAGTTCACATTTTTAGAACTATGTGTTCATAATGGGCACGCGCCAGTCTGGTGACAGCTCTTGTATAATTTTATGGTACTTCGTACTTTTGTTAAATGGGAAACACAGGTAGCTGAAGTAAAGCTAGGCTAATATTTAGAAATAAATATATTTTATTCAAATCATTTTACATCATGAGATAACTGACCTCTAACAAAAAATCAATTACACAAGGGACATAACATACTATGAACAGAAAAAATAGCATAAGCTAAAAAAGCCTTTCACACATATTCAACTAGAGCAAGTGAGCAGAGGCTCACGTATAACCCCGACCAGCGCCACCGCCTAATGAAACCACCGCCTTAAGAAACCACCCCCTACAGAAACCAATCTTATACAGGGTCTTAGTCACCAATCAAATGGTTCCATCAAAATATATTACAAATATCAGCAAAGAGTACCAACACAAAATTTTAATGTAAACATATAAGTCTGTGTCCATGACCTTGGTCAGCAGCAGCATCCAGATAATGTCGACTAATCTGCATGAACATAGAGGTAAACCTAGTCATATATCAAAAGGTTTCACCGAAGAATGTTTGAAATATAAGCAAAGAATATAAACTCAACGCAAAACTTTGACGCAAATATACAAGTCTGTGACCTTGACCTTTGGTAAGCAGCTATGAACCTAAAAGTAAACCTAATCAAATATCAAAAGGTTCCATCAAAGGATATTGGAAGTATAAAAGAAGAAAATAAATATAACATAAAACTTTAAAGCAAATGTTTAAGTCTATATGTAAAGAAAAATGGAAAATTTAAAAACACCCTCCGTTTTAGTTAGGCTTTGGCTTTAGAAGCACATATATAATGATTCTTTATGAAAACGTTCTAAAATCTGGCATGAATTTAAGCTGAAGCAGGGGTTAAAATAATTGATTTTTAGGGAGAGAGTTTGACATTTCATTCCGTTCTTTCAGGTATTATGCTAAAGTCAATTGATCCGTTATCAAGTACAGGATGATTTTGGTTCTTTCCGCTGTATAATTCTACCAAGACTCTGTTTGTTAAATTACAATTCCGTCACAACTCTGGTCCCTCCGGCTTAATATCAGCGAAAAACATTAAATTTTGCCTCGAACAAATGTTTTTCATGGTCTGTATTTCTGCTAGATTTGAGGGCGAGTCATGAATAACTATATATACTCCTCGCCAAAAGTTTAGCATATTTTTTAAAATAAATGTACCACGATCATTAGAAACCATATAATATTTTAGTTCCACTTTTCGGTATTAAGATAAATGCATTCTTTCTTCAACACCAATTCTTAAACGTTGCAAAATCACCAAATTTAAATTGTTTTGAGCAAGCACTGCATAAAGAGAACACATAAATGAATGCCCCAAAATTCACGTTTTCGAGAGAAAATAATGCTTCGTTTTTGATGGTTGTAAAAGCAGGAAATTCGTATTCGCCAAAAACATTTAGCATTACCAAATGTTAAATTGGTGTATAAGAAAAGTCACTCACAGCGCATTTCAAGAATATTTTTTTCTTCCCAAAATGTGTTAATTGGACATGTACTTCTGCGCTCGCAGTGTGCAGTTGTCTCTGAAATTCAAATCAAACTTTCTAATTCCACGAAGATGAATTATTGATGTTGAAGATAGAATACATGGCCTTCAAAGAAAGTCTGAATTAAATTGTTATTATTTCTATTAATCGTATTATTTTTGCTTCCATTATATGCAAAACTTTTGGCGAAGAGTATATTTCTTTTAGTATCTGAGCCTTGCACAAAGTAATCACACTTTCACAAACTTTTATCCATTCTTTGTTACTAATCCGCAGCAAATATTAATATGCATAAATTTAGAGACTTAACCCTTATAAATTTAAGGCATCGTTGCCATGACAACGATATTCTTAAACAGTTCTCTAGGACTTAATTATATGTCATACGCTTGCTTCTTAGGTATTAGATATCTAGAATACTGTTTTGACAAGCAGGTTTATGAAATAAATGCTAGGTTGCATTATTTATTGATCACCTCTCGTATCAGACATGACTACATTTGATTACCTGGAATCTTGAAATATGAAATTAGCTGATTATATACAAATATTATTGCAGGACAATGAGGAGCAAGTAACTGAATTTTAAACTCATCATTTTTTGTCATGAGAATATCACCAGTTTCAATGGACGGAAAAAATGTGAGAGGGAATTTTGGGGTCTCGGAAAAAACGTGAGAAGGAATTTTGGAATCTATTTTATAATTTATTTTTTTGGGTAAAATTTTGAAGTTGATAATTCTAACCGTATATATCTTGCCTTGAAGATTTTCTCAATGAAAATAGTTTTAAAACCAAAATGACTCCTTTTAAGGAGAGATATATAATACGGCATGTTGCGCAAGGAGGTTCGATTTAAAATCATAAAACTGTCCAAATAAGTTGATATCTCCTAGTAACTTGATTAGAATTCATTTTTCCTGTACATGTGGAAAAATATTTATTCCATATGGGCAATTTAATTTGTCAGTTAAATGAAGAAACAATAAACACTAAACTCCGTTATGACAATATTCGACAATATCATGCTGAAAAGTCCACCAGAATCTGAACGTGCAGGCTGTGGTCAAACATAGTTTGCAGTATTTATGTCTGAGCACTTAGATGGACTGGGTAATTATGTCTACTCTGTATCTTTTCACCGGTTCAGTGGATACAGACATTGTTTGAAGTGTATATTTATAAATTGGAATAACTTTCAGGGATGAATTTGTTCAATTGTACAAAAACGCCTTGAAATACATATCTTCCCACTCTATATACATGAAAGTCAAGTGCATTGACGAGTCAAGTGACTTTTTAGCTTCGGGCATTTGTTGAGGCTGGCATAATAAGTGCAAACAAAACGTCATTATCATACAGAACCTAGCAGGCACACTACCTTGACTAAACAATTAATCAACGTTGATTCAACGTCATCACACTGACTCAACGTTGATTTAATGTTTTATTGCAAGTGTGTCAGCCCAGTGGGGGGAAAACGGAAATCAAAAACTGAGATTATCATAAATACACATACAAGAACACAAGTCAACAGCTGTTGTTTCAGTTACCGAAGCAAAACAACAATTTATCACAGAATGAATAGATCTACATATTAGTTGTATGGATGAATAAATGCACATTTACAAATTTATGAATGTTTATACATGCATCAGTTGCACGCTGTTATATCTATCTGTTCATGTATACATGCAAAGACGCACGCCGCCACTTTGCATGTATACGCAATTTTGCATGTATACATGTTCCCAGATTGTTGTCGGTTTGGAATATCTTAAATTCTAATGCACTTATTAATATAACGCGACGTCTGATTGGATAACGTCAAAAATTTGCGACAGTATATTCTGCGACATACTGTCGCAAACCCTACGTCATTAAGTAACGTCGCTTCTCATTGGCTGACGTCTGGCATTATTACGTTGCTGACAGCGCTTGAAATGTGTGCAAACTAGTACATTCTGAAAGGTGAAAATGTTGAAAAGTGCATTAGAATGGGGATAACTGTCTTGAAAATTGTCATTTGGGGAGGTAAATCATCGGTTTTATGGTCGCAAATTGCATTTTATGGCTCCGCTGGCGCGTTGCCGTAAAACGAAATTTCCGACCATAAAACCGATGATTTACCTCCCCAAATAACAATTTTCAAGACAGTTATCCCCTTAATGATAACCAAAATATGACCATTTAGGGGATAACTCTACTGAAAATTAATACTTGGGAAGGTAAAGCGATGGTTTTATGGTCGTAAATTTCGTTTGAAAGCAAATTTGCGACCATACAACCAACGTATATAGAGTACAGAAAGTTTATAGTGGTCGGGCTTTTTCGTTTCGGGGCGCACTTTTAGTATTATAGATATTTTTTTATAAAATTTATGCCAGATTAAAGCCAACAATAACATTTCAGTCATCCCCAAGTTCGCAAGTGTACTACTTTACATCCGGAGAAACGTAAAACCCGACGTCAGCCAATGTGAAGCGACTTTTCATAATGACGTCGGTTTTGCGACAGTATATCACAGATTCTAAAGCACTTACGTATGTAACGCGACGTCTGATTGGATCACGTCAAACATTTGCGACAGTATATTCTGCGATATACTGTCGAAAACTCGACGTCATTATAAAACGCCGCTTCTCATTGGCTGACATTTGGTTTAACGCTGTTGCAATGGATGCAAAGAAGTACACTTGCAATGGACGCAAAGAAGTACACTTTGAAAGGTGAAAATGTGAAAAAGTGCATTAGAATGGGGATAACTATATTGAAAGTTATCATTTGGGGAGGTAAATCGTCGGTTTTATGGTCGCAAATTGCGTTTTACGGCTCCGCTGACGCGTCGCCGTAAAACGAATTTCCGACCATAAAACCGACGATTTACCTCCCCAAATGACAATTTTGAATACAGTTATCCCCTAAATATACTGTCACAAAGCTTGACGTTATCCAATTAGACGTCGCATTATGTTCGTAAGTGAAATAGAATTCTTTTAATGCTGCATTAAACAGTTCAGTTTTCTGTAGAAAATTCTCGTTTCAGCACAACAGGAGATAGGTAATAATCTTTATATGTCTTTTTGCAAGCAGAATCATCCTCACTTTCATCACAATTCATATCAGTAGGTAGCTCGGATTTATAACCAGTAGGATTTTCAGCCTGCTGGAACGACACTCCTCTCTCTGATTTGGGACTGCTGTCCAAACTTTCATAGGAAGGGTCGTCATCTTCCACGTGCTTAAGGTCGTCTGTAACGTCTGTGTCTTCACTGCGGCTTGGTGAAATATTTGAAAAGAAGACAGTGATTGTATTTCCCAATTTATTCAAAGGTTAACAATGATACGACTCGTATCAGTCTATTTTTAGGAAAAATCATTTAGCCGACCATGCAAGTCGGACTGCCATACATTGAATAATTAGTCTTTAACTTTTTAACCAGTTGACTTGCCCCCCTTCTCATTTGGAACAGTCTTTTTCTAGTTGTAGGTTTTCTGGTGAATGTTTTCATTTTCTTTATATTTTGCAAAGAAATTCCTGCGAGCAAGCAGTGTAGACCCTGATCAGATGCCGCAGAACCTCATCTGGGTCTGCACTGTTAGCATACATCCCCAAAACGGATTTCCAGTCTTAAAGCAATAAACCTGTAATGACTATTATCAAAGATGGTTTTAGACATTGCTTTGTTCTTATGAAACAATGTGCCTATAGTATCACCAAATGTTTCTTAGCTGCGTATTGCACCATTCACCGTAGTTTCAGTCACAATGTAAAATGTAAAAGTTAACAGGCACACTTGCAATTGACAGTCTAGGTATTCGAAAAAAAAGTTGTAAACTTTAAGCAAACAGCGTAGACCCTGAATTGACATCGCGTTCTGCGGCATCTTATCTAGGTCTGCACTGTAAGCCTTTGTCCTTTTTAATGGGACGCTTAGGGGAGAGTCGATTAACTTCGGACAGCGGGTAAATTCGGAAAGCGACATTGTTTCTTTATATGTCAGTTTTTTGGAACTAAAAAAAAAAAAAAAAAAAAAAAAACTGGCCGAACAGTGAAAATTCTGATGAGACGGCTCATGATCTCATCTGGATTTTCACTGTTTTCAATGGTATGTCCGAATTTACCCCCATGTCCGAAGTTACCCGACTCTACCCTAAGCTACGTCCATGGGGCGCTTTGCATTAATGAATATACATGCTTCAGGTTACATTTTTAATAACTGTATAGACTCTAATGGTACTGTTGTGCTATCATACACGGTGTGAAAACTGTTTTGTTATTTTGTGATTTCTCTCCAAACTGAGCCGTATCAAGACAAAACGGAGGTCAAGAGAATGGATAAACTATTTCAGACCTTTAGCAAATATATAATTGAAAGTTCAGTAATAGCGTTGCAAACGGCGCACTGTTCCTCGTTTGTTTCTGCTGGGCCGCATAGCGCATTCGGTAGCGCGTCTGACTCAAGAACCAGAGGTCTCGGGTTCGATATACCCTGTCCGGCCACTTACTTTCGGTTCTCCTTCCCCTGATTCAAGAAGGGCAGTTGTCAGTTACTGGTGAAACTATGTTCACTTAGTATTGGTTAAACGCTTAGGAGGTCTAAGCCTGCCCAGAAGTAGTGTGGTTAGGTTTACCGACATGACCATAGCTGTTTACTCTGGACGTAAAGCAACAAAACAACAACAACATCTACTTTAACAGTAGTTAATTGAGATACACAACAGATCTCTAATGTGGGAAAATTTAGCAACTATTGGGATATTTCCAGTTACAACTTGTTCCTGCTAGTGCTGTAGCCACCCCCCCCCCCTCGCCTACTTCCAGCGTCTAAGGAAGATAGTCCCATCCGACAAAAGTCTAGTAAGAGAAATTCAACATGGTAATTCAATCACTTCTGACCTGGCTCTGTAGTGCAGTCGATAGTGCGTCTGACTCAAGAGCCAGAGGTCCCAGATTCGATAACCGGTCCGCCTACTTACTTCTGTTTCCCCTTCCGCTGATTCAAGAAGGACAGTTGTCAGTTAAAACTATGTGTAATTAATTAGTACTGGTTAACCGCTTAGGAGGTTTAAGCCTGCCCAGGAATAGTGTGGTTATGTTTAACTGACCGTCCCGACATGACCATAGCTGTTTACTGTGGACGTTCAACAAGACATCAGCAACAATCGATTACTTTTGTGACGCACATCAGGGTATTCCAAACAGTAAAATAGCTACAGACCCTTTGCCTCTTTCTGACATATATAGCCCCGTGGCATAGGGACAAATTTTCACCAAGATATTGTGATACGTAAAGGAGCTATACATGGCAAAACAGGCGAAGGGTATAATAAAAATGACGGTGGATACACCGCCGCTATCATGTGGCGGGTATAAAACCGCACTTACATGCCACGGACCTGTAAGCTAACATGGACTAATATACATATACATGCATATAACTGACCTCCGTTTTAGCCTGGCACGTCTCAGAAGATGGCATTGGCGTTTACTTACATTCTGCCGTCGACCACATGCAGGTCATTAATTACCTCATAGATGTTACCATTAGAGTGTCTTCTCTCTCCTTCAGATAGAATGTAAGTCTCGTTGCTGTCCATTCTGGACATGGTTAAATATCGCAGTCTGAAGCAAACAAACAATACATTGTTAAATATTGGAAAGAGCAGAAGGATAAGGTGGCGAGCTTGATAGAATAAGGGGCGGACGTCAAGACCCTGACAGGTGTTCTCACCAGATAGAGCGTCAAGATGTCACATTTAAGCGGCGGTGCGACGTCATGCGATGATGCCACTTTATGATGTCGCACCGCTGTCGAAACGAGATCATCTCGACGCTGTGTGCCCGCTGGGTTGTATGTTCCTATAGGGCAGTTGAGAATAATTGAGCCGCGACACGACAAAACCAACAAAGTGGTTGTGCGCCCAGCGCAGACTCAGATCAGCCTGGGCATCCGCCCAGTCTGATCAGAGTCTTCGCTGTCCGCGTGAAGGTAGGTTAGACCCTTAGCTACCCTTTAAACGCTTAGCAAAGAGTCTGAGCTGACTGGGCAGATGCCCAGGCTGACCTGAGTCTGCGCTGAGCGCACAACCACTTTGTTGGTTTTCTCGTGTCGTGGCTCAATTATAGAACATAGGGGCGGAGGGAGAGTGAATCGAATACACCCCTGTAAGTAGCAAAGTCACCTGATTAGTAAAGTAAGCTTATGACTTTCTTAGTAACTAAAAATAATATATCTAGAGGAGGTAATTCGAACGCTTTTCTCAAAAAGAGCTGATATTATATAAAGGGAAGTAAACTTAGGGACTAGCTCGAAAGAAATCGCGTCAGCGAATTTTTGGAACATACTGGACCTGTAGAAAAAGTTCGAAAAACTTATTATAAAAGAATCAACGAGATGTGCCCCACTAACACATAGGTCAGACGGAGATGCAACCTCGGTTAGAGTCTCATCCTGAAGATTCTGCTATCCCTATAATTAATTGCCAGGATGTGCGAGTTACGGATTCGTTTCCTTTAGCTTTCTGGGAAAATCGTTATAAGACTTGACCTGAATACTATGCCCAACATAATTCCGAAAGACAAAATGAAAATAATTTAATCACTTACCTCTCTTTATTTTTGCGGGTGCATATTTTGAGACTGCGCATCGCAACAATCAAGACGACGATGCCAAGCACACCAATCACAGACGCCAGAATAACAATGGTTAGAAAGCTATCAGACTCCTCGGCTGGTACTTGTGGTTCCCGAATGTATCCAACTAACTTGTGAAGGTCACCAATAGTCACCTTGTAATAAAAAGACATCAAAGGAATTCCTATCAAAAGAAGTCGGCCAACCAGATGCATAGCAGCTTACTACAATAGAACCTGATTTCGGAACAAAAACAGCTTGCTAAAAGACCAAGCCAGGTCTGCGAACAAAATATCAGTCGTAAGAAATACATGTATAGAGACACTTCACATGTGCAGGAGACTCAAGTTCAGTGTTCACAGTTCCAGAAAGCCTCACGGTTTTGATATTGGTTCTGGAATACTAAGCGACCAAAAGAAAAAAAAATAAAACACAACAAAAAACAAACAAACAAATAGACGACAAGATTTACACTTATTAATCTAAAAACGTTTCGTCCAAGCTGCATTATATTTAGAAGTCCAAGACTAGAGGACAAACAGCGTAGATCCTGGTGATGTGACTCATAATGAGCCGCCTCATCTGGGACAACGGTATTTGCGTTTCGTTTTCGGTGCTTAAATTTTAAAAACATAAAATACGCCATTAGATCCGCCTTGAACAGGTAGAAATTTTCCTAATGTATGGTTTTCTGGAGAATACACAGAACTTATACCACCCTTACCAGAAAATGCTAACTTTACCACGAAATATTACGCTATGTGCAAGGTCTACACAGATAAGGGTGGTATAAAATAGTTATACCATGATTTATCCGCCTGTACGGGAGATAATCCACGAGCTTTTACCTCCTCGTACAGGCGGACAAACCATGGTATAACTATTACTTAGCTCACTATTATTATCAACCAGCAACCATTTTAATGGACGTCTGGTGTTAACATTATTGGCATGAAAAAACTTCAGGATAGGAACACTCAACGACGTACGGAAAATAAATTGAGCCGCGACACGACAAAACCAACAATCTGGTTGTGTGCCCAGCGCGTATTCATATCAGCCTGGGCATCTGCCTAGTTTGACCAGACTCTTCGTTAAGAGCTCAAAGGGTAGCTAAGGGACTAAACTACCTCCATGCGGACAGCGAAGACTGATCAGACTGGGCGGATGCCCAGGCTGATCTGAGTCTGCGATTGGCGCACAACCACACTGTTGGTTTTCTCGCGTCGCGGCTCAATTTCAGAAAATTCAGATCTGGTGACATTAGACATTAAAATACAAGCTTTGATTCAAAAAATGTAATTTTTTTTTTCGAGTGTAAAACTCTTTTGCCGTTTATGCTAGTAGTTAATAGTGAATTTTATACTGATTGGTCGTATGTCGTGCGTTTCCGGGGAAGGGGCTACTCTCATATTAGGCCGGTACTGGTATGTGCCGGCGAAAGACACTCCCTTCCGCTCATTTTACGGCCCGGGTCGCAAAAACAAGTCGGTGTCAGCCACCCTAAAATACCTGTGTTTTTTTTTTCAAATGAAATATAATTTCTTTGTTATTCTTACTTCCAAAATTCTGTTGTTTTTTTTTCAGTAAAACGCCGTTCCGTAAGCCCCGTTTTTAAATGAGGTGCCGGCTCCCCAATTTTAAGCCCTTGGCAGCGTATATTCACCACGTTCATATATGAGCCTCTCGCCTTCTCCATCGAAAGTGTGTTAGATTATGAAATTAATGATTTACTTTCAACGGGTCAGACTGGAAACAGTCCGGAGAAGACTTTATTATAAACGTTTTGCTTACTGTCAGATCCTATACTATGTAAAGTTTTACTTTTCTTGTAACCGTTCTCATATTGTTTAACCAAACACTCTCAAAGCAGGCACATGACGTCAAAATGACGTCGTACTGACGTCGAGGCGACGTGATTCGCATCGACGTCAATTTGACGTCATTTCGACGTCATATGCCGGCTGGGAGATCTATTATTAACTAAAGTGGTCAAAGTACATTAACTTCATTCGTCTTGTAAAAGAATTGCCAAAATAAATAATGATTGTTGTCGTAGACTTTCTTCTGAATCCCTTTCTCCCGTATAGAGTTATTGTTCTTGTGAGATTGTATTGTTCATATTTGCTCAGTATGTTAAATAAAATATTGTTTACACTAAAATAAATAATTAAATAAAATTACGACTATCATTTTATCAGATTAGAGAAATAAAGAGGATATGTCATATCTTACATTTACTTGTAGCGCCTCTCCAACCTCTTTATGTCCATGGTGTGTTTTGGGAACCACACATTCAATCTGGGTTTCATTGAAGCTAACAATAGGGCAGCGGGCATGACCAACCATCACCGTAATATCCGATTCAGTTGCAGCTAAGTTAAGATGTTGCCCCTGTCAAAATGATGAAACTCTTAATAACCGGGAAATTGAAAAAGATACCAAGCAAATTCGGTGAATTTATATCCCCCGCCGAAGTGGCCCCGATTTGGTCATGGTTTATTTTAAGTTTTATAAAAACTCTTTCACTCGTTACTTAGTTACCCCTGAACTTGTTGATTGTAAATCAAATCAAGGGTAATAACTCTTACATAAGTGTAACATTAGCTGAACCCATTCTTAAACATTTGCCTCAGCATCACTGCACTTTTTAATTCAGTTTCAAGAAATTTTGTTCACTGGTACCTTAATTATGGCTAATTTGTGGCTTTTAAATCAACTCAAGGGCAGTAAATCATGCATTACTGATACGATTATGACAAAACTTATGCGCACTGATGTGTCCATTTGTTAATTTCAAACCAATTCAAGGGCAATAACTCATTACTAATAGAAGCAATTCCGACAAAACGTAAGATGCGCAAATGTGTCATGGCGATACGTATTCAGTTTAAGTTTCGTAGAATTCTATTCATTGATTACTTAGTTATGGCTGAATTTCCCAATCTAAGATTGATTCAAGTGCACTAACTCATACACTACTGAATCCATTCTGATGAAACTTTATGTACAAAACTGGGTTATGGTGATACATATTTGGCTTAAGTTTCATGAAGTTTCAGTTATCGGTTACTTAGTAATGGCTCTTTTTATTGCTTTTAAGTCAATTCAAGGGCAATAACTCATGCACTACTAAAGCCAAGCTGATGAAATTTTATGTGCATAACTAGATTATGGTGATACATATTTAGATTAAGTTTCATAAAACTACGGTAATTGGTTACTTAGTTATGGCTTCTTTGTTTGATTTTAAGTTGATTCAAGGGCAATAACTCATGCACTACTAATGCCAGTCTAATGAAACATTATATGTATATCTGGGTTATTATGATACATATATAGTATAAGTTTCATGAAGTTTCGGTAATTGCTTACTTAGTTATGGCTCTTTTTATTGATGTTAAGTCAATTCAAGGACACCAACTCATGCACCACTGAAGCCAGTCGTGAAAATTTATGTGCATAATGGAGTTATAGTGATACATATTTATTTTAAGTTTCATGAACTTTCATTAATCGGTCACTTAGTAATGGCTCTTTTTATTTCTTTTAAGTCGATTCAAGGGCAACAACTCATGCACTACTAAAACTAGTCTGATGAAACTTTACATGCATCAGCAGGTTATCATGATCTATATTATATTAAGTGTCATGAAATTCCGTCAAGTGGCTACTTAGATATGGCTCCGGACGGACGGACGGGCATGCAGAAAACTATATTCCTCCGCCTTCGGCGGGGTATAAAAAGTAGTAACGTACTGAAACAGAACAAAAAATCTGTATTTGGCTAGAGAAACAAACCATAGACGTCTACTGTCTTATTTCACCAGCTTCTGTATTTTCCTCATATTCTTGTGTTTTTATTGAACATTTTTTCTTCAATGGTAGATGTTTGTTCAATTATCAAATTATCGTTTTATCTTGAACGTATATAAAAACATATGAGCCGCGACATAAGAAAACCAACAATGTGGTCGTGCGCCCAGCGCAGACTCAGATAAGCCTGGGCATTTGCCCAGACTGATCAGACTCTATGCTAGGCATTTAAAGGGTAGCCAAGGGATTAAGCTACCTTCATGCGGACAGCGAAGACTCTGATCAGCCTGGGCGGATGCCCAGGCTGATCCGAGTCTGCGCTGGGCGCACAACCACTTTGTTGGTTTTCTCGTGTGGCGGCTCATATATACCTCTATTAAAAGATGTCCGTGAATTACATCAAGAAATGTGGAAGTGTTAACATTATCTGATGGTCCTATCTGTGGATCAGCGAAATATTCCAGATTAAATTTCTCTGTGACTCCATCTAGGTGTATCGAACTATCAACTGCAGTGCCTTTCTCAAAACTCATATCAGCATAGGACAGGCTTGGTGTGCGACAAATCGCTTCTTTATCACTCTTAAACTTACACTTGCGAAACTGAAAAGGTTAAAGCTCTGTAAACTCACCTGAGCTGAATGTGAATATGATAGCTCCGTCGTGGTCCACCGTCTTCAGTCAAAACTTTCAAACGACCTTCATCAAAATGGGCCGATTGGAACGAAATGCAGCCTCTATGCGGTAGGCAGTCGAAAGTTTATTCGAATTACGTATTGCGTAAACCCGGTGCTTATCGAACTTGCAGAGAAGGTATCATTGTTTTTATCGACAATCTGACAACACTATGAACTTTAGTTTCTTTTTTACTATGACTCTGATATGAAATTATTCTTAAATTATTCATCTGAAGCAGAATCAAAACGCATCTTTCATAACATATACTTACTCAAACCTCAACAGTAACAAATGTTTTTTTATGAAAATTGTCATTTGTAAATAAATTTACCCATTACGATATCACTGAATAGATCATCAAAGTTGTATTTATATACCGGTATAACAGATCATCACTGTAGTACATATATCTCTTATGTCAAGCTCGGGCTAGTGCCATAACGTCTAATGTCAAAACGTCTACTCCCATTTGGTCTACTGTGCCAAAATGTCTACTCCCATTTGGTCTACTGGGCCAAAACCTTTATTCTCATTGGTCCACACATAACGTAACTATGCATATTCATACTAGTATTTGGGATAATAGCCATAGGAGTCAACATCTTATCAAGAGGTGTATAGGGTATAAGGGTCGGGGTTTTGGACTTAGGATATCAGTATGGCTACATCCAGTAGGCAGTTTTTGTGTACCTACAATTTGCATGTAAAATCTTTTTTCCAATAGAAAATGTATTGTATATTGGTGAGGACATTGAAACATGAGGTCACCCAAATTTAATTTCAAGTCTGAAGAAAATTCAACTTGCTAAAATCCCGGCTGACTTTGAGTTAGCAATACACCATTGAGTTAGCAATACACCAATTCATATTCCTTATTCTTTCTAGTTGAACTTCAAATAATTAGCACTCTGGAGATATTTCTGGTTTGGATATCAACATTATATGTTTCTGTACCATAAATATAGTCTGAGTTAATCATTATGTATAACTACAGGGTAGACAGAACCAGATTAGAAATTTTAGCCCTGTAGACCAAATGGGAGTAGACGTTTTGGCACAGTAGACCAAATGGAAGTAGACGTTTTGGTAGTAGACGTTATGGGAGTAGACGTTTTGGGAGTAGACGTTATGGCCCTAATTCGTCACGCTCATGCCAAGATAAATAAACTAAAAATACTAAATGTCATAAGATTTTAGTTTTCGACTCAAATGATAATACTTAGACAATATATCATTTCCACTGAATGCTTTTCTAGTCTTACCTGTGAGTGGTTTTTATAAGAAATAAGAATCTTCGCATCGTTCGCATTTGTCAGTTGCCTTCCAAACAGTGTGACTTTGATCCCACCACTGCAAGATCAGATAAGAGTTGCATCGTAAAGAAAGGGTGGGTTTTTAAAGTTCCAGAATTTGATGAAGCAACCCAGTAAATATCCGGATATTTACTGGTTTGCTTTTGCGATTGCGAAATATTGAAGTTCTCACAAGACCAAAACCTTTTTCTTTTGGGGTCAGTCAATGATGAAACAAATCACAACTCTTCGCAAAACATAGATAATACAAGACTGAACTTTATAAACTTATGATATAGTTAGAATGTGAATGAAAAATACACCAAACAAAAGAAAAAAGTAAGTTACACTAAAAACGCTCTGGCCAGTTTAATTTCGGAGCGCAGTAACTATTAGCCAGAAGTAGCTAGTGTAGCATTTAACTCGATATCTATCCCAGGTAAATATTCTGGTCCTAGAAAATTAACCTTGAGATATTCGTAGTTTGAGATGAAAGGAGTTGAAATGTAAGTAAACAATACTCAATAGGAAAATTGTGTTACTTTGAAATATCAGTGTTCGAGATATCGAGAGTTGCCTGTATAGCAAACACTGCTGTTTCATTCTTATATGTTAATTGCTTTCACTGCTCAAATATTATTAACCCTTAATGCACCAAAAAGCAGGCGACAAAATTTACGTCTGCAGAGTTTCAAGAAATGTTTCGTCCAAGCGATATCATATTGAGAATTCGAACACTAGAGGGTAAATAGTGTAGATTCAGATGAGGTGGCTCAATATGAGCCACCTCATCTGGGTCTACACTGATTGCCAATTCAACAACTTAATTTTTGGCGTTTTAAGCGTTAAGACACAAATACCTCATTTTGCACGGAGCTGCTTAATATCGTGCTGATGAAAAATTGTTCTACGAAAGAAACATACCTGGCTATGCTCTTCTTAGGAACTATAGTCTCAATAACTGGGTCTTTCAGAAATCTATATGTTGACTGAATCCTTTTATGAGTTTTACCGTCGAACGTTACTTCCACACTTATGATTTCAAAAGCCTGTCCCGCTGGTGGCATTAGCGTTACTAAATGTTGTTCTGACCTGAATGTTCAAAGTGATAGTTACAAATATAAATTCAGGTTCTCAGGCAAGCTCGCAAAGAACAGCCCGCCCAAGGCACAGAAATAAGAAGAGATGCAAAAATTGCGACGAAAAACCAATGAGCATATTGGCTTTGCTATTACAGACATACGGAAGAATCGCCTCGATACAAGACAAACTAAAATTGCTTAGTAGAAATCCTGTTGGGGACAGTAGTATTTCCAATAAACGAGTAAAGTATAATGCTTGTGGTACCCAAAGAGGACCAAAAATATTTCATGTAATCTGGAGAAACTATAGTGGCCGAAACCTGGGCTGAAACATTTCGGTGATAAACCTGTTCTTGCATCAAAAAAGCATGACAACGACAATTATTAAAATGAACCGCGACACGAGAAAACCAACAATGTGGTTGCGCGCCCAGCGCAGACTCAGATCAGCCAGGGCATCCGCCCAGTCTTATCAGAATCTTCGCTAAGCGCTTAAATGGTAGCTAAGGGTATTAGCTACCTCCATGCGGACAGCGATGACTCTGATCAGACGGGCGGATGCCTGACCCTTATCTAACATTTAAGCGCTTAGCGAAGATTCTGATCAGACTGGGCAGATGCCCAGGCTGATCTGAGTCTGCGCTGGGCGCACAACCACATTGTTGACTTTCTCGTGTCGCTGCTCAAATGATGTTTCTGTTTTCTTATTTGTGACGACGGAGTGCCCAAAATTGTAAAGGTTAAGACAGTAACAAGCATTAATGATGAACATCATTACTGGCGGTAAAGAAACATCACATTGTGCCATATTAACGGCGAAGTTTTCACAAAACAGGCAGTGGCCACAAAGCAAAGTATAAAAGACGGTCAGATAGTAAAAAAATGTAAACTTTATTTTCTTTTACATCAATTGCATCGAAAGGTCAGATAGTAGACAGAAATGGCTCCAGTCAAGCATCGTTGAAAGCAGCATTACCTCTATGCAAGAGCGTAGTCTGAGATTCGTCGCGCCCTAATCAAATGTCAAAACCTTGTTTAAACATCGCCATGCTATGGCGCTGTGATACAGGAAACCATATTCGGTCGAAACATTTTTCTTCCTTTCTTCTTCTTCAATTAGACTTAGTGCCGAATAAACAAAATATCCGACTCTGAATCTCATTCGAATTCGTATTCACGGAGTAAGAATTTACGGCTGAAATTATAACAATAAAAATATACAAACGTATCGCTTGAAGCCTCAACGACTGTGGCATTTTCACAGAGACGTCGACTATCGTCAGTTTCAAAACATGCAACTACTCTTCTATTGCCAATGTCCAAGTTTCTTCCCGAAATCTTCATAGCTGTTCCACCAGAGCGTGGACCTGAGGTTGGTTCGACTGTTTCGAGTAAAGGACGCTACAAAATTTCAAGAAAATTTGAAGTCCACAGTAGACAGAAAGCCGCTGAAAATGTGTTCCATGCAGCTAAGGCCAAGGTCACTATCAAGGGTTCGGGGGCATTTTAATATACCTTGTTTCTGGAACGTTTTTGTCGCCCTTTGTCGGCCTTCTTCTCTCATGGAATCAACAGAATTTGCAATTATGAACACGTCAAAAAAAAAGTCGACGCTTATGAATGACAAATTTTGTTGAATTCATCCGGAAACTCAGGCATAATCTATTTTCAGATTTTTCTTTCAGTTGTTTTTAGCCTGTAGGTTTTTCATCTGTGGAAATGTCTTAAAGCAATTTACAGGAAGTTTACGCCAAGTGATTTAAATACGCAGAATTGGCGTTGTAGTCATTACGAGGTCGCCTAAGGCGACGCGCCGTAAACGATAATGTCATTAGTATGATACTTTATGATGGATTGTATTTCAACTTCAGTGAGCTGTAAATTCTGTTGATTCCTGGTTGAAGAAGACCAGCATGGGCCGAAAAGTTCAAGTAAAAAGATTGAGTATTCGATCATTATCTAGTATATCATTGTTTAAAGAGATCAAATCATGAGTGTGGAGTGATATAATCCACTTATAACTCACCTTCAAACAGTGACATGATTCTTAACTGCAATGTTAGAGCTAAACTATGTCGATTTTAACAAATAAATTGCAGAAATGTCTCCTTTTTTAAATTCTCCGACCAAAATTCTACAATCATTCTACAAGTTAATTCTTCCGCCAACTCTTTTGACTGTTAGACACATACAGCTATACGTTTTTTTAAGCTTTCCAAAATTCACACGACACTGTCAAATGTTTTAAGGAAACATAGTCTGATGGGATGGACAACGGCGTCAAAATTAGCCTCCTCATGAGCCTGATTTGCTGCATAATAAATTGTAGTTTTCTTTATAATTTTGCCTCTTTTGGCGCGCTGTGACAAAATAAAGTGTAATCTAAATGCAAGTAGATAAATGAATAAGAGGCTTATCCATCCAAGACGCTCCATTCTTTTACTACCGAAACACGCATCTTGACGAGTCATTGCAAGCGTTTATGCACACGCCTCAATAGAAATGTAGCTGCTAGCTAGCATGTGTAAAATATTTTCCTTTATCAGCAGATGAAGGCTTCACATTCCTAAAAAAACAATTATCTCTCACCGAAAGAATGCTGGGTATGAAATCTTGTTAAAGATAGTCATGAGACTTTAGAGATACTCTTGTTTGAAATTGTAGCTGACAGACGACAACGACGGAGTCTTTCCATTCTAAAAGTTGCCACAGCAACCAAAATTGTCACGGTCATATTTTTTTTTCATTAAATCTTCATAACTGTCAGGAACCTTCAAGTATCATATCAAAAATTAGCACCCAAACTCAAAGTGTCTGTGCATTCGAAATGTTACGGAATTTCCCCAAATTTATCCTCATCCATTCGAAGACCATTTATAGTGCGACTGAAATGAGTGAAGCTACTTTTATAGGGAGGAGCCCTTGTCTAATATCAGCCAAATTGGTGATATTGTGGCTAAGGGACAGAGGTCGTTGGAATGATTTTCATATAGGCATGACGGTCATTTTGAACTTCGGACTGCCACAATTTAGCTCATTTTGTTCAGCTTCCATATAAATATGAAAATATGATAAATATGAAATTTGCTTAAAATCTGCTTGCTAGAGTAAAAATGAAATAAATTCTGAAGTCACGACAATCATTCGTACAGCACATTGCGTTTAATTTTAAATGATGTTTATTGGACTGGGCCCGGTTGTTCAAAACTAACGACGTCGTTAGTCAGCGTTTCGTTAAAATGTCAAACGTTAATATCTCAAATATGCCAATATTTTTATTGAAAAAAGTGAGGAGCTTTTGCACTGCAAAAGCTTCTCACAATTTTTCATATCAGTGTACATGTCGAGGGTTCAACGCAACACTGTCGTATCTTGTTTTCAAGAAACTTTTCAGGAACAAGAAAAAACTTTTATTCTTCAAAACCCTTATACCATTTTTTTCAACATAATGTTTAATAACTTCCAAAAACCAGTAAGTTTAGCTGACTATTGCTAGTTTGAAGATGCATTTGTTATAAAAGAAGATATTTGTAATTATTTGACTTACGACAGTTTTCCCACTGTATATCAAGATTTTGGTTTAAAGATTTTAACGCAACACTGTCGTAACTTGAGTTACGACAGTGTTGCATTGACTCTTAGTGTTTAAGTCCCTTTAGATTCAGTGCAATACTGTTGTAACTCACTTGATCTGAGTTACTACAGTGTTGCTTTAAATTCAGTGAAAATATTTTCCATGACAGAAAGTGCAAAACTGTCGTAACTTACACTTAATACTCAAATACTATGTCAGTTCATATTAATAATGACAACAGAATGACTTTTTATCGTCAGAAATGTGTAGAATCATACCAAACTTAAATAACTGTTATGCTTTACATTCTATATTTCTTGTAATAGGTGTCCCCTCTCTAATTTTAAATATCCCTTGTTTTCTTTATTAAAAAATGGCCCAGTTCCATCACAATTGGCCTTAAACCACCCGTATTTGCTATTTATTGCCTAGATTTTGTCTTGAGAAGGCCGTTTTAGGACTTGCAAATTGCAATGCTATTTATTTGAAGAAATACCATACTTGAACACAGGGATGTTCAAGAAATGTCATAAAACAATGACCACCTTTTATAATATTTTGGACATAATAAAACTTATATGCAAGATGTTCAGACAGAATAACATATTCAACTTTATTGCGTCAGTATGCAGGTTAAAAATACATGTACTGTAAATCTTAAATATGTGCCATTTACTTTTGCATATTGTATGTGCAGAAAAATTTGATTAACGTCAATTTTGTTCTGTAAATTAACACACAAAGGCTAAATTTTGATCAGCTTGTTCAATTGTATCCAATGGATACATTTTATGGATAACTTTAGTATTTCTAAAGCCCTGGCTCTCCTCCCCACACCAACCCCCTTCTCAAGAATTACCGTCTTGCTCTTGCCCCTTCTGGTACTTTCTGTGAATAGGGGGAAATAGGATTATTGTACTCTTAAACACAGCTGGACTATATAGATGATGGAAAGCTTGTTACTAGGCTTTATGACAAGAGGAATCGATGACTTCAATTTTCCCATAGTTTACTTTCCATTTTTTGAGTAGCAATATTCCTTCAGCACCTGCATGTGGAGCTTAGGTCTCTCAGTCCGCTATGCTAGAGCCTGTTTTCAAATATCAAGACTTTGTTGATAGAAGGAGGCTGCTACCCAGTATATTGGTGTCACAGGGTTATTGCAGAGTCAAGCTTGTGTCAACACAGGTATCATGGGAGTAACCATGACCTTGTTATTCCCTACAATGTGGCCGTTTCTAAACTTACCCATTCCTTTTTTCCGATTTGATGGCCTCAGCCCAAGCATAGAGAGGCTTTCAAATACTGCACTTTCATTTTCACTGACTTTTTCCACAGTTACATAGACCACACTGGTCTGGCAGTCAACAATGAAAGCAACGTTCATGCCAACTAACATTTCTGACTATAAAACTTGAATTGTTTCGCATACTTCTTAATTTAGTTTCAAATTATTATTCTAACGGACCCGGCAGTTTGCTAGACCTCTTCGTCCGATCAGTTTTTTGTATAATTATGCCATCTGGTATAAAGACAGTGCAAAAAAAAATGTTTTTCACCAATTCATTGGCATGGTTGTTGTAGCCCAAAAATAGTTTTTAAGCCTTTTTTGAATATGCATATGAATTCGGTAAAACTTTTTTGATTCCAATTTCAAGAATCTGGGATCAGAAGGACTGTAAGATTATACTTCTGAAACAAAATCAAACTGATTAAAAGAAAAGGCAAGTTTCCTGTACGTTGTCTACGTTGCCTGTGTCAAATCAGACCAGTGTGTAGATATGGCGGGTGTATTATAAAAGGCAGGTGATGCTTACTAATCACAAGCACCTGATCACACCTCCCAAAATTTGGTATCATGTCTGTGTATCAAAAATATTTCAGAATCTTGAATGTTTATATGGTGTTTATATGATTTACGAGTTTGGACTTATGATTTGGGTACTTTGACCACTTTAACTCTAAACCTCTCAAAGACGAACAGTAATTTTTGTGATAATATATTGGAGGGGTGCTTTGAGAAGCCAAAAATTCTGGCCTTTGCTTTTAATATTTCAAAGGCAGACAAAAATTATATACCTATATTCATTATAATGTAGACATATAATCTGATCTATCAACCTCCCAAAATATTAATATGGTATTTGATCTAATTATTGCACATTATCTAACAAGCCCACATTATCATGATTGTGGGAACCTCTGAGGCATATGATGGTAATCACACATTTTATTTACTGTTCTGACCCTTTACTTGTTTAAAAGAGCTGAAATACTAAAAAAAAATTCAGATGTCAGTTAAGAAGCTTTTCGATGCTTCTATGACTTTAAGTGTCTTTCCTCTGATGCTTTAGCCATTATATATTGGTTTGATCTTACCGTATATAAATCCTTTGGATTATGCGCTTATCAGGATGAAGAGTTACTACAAGTATTTGCGGACATTTTCAAAAAGTTAAGTATACAGTTCACTAAAAAGGATGAAGATGGTATACTACATGTATAATCTTTGCAATATTTTTTTTTCAACGGGAACTTCCCCATTTTTAGCTCACCAGAGCCGAAGGCTCCGGGGGAGCTTATAGGATAGGCAGTTGTCCGTCGTCGTCGGCGTCTGTCGTATGTCGTCTGTCGTATGTCGTCGTCGTCGTCCGTCAACACTTTTAAACAACATCTCCTCTGAAGCCACTGGGCCGATTGGGCCCAAATTTCACATGTAGCATCTTTGGGCTGGGGGATTGAAAGTTTGTGTTTTTTATGAAAATCTGCCCTTTAGTTTGGTTGCTATGGCAACTTAGAGTTCCCATAGACATATAATGGGGAAAATTGAAAAATGGCATTTTCTGCCAAGCCATTGCAAAAATGTTGACAGAACTTTTATAGAAATGTTCCTTGAGAAGTCTTCTATCAGCTGAATGTTTTTTAGCCCACTGCTTCTTTTATTGGTTGCCATGGAAACCAAAATGCAATCAAAAGTAAAAAAAAATACTTAAAAATTATCTCCTCTGAAACCACTAGGCCGATAAGGCCCAGTTGTCATCTGTAGTATCCTCAGGCTGGGGGATTGAAAGTTTGTGTTTTTTATGAAAATCTGCCCTTTAGTTTGGTTGCTATGGCAAATTAGAGTTCCCATAAACTTATAATGGGGAAAATTGAAAAATAGCATTTACTGCCAAGCTATTGCAGATATGCTTACAAGACTTTTATAGAAATGTTCCTTGAGAAGTCTTCTGTTAGCGTTGATGTTTTTGGGCCCACTGCTCCTTTTATTGGTTGCCATGGAAACCAAAATGCAAAAATAATTGAAAAAAAAATAATTACAAAATTATCTCCTCAGAAGCCACTGGACTGAATAGGCCCAGATTTCATCTGTAGTATCCATAGGCTGGGGGATTGAAAGTTTGTGTTCTTTTATGAAAATCTGCCCTTTAGTTTGGTTTCTATGGCAACTTAGAGTTGCATTGACTGATGATGGGGAGAATTGAAAAATCGCATTTACTGCCAAGCCATTGCAGATATGTTGGCAAAACTTTTATACAAATATTTCTTGAGAAGTCTTCTATCAGCTATATGTTTTTGGTCCACTTCCCTTTTTATTATTGGTTGTCATGGAAGCCATAAAGCAAAAGAAGGAAAAAATCCCTTAAAAAATTATCCCTTCTGAAGCCACTAGGCCGATTGGGCTCAGATTTTATCTTTGGTATCCTTGGGCTGGGAGAGTGAAAATTTGTGTTTTTCTTTTATGAGAATCAGCTCTTTCATTTGGTTGCTATGGCAAATTAGAGTTGCATTGACTTACAATGGGGGAAAATTAAAAAAATGGCATTTACTGCTATAAAAGTATGGAAAACAGTTATATATTTTGTTATCAACTCAACAGACTGCCAGACTGAGACTTTGTAGTAGTATATTTTGTATTAGCCTGTACAAATGAAAGCAATTTTGAGCTAGAGATCTGGTGAGCTTTGTGGCCCGTGGGCCTCTTGTTATTCTAAATTTACAACAAATTCCACTTTAAAAAAAAGAAAAAGAAATGTTAAAAATTAACAATAAAGCAAGTGCATTTATTTATATTCTAACTCTTCTTGAAATTGAAACCATAAATTTTTAACATCAAAAGCCTTCTGTTACATACAGCTCTAAATCTACTGTGTAGGCAGGGTTAATTACATGTGACCAGTCTGTGCTGTAGTAACTGTCAACAGAGTGGGTAGGGGAGATCTGAGCTGGCTGTATTAGGGGCACGTTGTAAATGCATGGGCAATTGTTGCTAGCTCCCACAGGTTTTTGATCATGTTAGTGATGCTGTCACATCGTTGGCCAGAAGGAAAGCCATATTTTAATAATGACTAACAATAAATTTGTCAGATATATTTTCAAAGCATAATTAGCTTGCCCATACGAATGAACAGGAAGAGCTATTGCACTACCCCCAGCGTCGGCGGCGTTATCAAAATGTTAAAGTTTTACATTAAAGTTTTTTTAGGTGATGGGCAAGGCGCTGCCAGGCGAGCTATCCTGTCCCACTGACAGGTCTTGTTTTATTAAACTTGTTTCAACAATCCCAAACAAGATTGATTTAAAAAACATGAGCTGAAATAATGTTTCTTTTGCTTTCCATGATGCAAGTTAAAAGTCAATCTTTTTGGGCACTTTTACAAAAAAAAATAAGAATTTTATTCTGAAAAACTTGCTAGCACCTGGGGTATACACAAAATAATTGCCAACCATTCATAGGGCAGAGACCCAGTGGTATACGGTACATAACTGATGCCAAATAGTTTGAGAGCTTAGTTCAATTTGTGCTACTATGAAAGGAATATTAATATGACAATGAATGCCTGATGCATAACACGTTTTGAGTAGTATATGATTTTAGAAACTTTTTATACTAACAGTATATTCTAGCATACAACCTCTTGCATATGGCTATTAAATGCCATGCATTAACAAAGCTCAAACCATGCATTAACACTGGCATTCACGTGCAGTTCAAACATCATTTTAGGCATGCCTAATATAATCACAGTGCAGGCGGTAATTTATTTACATTATGTTACCTGACATAACATACCCTCCCTGGGATAAGCATTTTTGTTTTCTTTTTTTTGTTAGTGTCAAAGCCATTCTGTTATTCGCAGAATGAAGTTACAATATACATGGCACTACCAATGACAATGTTTTTGATTTTCCAGACATTTTCACCAAGATTTGCAACTGAATCCTACTCTAAAATGCAAGAATAGGGATCATACATATTTCTCTCATTGCATTAATACATTTGCCAGGTCCCTCTGAAGAAGTTTGAACACTTGACTAAGACATCATGCTCAAACAACTTTTCCAGGACCTGGCAAATGTTAATGCATGAAACTATATGTATGATCCCTATAAGCAACTAAATTAACGTGACATAAGAACTTAATGGAAAAGCCAGCTAAAAATTATCAGGAAGGCACTTGTCTTCTTGACATGAAATGATTTAGCAGGAGCAAGTTGAGATAAAAGGTAAAAGTGCCATACCCTAGTGACCATAGGGGCAGTGGTAGTAAGAGGCCCACTGTGTTTTGGGAACATCATATTAAAGGTGGAGCCCATCCCCCTCTTTCACTGTCTTATCCTTCCCTGATTCGAAACAGAGATACCCATTTACTGCTGGGTTGACTCTTATCCTTCCCTGATTCGAAACAGAAATACCCATTTACTGCTGGGTTGACTCTCATCCTTCCCTGATTCGAAACAGTGATACCCATTTACTGCTGGGTTGACAGACAGAGTTCTCCAGTGACGGGATCGCCCAACCTGGATATACTAGAGACCCTCTGCACCATAACCGAATCCGTCAAACCATTTGACCATGACACCTCTCTGAGATACTGTATTGAATTTTAATGGGAGTAGAGTTGATTGGTAGGAGGATTCTCTCTAGACTTGTGCGCCAAGTCAGCAATACTGCAGTCATGTTGAGCCATCTCCCCTCTGGGAGGTGGAGAGAGAGAGGAAAAAACAATGTTAGGATCCACTGGCTAGTACACGTTAAGGTACTTTCAGATGGTAGCTAACCACAGAATGCGCATAAATTTATGTATGTCAAGTCTCATGTTTTAGAGTCACATTAAACTGTCTCCATCACTAAATAAAGTAAAACAAGAGTCTTGAATTTTTTTGATTTGTAGAACTGAGCTTTGATGACAGGATTATGTGTTCTGCATCTGAAATATTTGTTGAGAAATGTACAGCACAGGTTATGCATGTAAGAGAAAATATGTTATTTTGCCATGTCACTATATATGATGGACACCAGAGGATCAGAAAAAGTTGACATTTTCTTATGTCCAATACTCACAGAAAACTGTTGGAAATTGGAAAACTGAGTTGGGCCCTGGAAGACAGATTTATGAGCAAAGAGACATCATTTTTGTTCAGAATGGTCACCCCAAGTTAGAAAATAATCAGCACTTTATCACAAAAAGGTTGCTGCAAATAAAGAACTTCTCAAATATTTTTAGACTAAAATTATGGAATTTCTTAACTTTCTGTTATTCAAATTTCCCTGACCAACTTTCATAATTCCCTGAACTTGAAAAATTGTCTTTTCCCTGACCAGTGGCCATCCTGTTAAATGTTTTGTCCCAGTGATTTGACTTACATGCTTTTCTGTGGTGTCCCGCTGTCAGGGAGTGGGAAGCGTTTTGCTTTTGGTAAGGCAAGTATCAGGTAAGAAAAAGTGAGTATCGAGTTAGAAAAGGCGAGTATCTGGTTAGAAAAGGCCAGTATCCAGTTAACAAAAGCCAGTAATGCGTTAACAAAAGCAAGTACCGAGCTGAAAAAAGTGAGTATCATGTTAGGTAACAACACCTTAAGACATTAACTCGATACTTGCTTTTGTTAACTCAGTACTCGCTTTTGTTGACTAAATACGTGCTTTTGTTAACTGGATACTTGCTTTTTCTAACTGGATACTCAAGTTGAATAAAGTGAGTATCGAGTTAGGTAGTTACACTTTAAGACAAACTCAGTAATCATTTTGTTAACTCACTTTTGTCGACTCAATACTCACTTTTTTACTTGATACATGTACTTGCTTTTCTTAACTCAATAATCAAATTTTTAAACTTGATACTCGCTTTTGTTAACTTGATACTTGCTTTTCTGAGATTTAGCAAGTTTCTTACTTGGTTCGGGACTTTTTTTTTCTTTTTAGAATATGCGATAATCATGTGATCTTGATGTGCCTTTGCCACCCTGAGTTATACTTAGTTTATACTCCATACTGTCCATGTCCTGAAGCCCATGCAGCTCAGTTTTCGCAAAAAAAAATACTGCCCATCTGCGATGAGGTTGCTAAGTTGGCTGCCCCAATTCAGGCATACCTTAAAGATATCCTTTTAATATTTATGATGTCATATAAACAAACAAATTGCTGTATAAAGACAGTTTTGCATTGATGAATTAATAAGATCAGGTATTGATTTTTAATGCAACACTGTTGTAACTGACATTATTGCAGTTACATCAGTGTTGCACTGAGAGAAGTCATCATACTTTATCATTATCTTTAACGCAACAGTGTTGTAACTGAAGTTACGACAGTGTTGCGTTGACAGAACTAGCCTTTGTGAGATACTGCAAAATGCCAAATCTCCTTTTGCTAGACAAATATTTACAACTCATGTGGGATATTTTTACTGATTATGTTGATCTGTTTTGGGATGTCAAAACTGCAGAAAAGTCTATTTCAGAAAAATATGAAGTTACGACAGTGTTGCGTTCAACCCACGATGTGTATTTGGTTGTAAAGTTGTAAAATGGTTAACGAGTTGACCTCTTAACGAGCTCGTTAGGCTAACGATGCTTTGAACAACTGAGCCCTGGTTTATAAAATGCCAGTGGATAATCTTCATCTAGAATAATATTAGGCGAAAATACAGATGAAAATGCCCGGGAAAGACCAAAATTCCAAAAGACAACCAACCCAAGACACAAACATATGAAAGGAGAAACGCAGACGACAAAAAGGAACAATACATCTTCGTTAACTCTTTAAGCACCAAAAAGCAGACGACAAAATTCACGTCTGCAAAAATAAAAAAAAATGCCTTGTCCAAGACATTTCATATTGAAAATTCAAAGACTAGAGGGCAAACAATGTGGATCTTGATGAGGCGGCTCATTATGACCCGCCTCATCAGGATCTAAGCAGTTTGCAAATTGTGCTAATTTCATCACTGGTGCGTAAAGAGTTAATAGACACAGTAGACCATACAAAACCAGGCCGAATACCTTATAAACGAACGACAGGCCAGACGATGTGATGTTATAGACTGTGAGTTGGACTTGTCCCCTAAGTTCCGCTTGGCCTGCAACGGTACTGGAATCGCCAGTCTCACACACAGCCCTGCAGAAAAAATACTATTTATAAGTCAAGTTCCCTCTCAATGCTTTTAAAATTAATTTCATCTTTATATACTGAGCAATGTTTTCACAAAAAGAGAGCTAGGGCATTTGTTGGGATTGATATGGTAGATGGTGAAGATGCTCTTATGTAAAGTAATAGGGTATTTTTATAAACACTCATATGAATTGAATTTGGGCACTTTCGTTATGGTGGCTTGGGTGCTCCTTGCGTACTCGAGGATATGTATGCATACATGGATGCATGTCTTCGGGTGGCCCAGTGTCTCTGCGTCAGGGCTCCAGGTGGGAGGGGGTGACGGGGATGATTGGGGGATTTTTTTCATATTTCTCAGTGGAAACCCATGTTGTGGTCTCTCATTAGAGCCGTTTCAACAAGACAGTTCTAATGAGGGGTCACAATATGTGTATCGGTACCAGGGTGTTGAGGATTGTCCCTAAGTTGTCCCTGTTTGTCTGCTATTGATATATTGTTTATGATGTTAAGGCTACCCCGCTGACCACCTACATGGGATGGCTGTTCATCTGGCTGCCGCTGGTGATGTCTTTGTTGGTGTTTTATTTGGTGTTGTCCTTTCCCACATGGTATCTTGGGTGGGATTTGGGATTGAATTGTGTCAGTTCCTGAGAATTTTTCTGCTTACTTTTCTGCTTGAAAATGGCCCAAAAGGATGGTAGAAAATACATTTTTCTCACATGTGCTTTAAAGTACCATTGCGAAGTCCTAAACCTATAGATGATACTATTTCAGTAGTTTTGTACATGTATTTGTAGGATTAGTGTGTTTTCATAGGACATAATTATGGTAATGATAATTTCAATATAGAAGATCTCTTTAACTTCTAGAAGAAAGTTAACTTACTGTTTAGACAGAACATATCTGTCTGGAATCAAGTGACAATCTATACCAGCCAGTTTGATGGCAGTAATACTCTCAGGAGAAGTTCCAATTTCATGACCACTTATCGTAACAATGGTACCTCCACGAACTGGTGCCGACTTCGGGAAAATCTGTTATAGAGGATATTACATGAGTGCTCATGCATTATTGAATTTATTAAACGAGTTGGGGAAAATATAAGATGCGAATCTCTGCCGAGCATCTTATCGTTTTCTCCAACGCGTTTGATAAATTCGATAATACAGGAGCACGAATGCAAGATTCTATTTATCATATGACACTAAAATCGCATTTAATTAGCAAATTTTGCACTAAAAAAGGTCACGATTTCGCCATTAGAAAACGCGACGTTTTATGGACGTCAGCGCATATAACGTTACGACGTAATTTGCATATTCAATCCACTATAGTGGATTATCGTTTTTAATGCTTGGCTTTATTACACTCTCACATGCGACGCCATATGATAAAATAATTTTTATGATATTTGTATATTTGGGTAGTGTATTGTTTGTCTAACTTTTAAAATTTACCATACAAATTCAAATTATTGAAACAGATATGTTGGAGCAAACAGAGCAAGCCCATACCCGACTGTTCCTAAAGGGCAGTGTGATCAGGGTCTACACAGTTTGACATTCAAACTCCATCTTACTGCACTGTAAAACCAAACTGTTCCATTTTAGCTTAAACAATATTTCATTCGCATAAACTACATACAAATAGCAAACAACAAGTAATATGAAAATGGGATTCAGAAAAAAATCAACAGACTTATCTAAATCTGTATCCCAAGATCAGTTTTAGGACAGTAAGGGTAAATTTTTTAGGTGTCCCAATATTAGAATTAGCAACTCTGCACTGCCGCCAGAGTCCCAATATTGTCCGCCGAACGGTAAATGTACATGTAGATCTATAGATTTGACAGTACAAGTATTGACCTAGATCTACATGTACATTTACCGTTCGGCGGACAATATTGGGACTCTGGCGCCAACTTCTCTGCAACGTTTGGCGTCAATAAAACGTATCAAGTGTAAGAAAGATGAGCACCTAACAGCAAGACCCACACTGAAACGCTAAAGCAAAAGACATCAAAATGTTTAAGCCCAGTGGGCCCAATTAAAGCTATTTCAGTTTCTATGCAAAAAATAAATAATAATACATAAATAGATAAATTAACAAATAAATATAGAAACGAATAAATAAATAAAATCAATGAGACAAAGAAAGTAAAGAATTCAGTGTTAGTTTCTACGCAGGGATAATAAATCTAGTATAGCATTCCGTGAAAGTGCTCTCGCGATTTACATAAGCCTAGCCAGTGGGGTTCCAGAGGGGTTCGGGTGGTTCAAACGAACCCCCTTCCCAGCCCAAATTATCTTATTTTCATAGGGAATTTCAGGAAAAAATGGTCAACCTGCACAAATCGAACCCCTCTCAGCTAATTTGAACCCCCTATCCGAAATTCCTGGATCCGCCCCTGTTAGCAAAACGGGTGCAGATCAGAGAAGACCCGATAAGACATAGATTAGGGAAGACATGTAAAATAAGGAAAATTACAGACTATTGATTTGAAATTCCGATGCAACTCAAAGGCAGTGTTTAATAGATGAGGGAGCAAATATGTTGAATCAGAGAAAGGCCGACAATTAACATGATTTGACTGTGCTATGCGAACTTGTCTCCCCCTACACATATATTTAAATTACCTCGGTAATAACTGGTGGTGGACAGTTGTCCTCTGGTATGCACCGTTTATCGTTAGTGTAACCACAATAGTTGGATTGTCCATCATGGCACCACAAACATTGGTACTGAGAGGTGTTGAGGGCTTTACACTGACTGCAGTCTTTGGCAACATGTCGACAGTTGTATACTCTTACTAAATAGATAGCGAAATACTACTGAACATTGTGAACGAAAGCTTTGAGAAATATTTCAATTGTGGGCACCTAATTATTTTTGCGCAAGAAGAAAGAATACATCGTTGAACAGTGGTGCAAAACCATGAATGATACAGTTGATGATAATTTCCAAAGTTCATTAAAATTCAAAAGATACCCTAAAATATTATCCTCATGTTTGAAAAAAAAAAATCAAAAATAAAATAATAAACTTTCCATTCACATTTTCTGATTTATTATGTAAGTCTTATTTTTTCAACATAGTCAATAGTACTAGCATGGTTTTCGATAGTTACTTTGAAGAAATGTTACTTTTATTGGGGTGTACGAATCCACGAGTGAACGAAAACCCGAAAATCAGCTATATATGTATCATATACTTGTCGAAGAAGGAATAACAACGTTTGTAATTTTAAAATTTCCACGGATACTCCCATAAGGCCCTTAGAACCTGGAAAGCAAACAAGGTCATAATATTTATCTCCCCTTGAAAAATTACGAAAAACATAAAGGTATATTCATTCTCCTTCAGATGCCATGAGCACCAACCAGCAGAGATTTGAGCCGCGACACGACAAAACCAACAATGTGGTTGTGCGCCCAACGCAAACTCAGATCAGCCTGGGCATGCGCCAAGTTTGACCAGACTCTTCGTTAAGTGCTCAAAAGATGAAAGCGGTGCAGGTCAAAAAGTGTCTAAGCTACCACCATGCGGACAGTGAAGACTCTGATCAGACTGGGCGGATGCCCAGGCTGATCTGAGTCTGCGCTGGGCGCACAACCACATTGTTGGTTTTGTCGTGTCGCGGCTCATTTTGTTTCAGGTACTTGTATGCTTAAAAACGTGCTGCACAGGCTGTTCTGATATGGTTACTCAATGGGAGGAGTTTTTGAGACAACGACGGTCGTAATAGCTAGCTTTATATAAAGTCCGTTTCAGCGTTTTATTGGCATTCAATACAAGAAACCATGTTTATCATTCATATATGATGTATACTTATGATGACTTCCAAGAGATGACCACTATTAGCTTTTAGCTTACTGTCAGATCCTGATACTTTACGAGGGATGATTGATAAGTTCTGGGGCCGTATTCATAAAGCAACTTAAGTCGTCTATGCTGTTGCTAAGGGTAAATTTCTATGTTGGAGATTCCCTACAACTATGAAATTTGGTCTGGTGGAACAGTCTTAAAAGACTGTTCCTCCAGAGCAAATTTCATAGTTGTAGGGAATCTCCTTTATAGAAATTCAGCCTTAGCAACAGCATAGCAACGACTTAAGTCGTTTCATGAATACGGCCCCTGAGCCTAAGATACTTTTAGTGAATCTGCGCATAGATGCTTACCGCGAGAGTAATTAGTTGTCATTCACTAGCTTTCGGTGGAAGTTTCAAAAATCTTTGGCAAAAGGTTTCTTTTTCTACAGCGCCTTAAACACAAGAGGGGTGGCATATTTTAAAAAAAACAAAAACAATTACAATCTATCTGCCTTGCATTTCTTTGAAAAAACATTCTTCACATTCTACAAGATTTAAACGGTTCTTGTTTGAATACATGCAAGTATAATGAGTGGTCTATGGTTTGATGGAAATGCAAAATATTTTGGCCTCTAGTGGCTTTACCGTAAACCCTTAAATATTGCAACCCTAAAATTTAGAGACCCATATCCTAATTTCGTGTTTGTTAGGAACATTGTGAACAAAACCAAACAATGTTTACACAAAAATGAACACTGACATCTTACGTGATTTTTGTCAAAAAATTTAAAAGATATCCACTTCTTTGCGCGCAGAGCATGCGACTCCGATTATGCACTATCGGCAGAAATTCTAAAAATAGACACTTCCTGAAAATTAAAATTTTGCTTTTTATTCTGGAATGGAATAAATTTATGTTTGTATATATCATCAATTACCGGGATGCTGTAGGACATATAAATATATTTGCAAAAAGAAATGCAAACTGTTTGAATCTGCTAAAGTTATGGTCGGTCAAAGACTTTTACAGTGCAATCGCGGGGGTAACTGTAAAAGGTGAAGTGTCATGCAATTGCTATTTAAATAAATTCCCGAAATTTGACGAATGTTGCTCTGTAGAACGGGTGTTTAAAAAAAATTACTCAAATCCACTCTAAAGGTTTCAAAACATGGTGAGGCTCAGGACTTATCAATCATCCCTCGTATAGTGCACAGTGCATATCTGAATTGATAAATGAAACAATGTTTCAACCAAAGCTGTGACATAAATTTCAACATTTCAAAAATATGGAAAGAAAGTCACTGGATAAATAAAGAATGGATAAGACCAATGAATCCTGCTTGTCAATCCCACACTACAATGACTCATTGCCTATGTGCATGATAAATATGAAGTGTCTTGCTTAAATAGCTCGTGTGAAAACTGTGACACAAATTAAAAGGAAGAAAATATGCAATTAGCCGGGTTCACAATTCCACAATGCCCCTACTTATGCATAACAAGTTCAAAGACGATCCAAGCTTGAATAGTCTATGAGAAAACCCTGACACAAAATTTCAATGTATGAAATATCAGAAGAAAGACAACTGAATAAACAGAGGAAGAATAAAAACAATTGAGCTTGAGGCTCAATCCCATGATACAACAATTTATTTTCCATGTGCGTACAAAGTTCGCAGACTCTAGCTTTCCTGAGAAAACTCTGACGAAATTTGGCTTGAAAAGACAGAAAAATTGTCCAATAAAGGAAGGATTAAGAGCAATAACCTGATTCACAATACAACTTTTTTTCTCTAAATGTATTCTAATAAAAATCTTAAAGAGTTCCTTCAAGAGCAGAGGCCACATTCATAGGAACATGGGCCATACTTCGAAGTTTCGGTTATCCAAGCCTCATCAGTTCCTGATAATATGAGGCGACGAAAGCAAGAGAAAAGCATAATGTAATTTCTTAATTTCAATAAGGCAGACGATTCAAAGACTTATTAGTATCAAAAGCGGGGTCCAAAAAGTTTGAAAATTTTAGCTTCCAAAGGTTTTTAAGAAAACTCTGACATAAAAGTTGCAATGTTAACATGCAAAGTATGAAAAGAAAGAAAAAATGGATATAAAACAAGAATAAAAGCAATAAGCCCGAATCTCAATCTCAAGTTTCAAGATTCTAGTTTGCATTAAAAAAAGTTACACAAATTCACCTTGAAAAGACAGGAAAATAGACAAATAAATATACTGGACAAAAAAAGTTAAGGATCAAACATTAGATTGAAAATTATATATTGAAATAAGTACTTTTCAAAAAATCATTTTCTTTTGTTGAATACATCTGACAATGCTGCAGAAGATTGCATGACACATATTGGAATCTGATCACGTGACACACCAGCAGATATGAATAAACAGGCATACCCCTAAAATCAAAGTGAAAACTGGCAGTAACACAAAACTGAATGTCCATTAGTTTTGGCTTTATCCATGCAAAATCATTTTCAGTTCTCAGTGTTACCTCCAAGGGCCTGGAAAACTGCATGATAGCCACTCGGTATGTTCCTGATAAATTCCGAGAGGCCCATTAAGGGACTCGTTTGCCATTTTTCAAGAAAGGCCTGAATAAGCTCTCCTTGAGATTCAGGAAGCCTTTCGTGATCAGAATTGGCGGTGTTACATGTCCAAAGTATGCTCAATCGGATTTGAAACTTGTGATCAAATTGACACGTCAATGCGGGCGATTGTTTCTATCGCTAAGTACTGGTCCACCACATTTGCCCTGTGATTCGATGATATCATCTCCAAAACCTTCAGCAAACGGTCTCGTAATTGGATAAAATGTGCCATTCCTAGCTAGAACACCAATCAGAGCGCCTCTGTCTGGCATGCACAAGTCCACACAGCTGCCAACCCAGATGCCGCACCAAACCATCACCCACCCTCCTCGAGACATGTCATAATCCGCAACACGACTTATTCATAGTCTACACGACGTGTACCTGGCAGGCGTCACATCATTCTCTCATCATCTTGGATATCTACATACAAATCTGGGCTCATCTGTGGAAAGAACATGAGCCCAATGACCCAGCTGCCAATTTGTGTCACTTTTTGCCGACTGTCGCCTCACATTTACATGAGATCGCATCAGTCCTGGCCTCATTACCAACATGCAAGTGCGGAAATTTGCTGTTTAAAGTCTGGTTCTAACCGTTTTCGCTAAAATTGGCCGATTTAATCATTTAATGGACAGACAATGCACGTTCTCACAGTGTTATTGTGATGAACCAGTAGCTTGGGTCAGAGGCTGTCGTCCGTATGGACAAGTCTAGTTAATCGCAAGTTTTAAATCTGATTGAACATGCTTGACAGATGTTACAAAACACCAATTCTAGTCACCAGAGGCCTCGGGAAACTCCTGGAGGGCTAATTCAGGCCTTTCATGAAAAATAGTAAACGAGTCCCCAAATGAGCCTCTAGCGCTTTACCAAAAGAACACCGCGTAGCTGTCATACAGCTATTCAGACCCCCAGAGATACCGATGAGCACTGGCAATGGTTTTGCATGGGTAAAAACCAAGAATCATGGACATTCAATTTTGTGGTGATGCCAATTTTCACTTCAATTTTATGGGTATATCTGTTTATTCGTTTCTACTGGTGTGTCACGTGATCTGATTCCAATATTTTTATACAGTTCTATGCCGCTTTAAAAGCTGTATTGAACAGAAGAAAATTATTTTTGGATAATTTATATTTCATGATTTAAGCTTCAGTCAAATATTTGATCCCTAACTTTTTTTGTCCAGTATAGAAGAATAAAAGCAATGAGCCCGATTCTCAATTCCACAATACAAGAATTAATTATCTATATGTAAATCAAGTTTCAAGATTCTAGATTTAATAGTTCCTGAGAAAACTATGACACAATTTTTCAATGTTGACAAATAGGGAAAGAAAGAAACATAGATAAAAAATAGAATAATACAAGTAATGAGCCTGAGTCTCAATCCCACGATGCGATCACTCATGCTTCATACGTGTTCCCAGTTGCTATATTCTAGGTTTCACAGTTTTGAGAAAAACTGTGACACAAATATACATTAAAAAAACAGAACAATAAACAAATAAAAAGAAAAGAATAGAGGCAATGCGCTTGATTTTCTATCCCACAATACAACAAATCATAATCCATATGTACACCAAGTTTCAAGATTCCAGCTTCATTAGATCCTGATAAAACTTTGACACAAATGTTCAATGTTAACAAGTCAAAACGAAAAGAAAAAATAGGAAAAGAAATAGAAGAAATGCAGCAATAAGCCCGAGTCACAATCACTCATCTTCCATGTAGACTGAACGATTATTGGAAAAACCACCCTAACAAGTTTGATCCATCCTGCTATACAACGCACGCAGCCGGCTTCAATGCAAGATGGGGAGAATAGTGGCGTCGACTATCGGCAAGTATCGGCAAGCAATGTATACAGTAAATTTTAAAATACTAGCTGGCACAGTTCCTAAGAAAATTGCGACACAAATTTATCTCAGAAAGACAACAGTATGGATAAATAAAGATAAGAATAAACGGAATGAGCCCTATTCTCAATCCCACGAAACAATCACTTATTGTTTATATGTATACCCACTTAAGAAAAAGTAAAAAGTATGCAAAGACCAGGAACTGAAACAATCAAAATCCAAATCCAGCCCTCAAACCATAGTTGGAAACAACTAAGATTACAAATAATCAAGATACAGAGAACATATGGCCAACCGAGTGAGCAGCTTGTTCCCAAAAGGTGGCCACTCAGCAACCCAAACCGAACCAAAAATAATAAGAACATACATAAGGTAAAACATCACAGAAACTCTGACACCAAAAACAGGCAACAGAGAACCACAACAGAACTACCGCCTTGGAACGGTCAGTAATGAATTACTGGGGGGCTTAAATCGATTTTACAGGCCCAACCTCACCCTCAGTTTCTGAAGTGGTACAAAACATTTAGTTGGTTGTTCGGTTCGCATGATAACCCTCTAACTCGTCAATGAATCATCACGGGAAACACATAAATCAAATTTCAACACCATGAAGAAGCAAAGACGAGGACTCAACAGATACAACGGGCCGTCTGACAGGTGGAGATCCCTGTCCTGCCAAACAACCCCACTGGAAATCTGAAGCAAAAGAAGGTCACCAGTTGAGCCCCGGTGGACCAAGCAACAGACAAAAAGGCTCCGGTCCCAACCAACTAAAAAATATAGCTTTAGGTCGGGGCCATCATAGAGTCTGACGACCGATCCTCCGGTGTGCAATTAAAGAGTGCAGCAAAGTTATCAACCGTGATTGGGTTAATCACTAAGCATGCAGACTGTCGCATAACATTTAAATTATAGCCTATAGGCGTTACGGAAGTATGGGCAGACACAAAAGGACGAGTTACACTTTACTATTGCAATTTGCCCACTGAAAAGGCCGATTTTCGAAGGTAGGCAGATAACCACAAAAACATGCAGAAATGTTAGCTTTATGTTTCTAGTTTATTATGTACGATTTCATTTACCCATATTTTAATGCATTTTAGGGTAATTTTGCGGTTGAAAACATGTACTGTCTACAACAATTAACATTCAGCCTATGGGAATTCGAGCTACCAACGTCCACTATGCATCCAAATTTCACTTCATCCTACCCTCGTAACCACTACAATTTTTATACATAACTATTTCTCATATACATATTCATCATAATCGGGTTATGTAACAGTGGTTACGAGGGTAGGAGTAAACGAAAAATAAACTTTTGGGGTAAATTTTCATTTATCCAACACTAGGACTTAAGGATTTATATCAAAATTTCATCAGGATACTTTGCAATTGATAGAAAATAGAGGCAGTATTCGACACAACACATTTTTTCAGAGTGTTCATCAATGTAGTATGTGTTCCAAATGCCCCCATCAAGGATTCTGTGTGTATAGGGGTGGGGTGGGTGTGTGTGTGGTGGGGGGGGGGGGGAGGGGGCGCAGCGCTGGGCATGCGTATAGTTACGGCGTTATACTGAATGTCCTCCATCATCATGCTGTGATATAACCGCTGATGTTATAATGTTGCAACGTGGTCAGATGATGTATCCCTCTACCAGAAGCTGATGCATTGTAAAATTGTGACCTTGAACTTTGGTCCATTAACTTTGTATGAAAAGTTACTTAGATGAGCTTTTTTCTTACCATTTTTGATATAGTTGGGGCAGGAGTGCTGATATTTGAACAGATCATATCCTTAAAATGTAGGAACTGCAAAGCATCCGTGTACACTGAGTGCTTGAACTTTATGCATGGACCAGGATTTTCACATATTTCAACACGGTTTTTGATTCGCAACATAATTACAAATAGTTGGTCAGTGAAATGATGCAAAAAATCCCCATCATGACAATTTGTAGGTTACTGTGACATATATTTAAAAGTTCACTGTTCTTTTCCTTATATATTCAACATTATATATGCATCATACCATAGACAATGGTTCAGTCAGACATTGCAAATGACGTCATACTATCTGTAGGTCACTGTGACTTGTATTTCATGATCCATTGAATTAATGTTTTATTTCGAAATAATATTTAATTGAATCTTCAACGGACTTTGAATAGTGAGTCACTTCAGCGCTGCGTCTCATTTGGTACTAAGGTAGGTCCCTGTGACCTATATTTCTTGGTTCACTGATTTTGTCTAATAGTTTAAAATGTACCTGTGTAGCATCCATAAATACATAAAATTTCATACGTGTTTAATATTTGATATGATGAAGCTTTCATTATATGTATAAAAAGTGAATAATGCTTAATAAAAGAAGAAGTTTGATGACCTTTTCACACACTTGCCAGAACACAAGCGTGCAAAAGGGTTTAGCCAAGAATGCATTTGCTTAACCATATCGGTCGATTATTATCGGTTTCCTGTTCATTTGTTTCATTATTTGCACAAAAGCAAACGCTTTACGTGCTTATTATTGTGTTAATAAACACTTGTAAAATCTATTGTTCTGAGGTTTCGTAAAAAATCAAACAAAATATCTCCTTACTAGATTGTTTGAGCGAAAGTATCTCTTTTAGACTGTGGATAAGAACCAGAAGTATTATATCTGTCAGTTTGGAGGGCTGATATGTCAGCGGAATCGCTGATTATATCGAAAAACCGCAGGTAGTTAGTGTACCCCATTCAGCACCCCATATGCAATAAACAGGAAGTCACGTGATTATTTATGAAACCGCAAACTTAAAAATGTGCTTATATAAACTGAATAATGCCAAGCTATTAAATACATAAATTTGATCAAGATCGGTCGTGCGCACAAAATCGGCCAAAGTGTAACCCGTCCTATCGATTTGTAAAACAGGAAAAGAAAGAAAAATAGATAAATAGAGGAGGAATAAGTACAATGAGCCAAAGTCTCCACCCCTTGATACCAAAACTCATTTTCCATATGTATACTAAGTTTGAAGCCCAAATTAACCATGAAAAGACTGAAAAATGAAAAAAAAATAAAGGGAAGGATTAAAGCAATGGGCCGACACTCATTCATTAGCCATATGCATACTACGTTTGAAGGTTCTAGCTTTCGGTTTCTGAGAAAACTTTCACACAAACTCTAAACATTAACATGCGAAATGAAAGAAAAGTAGACGAAAATTGGAAGAAAAGGGGCAATAATCTGACTCTCAATCCCATGATACAACAACTGACTCTCTATATTAATACAAGGTTTGAAAATTCTAGCTTGCACAGTTCCTGAGAAAACTGTGACACAAATTTACCTTCAAAAGAAAAAAAGATAAATAAAGGGAAGAACAAAAGCAATGAGCATGATACTCAATCCCATGATACAACAAAAATAAGGGAAAAATAAAGCAATGATCCTGATACTCAATCCCATGATACAACAACTCATTGTTCATAGGTATACCAAGTTTGAAGATAATTCCTGTGAAAACTGTGACATAAATTTTCATAAAAAATCCCTTGGAATTTCGGAATTACGGACAGACTTAATCCAATATAGCCCCACTTTTTCAACAACCAGACTTAATTATTCACAACTTTAAAGTGTCAAACAAATTCATTTTGCAACATAAAAATGCTAAAAAACGTTAAAGGAATATAAAGAGAGCATTCGGGAGCATTGCTTCTAAGCTTTATTGTCTTTTATAGCTATGTACCTATATAATACTGACGACAATCATGTCATGAGACGATTTTTTACCTTCATAGCCTTTTGATCCAGGAAGAGGCTCATCTGCATACTTGACGTGAATGGGTACTGTGACATTTGAGACGTTTGTGTCGACCTGTTGAGTTAAAGATAATACTTACTTTTTCCTTACTTAACCCATCAGACACAAACATGAATAAACATTAAATAAATGTTAATTCAACGTTACATGATGTTGAAGAACGTTGATTCAACGTTTGGTTCCCAGTGGGTAAGCTTTCACAAGACGGCTATGAGGCCCTGAATCGCTCACCTGAGTAAAAAGGTCAAAGGTCAAATTTGATTGTTTGAATCTGTCAAAAAATGAGACATTGGTTAAAAAGGTCAAAGAATGATTTTAGCCTCTATTACACAAAACTGTTCAGTTAATCATTTAACAGACCGTATTTTTCAACTTTTCACCAAAATCGAACTCTTATGCTTAAGCATTTTTTCCCATATAAAAATAGAAACTGCTATGAAAAAAGTCAAGGTTATCATTTGAACAATCTTGGTAGTACTGGGGTCTTGATTCTACATACAAAATTCAAGGCAATCTGTCATTACGTTTTAGAGAAGAAGATTTTTAAAGCTTTTTACCAAATATGGGCGTGGCGGCCATGTTCATCAAGTCCCATGGCCCGCAAAGTCTAAGATACATTGTTCGCTAGAGTCATATAAAATCAGTAGAACATTTCCAAGTGTTACATAGGTCCAGCTACGATTTTAGCTTTTAGCATAAGGCCAAATAAAAAATATGTGTGGTTCAGGTTACAACCTGAAAAAAAATAGGGTAGGTAGGTAGGAAACAATCTTTTTTTAAAACCTTTTTTCTTGGAATATTCAGATCTGCTTGGAAATGTATTAAATAAGACAAAACTGATATAAAAGGGTCTATTTTTGAAGATAAAACCTTGTTTAGTCCCTTTACTTCCAGTACTAAAGACTGAATGCATAGAAATTTAGATTTCCATTTCAGATGGTCATTTTGATATGTATTTTGTTTTGATATTCTCTTCCAACTTCAGTATTTGGAGAAAAAAAGTTTAGGGTAGGGGGTAAAAATTTAGGGTAGGTCGGGTAACCTGAGCCACACATACTTTTTTTCTTGGCCTAATGAGGACTCCAAGAAATTTGCTTATGACTGTTCTAAAAATGTAGTCACCATTGTGTTTTCAAGTTCATTAACAGCATTTGTTAATAAGTAAGAGACAATAACCCTGGTGCTAATTATTCGATTTGGCCCATTACAAATCTGACCGAGATCTTTTGACCATTAACATACTTTGTAAGTTTGGTTACGATTTCTCCGAAAATATATAGAAAGAGATGATTTACAGCATTTTTCATTATGGAAATATGAAAATCTGAATAAAACCATAAAAATATAACTTATCTCCCCGAAACTTATAAGACTTCTTATTCCTATTGTTTTTCACGATTAAGAATCATGATAAAATGAGTGACATGCTGGTTAAAAATGTTTATATAAAGAAAGAACAGAGGACAATTTACGGCGCAAAATTTTTAAAAAACAACCATGATTATTGAAAATGCATTTAGGTTGGAAGGTCTTCCAATGCATTGGGAGTAATGTCCTATCAATTGCCAGACTGAACAGATGAATAACGGCTCTAAAATTGTTAGGTCGAACAGATGAATGAAGTAGCTCATTCTCAAATGTTCCACCATGGACAGATACCTACATTCACCTATCCCTATCTATTGATAGTTACATTGCACCATCAATTTTCAGAACTGAATACTTACTTGGTGTCGCGGGCTGGCTGCGGTTAGTGATTGTGGCATATCCTTGACCGTCCTAATAACTTTTTTTTTACTTTTATTGTAGATACATGAGATAATAATAATTTACAACTAGAATTTACTCTTCTGTTTACCTTACAGCAGATTTTTTTTCTTCATTTTCATGTTATAAGGTCGGTCTCCCGACAAAAACATCTATTTAGTACTGAACATGGTCTAAGTTTGTTGCATTACACTTCTGAGAAATTGGATGATCAAGCGAAGTTCTTCATTAAATTTCACAGCAGATTCGGCGGCTACATAATTCAAGATAACACAGAGTATAATCGATTCCGCTAATTTTCGCTTCCTGCAGAGACTGTGCATCATATTTGGCTTCCGCCGAGACTGTCCGCAAACTCTTGCTTCCTGCCGAGACTTCTGTACATGATAAATGCCTTCCTGCAGAGACTGCCCGCGTGATTCTGCTTCCTGCCGAGGCTCTCGGCAGGAAGCAGAGTCACGCGGACAGTCTCGGCAGGAAGCCATTTTTCGAGGACAGTAGTCCCTGCAGGAAGCAAGAGTTCGCGGACAGTCTCTGCGGAAGCCAAATATGACGGACAGTCATTGCAGGAAGCGAAAATTGGCGGACTGGTTTATACCCTGTGGATAAGCATACCTGAACTGTACATTGTATCAACGACGCGTTCACAAATAACGCAGTTGAACATCTGTCACCTCGAGTGCAGCACGCCAGTTCCATGAACTACAGAAATAATAAAAATAATTTAATATGAAACCTTGTCTGCAGTATGCACAATACGTGTATCAACAGAGAGAGAGAGAGAGAGAGAGAGAGAGAGAGACAGACAGAGACAGAATATAGGCTTTATTTCGATGCCTTTAAACTGTAGAGCTGTAGAGATGAAGAGAAAGAAGACAGAATAACTACAACGGAATTACCATATATGTGATAATTGGATAACTGCAGTTATTTTAAATAGTTACAGACAGAGAGAGAGAGAGAGAGAGAGAGAGATGGGGAGGGATGGAGACAGACAGCCAGTCAGTCAGACAGAGTCACTATAACGGATCGACTATACAAATTAGTTTTTTTTCTCAATAAGTTTTAATAGAAGAAAACCTGTGACGCGGTAGAATTACACTGCCGACAAAAAGACTATTCTTTTAACAACAGTTGAGAATATTTAGGCCTATCTTCATTTTAGAAATATATAATAATATATTTGTATTTTTGTCCATTTTCGTATATGGGATATGCAATTCGTTCGCATTTGATACATTGCCGAATGAAATGATGCAAGAGGCCAACATTGGACATACCTCGTATACGTTTGCAACGTCCACAAATACATTTGCAGGAACATTAGCATGTGTAACTGGAACTTTTCTGGACGAGTGTAGCACTTTTGGACAAAATACAGACTATAACAAAAGAAGTCACAATAATTAACAATTGAGCCGCGACACGTGAAAACCAACAAAGTGGTTGTGCGCAAGGCGCAGACTCAGATCAGCCTGGGCATCCGCCCAGTATGATCAGAGTCTTCGCTTTGCGCTTAAAAGGCAGCTAAGGGTCTAAGCTACCTCCGTGCGGACAGCGAAGACTCTGGTCAGTTTGGGCAGATGCCCAGGCTGATCTGAGTCTTCGCTGGGCGCACGACCACATTGTTGGTTTTGTCGTGTCGCGGCTCAGTCATGTTCCTGGTAGGGATTTATGCAAACTCCAGTAGTTTAATTCTTCGTCGTCAATGTGTGAAATCCATGCTTCAGGAATAAAACAATTGAGCCGCGACACGACAAAACCAACAAAGTGGTTGTGCGCCCAGCGCAGACTCAGATCGGCCTGGGCATCCACCCAGTTTGAACAGACTCTTTGTTAAGTACTCAAACGGTAGCTAAGGGTCTAAGGTATCTCCATGCGGACAGCGGAGACTCTGATCAGACTGGGCGGATGCCCAGGCTGATCTGAGTCTCCGCTTGGCGCACAACCAAATTGTTGGTTTTGTAGTGTCGCGGCTCAATTATTAATGTAAGAGAGAATGCTGCAGCCCTATGTGAAATTCCAACTTATCGAAAGTGATGCCTATTTTAAGCGAAAGAAAATCATATAATTTCTTTAAAACTATCCCACCGTGCTGTGAGGCCATTGGTTCATTGAACTTTTATTTTAAAAAAATAATAAATCGTGAATTACATTTTAACTTAAGTTTACCATATCATTAGACTTTCTGAGATGCATATAAAAACTAGAAATGTTTTTCAGAGAAAAACTGATGTCCCCCCACCAGCCCATTTCCCATCCCCTATAATGAATATAAAGCCTGTACAAATAAAATATCTAGGCAAGTTTGGAGAAAATCCATCCACTGGTTCTAAAGATATCCTACATATATGACTATGTCCTTGAAAAATGGGTAAAGGTCACCAAATACTAAACATGTCGTCACAAAAATATATTCATGCAAGTCTGATGAACATCTGTCAATTGGATCAAGATATAACAAATTTTAAGAGAAAAAAATAAGCATTTTTAAGTCAGCTTTTGGCCTTGAAAATGGGGTTACAGGTAATCAAAACACAGTAAACTCTTGAGATTGTCCCAAAAGTATATCTATGAAAGTAAAGTGGAAATCAAGCCAAAGGCTAATGAAATATATCAACTTCAGTGAAATTTTCACATATCTAAGTCCTCCTGCGACCTTGAGAATGAGGTCAAGGTCACCAGAATCTGATCAGCTCTTAAGCTAGTCCCAGTGATGTATCCATGCAAGTTTGGTGAAATTCCATCCATTGGTTCATGAGATATCATGGGTACAAGAAACTGCCATCAAAGTCCTCCAGTGACCTTGAAAATGAGGTCAAGGTCACCAAAATCTAATCAGCTCTTTAGCTAGTCCTAGTGATGTATCCAAGCAAGTTTGGTGAAATTCCGTCCATTGGTTCATGAGATATTGTGGTAATAGGAAATTGTCTTCTCAGTCCTCCTGTAACCTTGAAAATGAGGTCAAGGTCATCAAACTCTGATCAGCTTTTAAACATGTCCCAATGAAGTATCCATGCAAGTTTGGTGAAATTCCATTCATTGGTTCAGGAGATATAGTGGGTACAAGAAATTCTCATCTAAGTCCTCCAGTGACCTTGAAAACGAGGTCAAGGTCACCAAAATCTACTTAGCTCTTAAACTTGTCCCAATGATGTATCCATGCAAGTTTGATGAAATTCCATCCATTGGTTCAGGAGATATAGTGGGTACAAGAAATTGTCATCTAATTCCTCCAGTGACCTTGAAAATTAGGTCAAGGTCACCAAAATCTAATCAGGTCTTAAACTTGTCCCAATGATGTATCCATGCAAGTTTGGTGAAATTCCATTCTTTGGTTCAAGAGATATCGCGCACGCAAAGCGGGTACAAGAAATTGTCATCTAAGTCCTCCAGTGACCTTGAAAATGAGGTCAAGGTCACCAAAATCTAATCAGCTCTTAGACTTGTCCCAATGATGTATCCATGCAAGTTTGGTGAAATTCCATCCATTGGTTCAAGAGATATCGCGCACGCAAGAAACTGTCATGCCGACGCCGACGCCGACGCCCGGGAACCGCACTGAAAACAATATGTCCCCCCTCACCTTTGGTGGGTGGACATAATTCAAATCTTCGTTCAGTAAAATATGTATTCAAATTAAACTTTTGTTATGATTGTCGAGAAAATAACTCTCAATATTTTACCGAAGCACTTTCACCTTTCGGCTTCATTAGAGGTTCAAACAATAAAATAATAGAAACAATACGCAAAAATATTTACATTTCGAGAAAAATACCTAACTAGAAAAAAATAAGCTTCTAAAGTAATTCAAATTATGAAACTAAAATGGCTGACAACGCCTAAATAATATACAATTGTCTTGCATATACAGGAATAAACACCGCACTACAACAATCAAAGTATAAACACGGATATGTGCAAGAGTCAAGTCTCGCTGTGTTGCAGCTTGTGAAAGCTAAAAGTGCATTATAACTGAAGTAATGTTTGGTGGGTTGTTGGTTGTATTGGATTCAGTGGTCCCCAAAGACGGCGCATGGAGAAGATAACTACCAGGGAGAAGATAACTGTCTAAACTGTCACTCCCTGTATGACATTCGCATAATGCCTTTATCAGAAATATAAAAAGGTAAAGGTAACGGTTTCCCATAGCCTAACAGCCATACGGGCAGTAGGGATTAGAGGCTCACTTTGTCCTGGCCACAGCATACTAGTATGAAAGACAGATCCCATCTCTTATGCATTTATGGATTATCTTTCACAAAGCTGTAAGTTTGTACTGCTGTGGATTGCATTCGTGTGGGTGGAGTGGCGTTGCTGCTGAGGGTGGAGTGGCGTTGCTGCCCACTTGCGGAGGCTTGCTTATTATTATTATTATCATTATTTTGTTTCTTTGTGGGAACAAAGTTGCGAATTTGCTTGTCTTGCAGATTCATGGCGATGCTACTTGACTCGTATATATATATATAATTCATGAAACCGGTTAGTCATAATTAGGAATAAAATATATTTGTGCATCCATAGAGTGTTTTCGTATTATATATATATATATATATTATGGTGTACCACCTGGCTATTTATTAAACATTTATATATCAATTAGAATGATATATAAATCAATTAGAATCATTTATATATGTTTGAGATTCATTTATATATCAATAGATTCATTTATATATCAACATCAGATTCATTTATATATCAATATCAGATTCATTTATATATCAATATCAGATTGATTCATATATCAATGTCAGGAATAGGTTCATTTATATATCAATAGATTCGTTTATCAATATCGAATTACCTAGTGCAGAGTATCGATTTTGCAGTAACCAATCAGAATGTTCGTTACAAGACGCCCTTTTTACCTGTTCTTTTACAGTTAAATGTAAGGACCATGCCGCTAGCAAATGAGGAATCGTTTGGCTTATAGTGTAGTTATGTTTCTACATGATACAGATTGCAGGAAAACAATATGATTGAACTGATCATGATAAATTAATCGACTGAATTGTTGTTTTATCTTTCAGATTTTTGTTTGTTTTTTACACTTGACACATATATAAATGCAATAATCAGTAAAATGTGAAGATAGTCATGGAATATATTTTCTTAAAAAAAGTGTTACAAACGTATACATTCGAATGAATACAGACCCGCTCGTCCATGCCATAATACGATTAATATCAGTCCATTTACAGAGCAATTCTTTATACGCTCAGTGTCTGTTAGACCATCGGACTGTCGTTGGCCGTATACGTCTGCTGGATTGGCATTGGTCGTATCATGATTTGAGGTGATAGGATCTGTACAAAGGTGATAGGATCTGTACAAATTGGTTTGTACCTATAGCCTCTACACAGCATGGCGAGATATTATTGTAAATATGTAGCCCATTGCGAAAGAGAATGTTTAATTTTTACAGTTCAGTATTTTTAGCCCTCTTTGTATCTTTCCTATTTCTGTAAATAACCCACCAAGAAATTTCTGAATTCTCTGCAAGCAAAACACATATAAAATTGCACAGAAAAATTAAACAGCCTATACAGATTCCACGTCATGTATTTTATGAAGAAATCAAATTTCTTTATGCCCGGACATCAAAGTTTTTTATTCGAATCTGTTTCCAGTAAGAGAGACATCGATATCAACATTGTCAGCTGTATATGAAAGGCAGTAACCATTGCAACCAGTTTGGTACTGACTGTTAGTTACAGTTGACTACCTGTCACAGCATACTTGTTCTAAAGATTACCTGGGACTGACAGGGAAATCGGATACATGTCAGTCAATATGGAAATTATTAAAATAACCTATCAGATCCCTTATCGTTGGTACCCTAAACTCTAAATGATTAAAGCGGCTGTCTTTAAAATTCATTTACTGCTGGGTTGACAGAGAGACTTTTCCGGTCGCCAGCTGACCCAGCCCGGGGTTCGAGCCCGCGACCTTCTCTACAATGACTGGTTCACTCTAACTACTCGACCATGGCACCTCTCTCTGCTAAATCTTATGCCTTTACACTGGCCGAAAATAAGGATAAGTCTTGATTGAACAGAATGTGTCATTGTTATCAATAGTTCAGGTATTTTATCTCCTATACATAGCTGAATTACAGAAATCCTGCTTTGTTTTGCAAGTTACATCGTTCGTAGTTGAGTCATAACGGGTAAGAAGCACGGGAGGGGGTGGGACATGTCTTTTTGTAAAAGGACAAGACGATTTCATTAACTCGTTTCCCGTCGAGCAATTCAAGATATACGAAAGCGGGATAGAGATTGGGACACAACTCTTGTACATTGTATTTTCACCAATTTATTTAATCTTATGAAATCGAAAGTAGGTCATTTAATGACTCAAATAGTTTTTTTAACCCTTTTAGATAAAACTTAAGAATGTCTCATTCAATTAAACCTGGAAAATCACGGTGATTTACAATGAGAAACTGTACTGAGAAGCTTGCAGCGATATCTCACCACAAACTTTTTAATTGAATTTTGCGCTTTACCTTTAAGGCTAGGGCTGGGACGAGTACCCGGGTACCCGAGTCCGGGTCGGATAGACCAAGTACCCTTTACCCGAATGCTTATCATTATGCAATTCATGAGTATTCTATTTCAGCAGAATTCCTAGCAATAGAGATTTTTTTGTGTGACTGTCTTGAAAATAGCACTTCTCCCATATAGCAATCCATTCAGGATTTTCAAGCTGTAGATGGAGATTACATCTAAGTTAGGTTGGTTGTTTTGGGTTTAACGTCTCTTTGAGACAGTATTTCAGTCTATATCGAGCCATCTCCCAGAGAGAGAAAAAGAAAAGAGAAACAGGCGAGAGAAAAAATATCGAAACAACCCCTACCCGCACCTACTGCAAGCGCAGTAGGCTATTGCCCTATTACTATCCAGCCCGGCACTATCGCTACCCAGCACCAACGCCCGACCGCAATCATCTCCCTAAGTGAGGGTCTGTGCTGTGTGCCAACGCTGTATGAGAATGCCGGGTCGGACAATAATGGATTTGTGCAAATGCGAGTGACTGCGTGACTGAACTCCGGTTTAACGTCCAACCAACACATACGTCATACAAAGACGGTTACAAATTTTGGAATGGCATGACAGTAGAAATGTCTGAATATTTAAGCTTAATACGGTAAAAATGACAATACGCCTTGACAAGGCAGATTTGAAAAGAATTTACGGTATAAAATCAACTGATAGAAGCAGATGAGTAAATGAGTAGAACTTCAATGGCTCGAACTCTGACGGCTCCTGCCTGACTAGAACTCTTTACTTGGCCCCTAGTAGGTCAGTTTATATAGAAACTAACCTTGGATGGCTAGAGGTTCCTTTGGCCGGAACTAATTTTCATGGACCAAAGCCTGTTCGAGCCAATTAAGTGTAATGTACATTGGTACGGGGCGCAAAAAAAAATAGGATGGGTAAAACCGGGACGTTAGAGGGTGTAACGTTTATTATTATTTTTTTTTTATTTCTTCTTCTTCTTCTTCTTCTTAACTAGCCATTAAAATGATTTTTACCTGTTACACAGATAAGAATTTTGGCGAGAACATATACGCGCAGGCCGGTGTTGGATGGGCTTTGTGTTTCTGCTTGTTCTGCTATGTATGAGTATATGAGGGGCCGTTTTTCTATCTATTCCCTATATATGAATATCCATAATTCGATTTATTGAGATCCAAAAATACAGCATAATATTGGTCACCCATAATTCGATTTATGGATATCTATAATTCGATTTATGGGTAGCCATAATTCGATTTTTTCGATATCCAAATATCTGCAGTATTTTGGAATCCAGAAATTGGATTATGAATAGCAAAAAATGGATTAATATACTAAAACGCAAAAGAAACTGTTCATAGGGCTTTAACTTATTTTTTCAGAGATCCATAAATGAAAGATAACAATTTTTAGCTTATTCAATTGCCCACAAGATGGTATAATAGAGTTACACGGTGGTTATTCTAAGGACAGTTCCTCTCTCCAACTCCATCTCCTCTGTTTCGGGGAAAATGTCTATATTTGACATTTTCCTCTGCACGCCGTCCTTATTTTTATATCTGATGTCCCTGAAACAATTTTTTACATGTGCATTATAGGCCTAACTGTCCAAATTCGAAAATGGAAGAGCTCATTACGATTTTTATGCTAATACGTTACTCCTTTCGGGAGTAGCATATTCGACTTGCGGCCGTGAGGCAGTTGGTGTTAGAACCGTGAGGCAGTTGGTGTTAGAACCCAATGTGTCTTGGGTACAGCATACGAAAGATGGATTCAATGCCTTTCACCTGCACTACGTCGAAAACGGTATCCAGTTTGCTGGGTTGACAGGGAAAGTTTTTCTGTCGTTGACCCGGCTGGGGACTCGAACCTGCGACCTTCTGCATGGAACAGCAGGGCAGCTTTCTAGTCTTCTTACTATCTTTACTGTAACGTTTTTCCGTCCACCATAACTTTCATAATTTCAGGGTTATAAAAAATGTCAAGAAATGAAAAATGGGTTTTTGTGATATTTTGTCATATTTTAGAGGTGTTGCAGACGATCGAAAAAAAAGTTTTCATGGAACATATCAAACACCAATATCACAGATATGTGACAAATGCGTTCAAATTCTGTTAAAAAAAATGTGACCGGATTTGTCACACATGTGAAAAATGCGAATGCATTTTCCACACGTGTGAAAAATGCGTTTTGTGACTATTACGGTCTCACAGAGCTGTCATTAAATACTTCTTTTTCATACTTTTTCGTTGTATAGCTGACTTTGAACATTGTAGGGCAAGGGCCTACTGTGCTTGCAGTAGGTGCGGATGGAGGTTGTTTGGATATTTTCTCACGTCTATCATTTCTTTTCTGTCGCCTCCCTCTATGGGAGTCGGCCCGATATAGACTGGATACTAAATGAATACTCGACTGAATCCCTAAACAATCAATCAATGAATCGCTGTATAGTTTGAATGTTTATCGCTATTTATTGCTTTCTTTCGACTTGAAAAATAATAGTTTTCAAGATGCAACATTAATAGTATTACACCCTCCATCATCAATCTTCCGAACAGAACAGAACATAAACTTTATTACTCTCAGGTCAACAATGTGACATATGAGGTACAGCGAATAACATATATAACCGCGAATGACAAGTGTTATTGTCAATTATTATAAAAAGCTGAGAAAAAGAACAAAACAAACAAATAAACAAAAAAAAAAAACAAAAAAAAAAAAAAAAAAAAAAAAAAACAGCAGACTGGCAGAGGGTGCGAGGGAGAAAATAAATTCATCTTTACAAAAAACCAAAGGAAATAGAGAGAGAGAGAGAGAGAGAGAGAGAGAGAGGGTGGCAAAAATGTTTATTTCTTGGAAAAAATGTTAAAGTGAAACAAAATGGAATAGAAATAAAATAGAAGGTTACTAAGTCCGGTTGGGCTATTGGAATTGAATAAAATCTGTCTTTAAAGGTCAATTTCGAAGAAATTGTATAAATGCTTAATTTTGAAGCAAATTGATAGTGGACAGAGAGAGGATTATAATGCTACAAACGGCATAGAAAAATTCCTATCCGTTCAAAAGTTATGCCAGTTTAAAAATCCCACGGCTGTTTTTTCCTACATGACTTATCTCCCTTACTTTTTTAAAGTATTTCTAACCACAATGCACTATTCTGTGATGTCATTGATGATTTTAATTTTTTAAATGACTTTTTAAACTAATTAACAACCTTTTATCTAAAGAGTAAATGACCGTTATCTTACAGTTTTGATTATTGTAATCTTTGTTTATTAGCTGGGTAATTTATTGGGAATGTTCATCCACAAATTTAAATTTTATTCAAAATTTAAATTAAATTTAATAAAATTTAAAAACAGATTTTAAAACATTTTCTTTTACTTCAGTACACAAAAGTCATTGTCAGAGACCTAATTAACAGATCTGAAACTACTATGTTCAGGAAAATATACTGATAAGCATGTAAATTGAAATTTAACATATTTTAATTAAATATTTAAATTTGAAAATTTAACTGCTTAAATTGCAAATATAAGCAATATTTTGAATTTGGGCAGTTGTTATTAGTGTCACCAATAATACAATACAGTTTTTTACCATTTTAGAATGTTCAACAAGAAAATATTTGACAATTTAAAAATTTTAAATAAATCTAAAATTTCAGTGTTCATCGATGACGTCATCGAAGGCCTCATGAATATTAATGAGGCAGCTCAAAATGATTGTCAGATGTCATAAAATTTACAAATTCAACTCTTTATATCTCGAAAACTATTCATGATAATTGGATGCGGTTTTCGATACTCAGTTGCTTAGAGAAAACTGCTTTCATTTCTGTAATAAAAAAGCACCTTAATAATTGACCTTTAATCTATCTTATTCACGATCATAATAAAAAGAAAGAACATGCACTACAGTCACTGAGGAGAAAAAATAATTACAAGAATCCAAAAATATTCAGGATATGTCAAAATTATAATTAATATGTTATAACAAACAGATAAGAAATAACGCGAAAAATGCATTAATAGGTTAAATATTACCGACCAATCAGAAACACGAGTGGAAACAAAAACGCATACAGGTATATTAGGTCACGCCCAATTTACAGCGGCAAATTATAAACCACGCCCACTAAAAAGTGCTTTTAGAAAGGATCGAACCATCTCTTTTACAAATAATAATGATGGAAATGATAATTTTAATAATTATATTTTTTAGTTTAAACTAAATCATATTTATAGAGAAAAATAAGACATTAAAGATATGGAGAAATAGAAATAACTTTCACAAGACATGCGATAAGTACATTTTAAAAGACATTTATTACAGAAAAAGAAGCAAAGAAAGAAGGATCAGCAGCATTTTTTTCAAGCTGTCTGGTGGTACAGGAAAGCCAGAGCATTTCTCAGCCTCACGATATAGCGAAGTCAACCTTAACCCACTAATTAAAACAATATGATCATCACCGTTGTTCTCACAGAATATAATAAAACAATTTTCAGTGGTTCACGATCTCCCCCCCCCCCCCCCCCCCCCCCCGCCCGCCCGCACCCCTTTCCACCCTATTTCCTTGACCGGTAACTGCACTTGAAAATACATGTATTATCCTTGTTTTGGAAAAGTAAATAAATAAATAAATAAAAAATTATATAAAAAAAGCCACAGCTTAGTGGGTGTTTGATTTTATACGATGCATGCTCGGTGCTGCTGTTGTCTGCTTTATTATTTTGAAGTTTGTCTTTCGATGATAAAAGAGAATGGTCTATGCAAACAGCCTTTCATACACATTTATAAAATAGCAGTAGAATAAATCTGCGCACGTCTCACAAAAGAAATCTTATGCTATGTGCGTAGACCAATACTGAGATCAGCCTGCACATTTGCGCCGACTTGTCAGACTTTTCTTTGCACTCAGATTTTCAGGGTTCATAGATATTTAAAGCGAACAGGAAAGAGTATAATCAGGCTATGCAGATGCGGTTTGATTGTCTTGGGTTTCTGTAGTTCGCACACGCCTTCGGGACGTCATTCTTCTGCAGACGCTACTTTTTTGTCTTTACCTTATTTTCTTAACCTTACAAAGCAGAAGCAGTAATATTCGTACACCAACAAAAAAACTTATTCTAGGACAACTACGCAACTGTACATTAAAAAAAAAATAAATAAATAAAATTAACCTCTATATCTTAATCAGCTTTTGATGTACATCAGTTTCACAGAATTAGTTTTGAAAGCGGGCTTATAATGTAAGGAGGATGAGGGAATGAGGTTTTGCAGACCTTCCATATAATTATGGTCTGATCAGCATGACACACCAAATAGTCAAGCCGCAGGCATACTAGGAATATCTCACCGGACAAAATGTCATAAAGTTGTACAATACTATTCAGTTACGTAACAGGGATCAGTCCATTAAAAGTTGCATATATTACCGGAAAAAGGCCATAAAGTTTTACAATATCCTTCCAGACGAGTATGAGATGCCGTTTTACCATTTATTCCCTAATTTATAGGTATCAATAATTTGATTTATGAATATCCATAATTCGAATTAGTGACATCCATAATTCAATGCATTTGTTGATATCACATTTCAATAATAGATATCCATAGTTCAAATAAGTGATATCATAAATTCGAAATATTGATATCTATAATTAATTCCGATTTATGGAATTAGAATTATTGATATAACTACTTCGAAGTATGGATATCCATAATATCGAAGTATGGATATCCATAAATGCGTTGAAAAATTAATATCCACAATCAGGTACCGTCCCGACATGACCATAGCTGTTTACCGTGGTCGTAAAGCAACAAATCAATTAAAAAATCAGTAATCTGAATTTTACTTGATCCATAATTTGAATGTGATATCAATAAACCGGGCTAAATTATATTCATAAATCGAATTATGGATATCTATAAATAGGGAATAAAATGTAAATAGAGCCCAAAAGTTGAATAATTGGTATCCATAATTCTAATTAGTGATACCCATAAATAGGCCAAATTATGTATGAATCTGTGAATACCTGTCCATCTGTCCGTCAGTCCGTCTTTATGTATGCCTTACTGTAAATGTATGTTTCCCTGTCAGTCGGTACGTTTACCTGTCCGTCCGTTAGTCCGTCCGTGCATCAGAAAGTCTCCGTCAATATGTATGTATGTATGTATGTATGTATGTATGTATGTATGTATGTCCGTGGCATTTCTTTTTCTAACTTCTTTATATTTCTTACTTCTAACTTCGATGTTTGTACGTGGGTATATAAGCGTGTGTATCAGCCTGCGCGTCCTTTTCGTGCATGTGGGCGTGAGGTCGTATGAATGTGAGTGCCTCATGCGTAAAATTGTTTGAGCGTCCATCCATCCATCCGTCCGACCGTCCGTTTGTTTATTTATATTTAAATTTATGCTATTCTATTTCTAAGCAGAAGAATATGTCTTCTTTTTGATAATTTAGAATACTATTACATGTATCAAATATTCTGAGAGTATTATCACAAGAAGAATTTTTTAACTCTCTCTCTCTTTCTCTCTCTCTCTCTCTTCTACATATGTTTGACTTTTTTATTGTGTTTTAGGGGTATTTACTGTCACATTCCTAAGTACTGAGACAAAGTGTCTGTTTCACAGGACAATGTAGGCTTGGATCAGACTCCTGCCAATGGGAGCAGGCTGGCCTGAGTCTTCGCTTATTTATAACAAAGTCAGATGCATTAAAGTATAAAGTGTCAATGTTTTCGTTAATCGAACTGTGTTGTAGCTGCTGAAAGCTCCGGATTGAATGTTGTATGGGGATGGCTGTAACAAATGTTGTGAAAACTTGTAGCCCGACATCTTTACTTTTATACGCGTCGTTCGATTTAAATTCCCGAAAGATGGTGATTGTAGAAGAATGGCTGTTTAAAACTAATAACTCAAATCCACTGTAAATGTTTCAGAAGATGGTGGTACCGAGAAAAGTTTTTATCATGTTATCATGCCTTTTATCTGTCGGTGACTGATCATATCCAATTGTGACAATGTGGGTCTCTGTGGATGGTTTGCCTAAGCACAAAACGTCTTTTATTTCTTTGCACAAGCATCCAGTATATAAGCAAAGCAAACATCCAGTGATTTTTCTAATGAACGGACCCACGGTGCCAGTGTGTGCGACTATGGATACTTTCCGCTGAACCATCTCTGGAATATCTTTTTGAGAATTGAAACAACAACGGCGATTCTCTATTGCAATGTCACTGATATACGAGCACCTGTATCAAAGATGAAATGTACTGCACACCAGTGCAGCCTAGTCAGAGAGTCTTCGTCGATCCTGAGAAACTTGTATACGAATCAGCAGGTTCAGACCATTATGAAAAACCATACCTACTTTTGCCATGTTGTACCAACTGATGACATACCATACTGGTGATATATCTACTGGTGACCTATAGCTACTGGTGACAAACCATGTAGCTACTGGTGACATTCAATACCTACTGGTGACATATCACACCTATTGGTGATATGCTTTCTCGTAACAGACCATACTGACTGGTGACAGACCGTACCTACTGGTGTCTTGGTGATTAACATTATCTCCTAGATACATATAATATCTATTGGTGAAAACCTACTTATGACATTCCTGCTATTGACAGACCACAAATAGTGGAGTTAAACCTACTGGTGACATACCTACTTGTGACAGACCAGACCTGCTGGTGACAGACCATACCTACTGCTGACAGTCTATATCTGTTGTTGATATACATACTGTCACCAGTAGCTATATATCTGTTGTTGATATACTTACTGTCACCAGTAGCTATGTCAACAGTCGTTCACCAGAAGGTATGTCACCTTGGTATATCACCAGTCGGTATGGTCTGTCACCAGTAGGTATGGTCGTTCACCAGAAGGTATGCCACCTTGGCATATCCCTAGTCGGTATGGTCTGTCACCAGTAGGTATGGTTGTTCACCAGAAGGTATGTCACCTTGGTATATCACCAGTCGGTATGGTCTGTCACCAGTAGATATGGTCGTTCACCAGAAGGTATGTCACCTTGGTATATCACCAGTCGGTATGGTCTGTCACCAGTAGGTGTAGTCGTTCACCAGAAGGTATGTCACCTTGGTATATCACCAGTCGGTATGGTCTGTCACTAGTAGATATAGTCGCTCACCAGAAGGTATGATACCTTGGTATATCCCTAGTCGGTATGGTCTGTCACCAGTAGGTATGTTCGTTCACCAGAAGGTATGTCACCTTGGTATATCACCAGTTGGCATGGTCTGTCACCAGTAGGTATGGTCGATCACCAGAAGGTATGTCACCCTGATACATCCCTAGTCGGTATGGTCTGTCACCAGTAAGTATGGTCATTCACCAGCAGGTATGTCACCTTGGTATATCACCAGTCGGTATGGACTGTCACCAATAGGTATGGTCATTCACCAGAAGGTATATCACCTTGGTATATCCCAAGTCGGTATGGTCTGTCACCAGAAGGTATGTTTGTTCACCAGAAGGTATGTCACCTTGGTATATCACCAGTCGGTATGGTCTGTCACCAGTAGATATAGTCGCTCACCAGAAGGTATGATACCTTGGTATATCCCACGCCGGTATGTTCTGTCACCAGTTGGTATGTTCGTTCATCAGAAGGTATGTCACCTTGGTATATCCCTAGTCGGTATGGTCTGTTACCAGTAGGTATGGTCTATCACCAGTAGGTATATCATCAGTCGGTATGGTCTGTCACCAGTAGGTATGGTCTATTACCAGTAGGTATGTCACCTTGGCATATCCCTAGTCGGTATGGTCTGTCACCAGTAGGTGTAGTCGTTCACCAGAAGGTATGTCACCTTGGTATATCACAAGTCGGTATGGTCTGTCACTAGTAGATATAGTCGCTCACCAGAAGGTATGATACCTTGGTATATCCCAAGTCGGTATGGTCTGTCACCAGTAGGTATGTTCGTTCACCAGAAGGTATGTCACCTTGGTATATCACCAGTCGGCATGGTCTGTCACCAGTAGGTATGGTCATTTACCAAAAGGTTTGTCACCTTGGTATATCACCAGTCGGCATGGTCTGTCACCAGTAGGTATGGTCGTTCACCAGAAGGTATGTCACCCTGATACCTCCCTAGTCGGTATGGTCTGTCACCAGTAAGTATGGTCATTCACCAGCAGGTATGTCACCTTGGTATATCACCAGTCGGTATGGTCTGTCACCAGTAGGTATGGTCATTCAACAGAAGGTATGTCACCTTGGTATATCCATAGTCGGTATGGTCTGTCACCTGTAGATATAGTCGCTCACCAGAAGGTATGATACCTTGGTATATCCCAAGTCGGTATGGTCTGTCACCAGAAGGTATGTCACCTTGGTATATCACCAGTCGGCATGGTCTGTCCCCAGTAGGTATGGTCGTTCACCAGAAGGTATGTCACCATGATACATCCCTAGTCGGTATGGTCTGTCTCCAGTAGGTATGGTCATTCACTATCAGGTATGTCACCTTGGTATATCACCGGTCGGCATGGTCTATCACCAGTAGGTATGGTCATTCACCAGAAGGTATGTCACCTTGGTATATCACCAGTCACCAGTAGGTACGGTCGTTCTCCAGAAGATATGTCAACTTGGTATATCACCAGTCGGTATGGTATGTCACCAGTAGGTATGGTCATTCGCAAGAAGGTATGTTGTGGTTATATACGTTACATATTTATCATGACTGCTGACGAGTTCGGTAAGACTTTAGTTTGTTTGTTTTTTATACTAGACTATTGAAACAGTCATATATATGACAATTACTTTTCTCTTCACTTCAGTTCTTACAATTTGCTCCTTATATTACATGTATTTAGACACTGAAGGGGAAAAATGTCAAATACAATGTAAATTACGTCAATTACCTTGAAACAGCGATTTATGTACTAGCAGACAAAACCCAACATTATTTAGGGCGAATACTAACATGTGTATACCAATGTGCATTTTCTATTATAACGTGAATATGTAAATTTGGGTAGTGTAATTAACGTTGACGTTACACGTTAAGGCTCCAACGTACAGAGGGCTAACATGTGTCATTTTGTTTTGTATATAATGTAGTTTCAGAAAATCCTAGTGTCCAAATTTCCCCCGGGGGTGGAGAGGGCGGTCTTTGGTCAGCTCAAGGTCTAATAGCAAGTAACATCGTGTAGAAAAACTTCGAATTAAATCAGTTTGTACATTGTACTTGGAATCCCCTTTGAGATTAATTTTGTTCTTCGATAGAGGGGTACATGAGGTACATGTAGATAGTTTGGTTATTTGTATTAGGGTTTAACCCCTCTCTAAGACAATATTTCAGTATATACATATAGACGTCTCCCAAAGAGGGAGAAAGGATAGGCAAACCCCTCCCCTTCCCTCCCGCACCCACATCACCACCATCTTCCCAAACAAACAAAACTCATCCCGCACCTGCCGCAAGCACAGCCGGTCTTCGCCCAACCATTGTTTAAAGTCACCACAGTCCTATGAGTGGTAAAAAAGTGTAAACGCAAACCATTATGAAAAGCGCTTCAGCTTTCAAGATTTGTGATAAAATGTGGATTGATGTGCATATACTGACCGATATACCTGGAAAAAAGTATTGAGAACATGTCATTGAGTTCAACAAAATACTGTTTTCCTTTTCTGGTTCCCCATCAAGCAATGCAATATCAACAAAAGCGCGACAGTGAATAGGGTCTCATGCCTGTACATTGTATTTTTACCAGTTTATTCATTGTTTTTGGAATCGAAAGTAGGTAACTTTAGTTGGCATTTAAAATGAACCAAATCAGTTTTCGAACCTTTTTTGTGCGAAACTCAAGGCTGTTTTATTTGGGTAAAGTTGGCTAATCGCAGTCATTTACAATGACGAAACAGGCGAGAAGCTTGCAGCGATACCTCATGATAAAATTTTCATGCTGATAGAGCAATGGGGCGTTTAAGTTAGAAAGCTAGTAGCTGCTTAAGCGGGTGCTGGGAGAGTGACCGATGTGCAAATTTCATTACTGGTAATGAGCAGATTCAATCAGACCGAGTCTGCTCTTTTCGTTTCTCTGGTGTAGTCCTTGCTTCCAAAGAATCTAACTATACACAGCTTATTTACAAGCCCAGCTTTAGTTTAACATATATTCCCTCATATATGTTATTTCTCTTATGCCTACAAATGGCTCCTCCGTTACACTCTTGTCTGTCCGTGGGCGCCGTGGTCAACTGGTTAGAGATGCTCGATTATGGTGCAGAAAGTCTCCGCAAGGTCGTGAGATCGCGCCCTGGTTTCGCTATGCTACCACTGAAAGACACTCTCTGCCAACCAAGCAGTAAATAGGCACATTCTTCGAATTAGGGAAGGATAAGGCAGCGAAAGGAGGGAAAAGGACTCCGCCTTTTATTTACTGTGCCCAAGATACAGTGGGCCTTTAACCCCCAATGCCCCTACGGCTAATAGGCTATGGGAACCTTTACATTTTACGTTAATCAAACGTCAGAACTGTTGAAGATAATTATACGGGGTAGGAGGACAATCCTTCTATTCCATCTACGGTGCTAGTGTCTCTGTCAGGCTTCAAAGATAAAATCTCGTCACGTCTTTGTCATTGCTTCGAAAGAATAAGAAAGAATGTATCTATTTGTACAGAGGATAGGACAAGGGTTTTACGGCTCTTCAAAGTTATTTCAGTTCTGTCAAGCAGTTAAGCAGAGACGGGTAAAAACCGGAGCATCCGGCGAAAAACCACCTCACCTTCCGTAGGCTGAAATTGGCTTTCTGCATGTATGCAGACGAGGCTTGGACACACAGCACGTTTAAGCCACAGAGCGTTTAAGCCACAGAGGCCCGTATATGTTCTTCAAAAAAGTAAACTATAAAGTTACTCGTCTAATATCTTGATCGACCTTTTAAGATATATGGTTGCTCGAAATGAGCCCTAATAAGACAAAATATTGAATAGGCTGACACTTCACACTGCAGCTTAAACCGACTGCTAACTGCGGATGTAGCCACGGAATAGGCTGTCTTGTCAGTTCTCGTTCCAGGCAGCTAGTCGATGGCCCGATATAATTAATAGGAATCAAATAAAATGAATGCAAAGACAGATTGGTATGTCCGTATAAAAGGCGCTTCGTGCGACGGTGATAAGTAAGTTTCAGTGTCGGAGCGCCCTACTACACGTAATTTGGAAAACAGGATGGCAAGGACCGGCCGCACTTGCAGCAGGTGTGGGCTGGGAGTTTTTTTTACCGTATTTAAACCCTGTTATCTTCTTTTTCTTTGTCGTTTTCTTTGTGAGACGGCTCCAATACTGTCTCAAAGGTTGTCAGGCCCCTTTTGGAGGAGAACCAAATAAGCCATTTGATTTTGTGTCGATCCTAGTTTATTTTGAATGTTGTAATATATATATTGAGCCGCGACGCGACAAAACCAACAAAGTGGTTGTGCGCCCAGCGCAGACTCAGATCAGCCTGAGCATCCGCCCAGTCGGATCAGAGTCTTGGCTGTCCGCATAGAGGTAGCTTAGACCCGGACTTTCCTTTAAGAGCTAAGGGAATGGTCTGATCAGACTAGGTAGATGCCCAGGCTGATCTGAGTCTGCGCTTTGCCTACAACCACATTGCTGGTTTTCTCGCGTCGCGGCTCAATTATATGTTACGAAAAAAGAGAAAACATGTTTAAACTAAGGCCCAAACTATCAACCAACCAACTCATGGTATACTATTCTTTTAAACGTTTCGCAGAATATCTATTCACAAGAGTGTAATGCGCACGCTTTCGCGCTTGAGTGACTGACTATCTAAATGGGCGGATTCAGTTTTCATCATCGTTTGGTATTAAAGAATTAGTTTATAAATTTGATTATTATTCAGTGAATTCTTCGGATTTTACCAATTGTCTCCACACAAGGCACATAAATGAAGGGGAACTGATTAAACCATAGGCTACCTATGTTATTAGAAATCAAAATATATTCGGTGTGAATCCGCCACCCGATAGTCTTAGTTCTTAGTATAGTTATAGTTGATAGTCGAGCGCTATTTAAACTAGTCTAGTGCTCGACTATCAACTATACTAAAACTATAACTAAGACTAACGGGTGGCAGATTCACACCAACTGCTGTACTGTGTAAGAACAAAGACAATGTGAGTCTCATGAGTTGCTTTTTGCATTCGTCAGATTTTGTTGTCTAATTTTTGTCACTAGTTAGGTGAACACTATCACAAATGTAAAAAAAAAATGTGTAATTATAGTCAAAATTCATAATCGAACATAGATGCGAAAAAATGACAAAGACTGAATCCGCCACTTGATAGTAAATCAATCGAGCGCACCCCAAAAGCCGCATTTCACCCTTGGGAATAGGGTTACGGGGCGATACTCTCAGAACATTAAAGATGTTCGAATATTTGGAATTTACGCCAGATTTGACCAACTTTGGCGATACAAATTGTCAACAGTTGGCTTCATCGACTCATGAGATGAAAATTTGCCCAGTCAGATCAGAAAGTCGACAGGATCTACATGCAGAATGACATTCCGACTTTCAATGACAATTTGGTCGGTGGGTCGGTTGTTTTGGGTTTAACGGCCCTTTGAGACAGTATTTCAGTCTCTATCGGGCCGTCCCCCAGAGAGAGGGAGAAAGAAGAGAGAAATGACAGACGTGAGAAAAAATGTCCAAACAACCCCCACCCGTACCTACTGCAAGCACAGTAGGCCCTTGCCCTACTATTATCCAAATCAGAAGGACGCCCCGGCACTGGAAGTTATACCCAGCACCATCGCACCACCCAACCACCCCCTTCAATGACAAACGCTATCTGATTTGGTAAATATGTCTGAATGACTGAGGAAGTGGCGGGGTTGAGGTATTATTCGGGAACTTGAAATAATAACAAATGGGTGTACTTTGGTCGTGATGCTTTTTCCAGAAAATATACTGACAGCGTCAAGACGGTATGCTTTGTTTTGGAGCCTGGAGTATTTAAAACTGCCAAGTTAATATTGCGGCTTTGACATTATTCGTGTATCAAATGTTTCCCGATCGTGACAAAGAGCGATTTCCAAAATGGAGACGTGAAAACAGAAACAAGTTATGATTCCATTGTCATGAACCCCCGTGCTCATGGCTCGGTTTGAGGCAAAAGAAAAAAATCTATGACTCTTTTTAAGAGTTCTACGGCAATGACCTGTTTTGCACATTTCAATACTGTTCGTGAACAGACTCAGTAAAACCAACTCTGCTAGTTTCATTCCTTCGGTGTACTCGTTGCTTCTGAGGATCTAACTGTTAACAGCTTTTATCTTCTCTAGAGCTGGTGTTGTGCTGTGTCGTAAAACGTCTCCCCGTACGTCGTCACTATGTGCAGTGGAAGTAAAAAGTATGCAAAGACCAGGAACTAGAAACAATCAAAATCCAAATCCAGCCCTCAAACCATAGTTGGAAACAACTAAGATTACAAATAATCAAGATACAGAGAACATATGGCCAACCGAGTGAGCAGCTTGTTCCCAAAAGGTGGCCACTCAGCAACCCAAACCGAACCAAAAATAATAATAACATACATAAGGTAAAACATCACAGAAACTCTGACACCAAAAACAGGCAACAAAGAACCACAACAGAACTACCGCCTTGGAACGGTCAGTAATGAATTACTGGGGGGCTTAAATCGATTTTACAGGCCCAACCTCACCCTCAGTTTCTGAAGTGGTACAAAACATTTAGTTGGTTGTTCGGTTCGAATGATAACCCTCTAACTCGTCAATGAATCATCACGGTAAACACATAAATCAAATTTCAACACCATGAAGAAGCAAAGACGAGGACTCAACAGATACAACGGGCCGTCTGACAGGTGGAGATCCCTGTCCTGCCAAACAACCCCACTGGAAATCTGAAGCAAAAGAAGGTCACCAGTTGAGCCCCGGTGGACCAAGCAACAGACAAAAAGGCTCCGTTCCCAACCAACTAAAATATATAGCTTTAGGTCGGGGCCATCATAGAGTCTGACGACCGATCCCCCGGTGTGAGAACCCCGTTTACGATATTGAAAAGATCCCCGTCTACAGTGGGACTCGATCCCGGGACCACTAGATCAGCAGGCCAGCGCTTAACCCACTAAACTAACTTATGTAGGCATTGGTGACCTACAATTTTGCCTTATCATGCTTACTGGTATCAGGATTTACTTTATGATCGGTCTCATCTAATTGTCGCGAAATTTTACCTTATATTTGGAAGACGCAATTATTAACGTCCAACCCAATAAGATAGAATTATTAACGTAATTAACGGAAACGGATAAACGTTTTATCTCGGCCACAAAATTGCCCTCATGTATTTTTGCCAGCATGCCCTTCATTTACAAATACTGTTCATATCTGGCACACCAGCTGCGCTCCCAATTACTTTTATACGTTGCTTTTGTCAACACTGATGATTTTATATCGAACATTTGTTTCTGTTCATAAGAGTCGTTCTGGCTGAAAGTTAAAAATAGGACTAACTGATTTTCGGTGAATGGCAGTATCGCCTCTTGCAGTGCTTTCCAGTACCATGCTTACACAACAGTCAAATCATTATGCATAGCCTACCAACTGTTTTTGTATTGAAACCATTCCACATTGGGCTCATTCAGATCCTCGTTACATTAAAGTATAAGTATTTCTCATTACGCATGCATCAAGAGTCAGTCATTTCCTTTGCTAAAGATTTTGTTAGAAATAACTTTGCCACTCTAATCAGCGTGTATGTGCCTACAAACTGATCTGAATCTTCAGTTTTCATTCTTATACTACACAGGAGGCAAAGGTTATCTATTCAGACAGATAAGACACTCATCATCATGCGCTAAAGCGCAGTCTGGTCTGGATATTCTCTTTTAATACGTTCATGACGTGCCTTTTCAGCTGGCAACAGTCAAGCACATGTTTCACTGTGGAAAATCAATTAAACCGACGTCAAACGTTTTGGAATATGCTTTTAGTTTCTTGTTGAACGTTGTTGTTAGACCCGGATAAACGCGCAACTCAGTTCTCTAAGTTAAAATACCAAGATAGCCAAATTGTTACAATATTATCAAATTACGCCTTCGTGTAAGTTCAAAATATCCTTGGTGTAAAAATACGCTTGCCTTACATGCGAACCGAAAAGTATTTTTATGTTTTGACTAAAACGGCATGCACTTTATTCTAATTGTGCATCCAACAGGCGTTTTACGGTAATACTGATCCAGAGACTTGATCCCAGTACTATGTATACGCTGAATGACACCGGGACTAACTGTTCGTTGCAACGTAAAGCTGTGTTTACATGGGCAAAGTTTCTGTGACAAAGACGGTTTGCCACAGAAAAATGTGCTCTTGTGAATGCCAAAATATGACAATGTTTCTTTGACAAATATGTATGGTATAGTTACTTTGATAAATTAAATTCGTTCGTGTAAACAGAGAACTTTGCTAAAGATTTTGTAACAAAGAACTTTGCTATAACCGTGGAAAGTGTGACAAAAATTTTGTTTCATTGCTGCATTGGTCAACAAAGTTTATGTAATAAAGAAACTGTGACAATGTTGGCCGTTTACACGGATAAAGTTTATATGTCCAGTTAACTTTGACGAAAAATATTTGGTCGTGTGAACACTGCAGCAAACATTTCATTGCCAAAGTTTATTTGACAGATTCTATGTCACATTTTCTTTAACAAATAATTTGCTCCCTGTAACCGCAAAATGTTTGGCATACCTTCTTTGTTAAAGTTTCTGTGACCTAGAAACTTTGCTCATGTAAACGCGGCTTAACTGTGAAAAAATGGACACCCTTCCCGACTGCAATGCCACTTCTGAGTCTTTTTAGGTCGCACATTTTATAATGGGTCATTTTCATCTGCAGGCTGAAATAGTTTTGGATCGCGAAGACTTGTATGTACACCTATTAGAAAAAATAACAAAAAAAACATGTTTTAAATTCTTTTGGGATTCCCTGAAAGGAATGATTTGCATGAGAAGTAAAACAACAACTGCGCAATATGAGTACGTCTTCCTTCAAACAACGTTGGCCGCGATCACGTAATTATAAAGAAGACATGTTTCATGTTTGGAACATATCTTAAACTTGGTTAGAAAATGAGTTTTTGTTTTGAGTTTATTTTACTGTCAAACTAGATGACTGCAACAATTTCCCCCATGTCTTCTTTTCAGCTGCCCAACTTGTGCTGGCAAAGTCCACCCTTCAGCACTCTAGACCTACATATGATACGCTTACCTGCTGTTTATGCTTATACTAATGTATACCCACAATACATTGGGTCGCACGAGTGATTGCGAGAATTCTTAGAAAAAATAAACATAAAATTGCGATTTTACCTCTCCAAAACTCTCGGGTAAAATTCTGATATGTCTAAAATTTGTCAGTCGTTCGGTTCCAGCGATCTGCGTATCAAGCACAGTCATTTCCTGTTAAAATAACATGTCAATACACCCTCGTTATTGTTTAGCCTGCCCGTACACTATCACAAACAGTGATCTCCGAGATAGTCTTTAGTGATAGTCGATAGCAGATAGTTTGACGCTTATTTAAACTAGTCTACTAGTAGGTTAGGTTTGTCACCAGTAGGTTAGGTATGTTACCAGTAGGTATGGTATGTCACTAGTAGATATGGTATTTCTCCAGTAGGCATGGTATGTCACAGTGCGTATGACGTGTCACAAGTAGGAATGGTATGTCACCAGAAGGTATGGTATATCGCGAAGAATTGTGACTCCCATAGGATAACGACCCTCGGTCATTATTCTTTAAAACTGACACCCCCGCCCACCCACCCCCTCCTCCGTCGGGAATAATATTATTACCCCTCTACGCGAAGTTAAATGACAATTCGCGACGACGAACGCACGGTTACTGATCATAGGAAATACCTATTCGTCTTGTATTCGACCTTATTAGCGTTCATGTCCCAGTAAGTGCACATCATAGGAATTTCTGAGGTATATGATTATTAGTGCACATACTTTTACTGGTTTGACCCTTTGATTGCTTGTCTACAAGGGCTGAAAACACTATACATGTAGTTCCCTTTCAGTTTTCACTTACAAGGTTACCCATTATTCTTCATGACTATAGGCAGCTTTTCTTTGATGCTTTAAACATAAAATTATAGATCTATTTCTTGGAAATGTGGGCTTATTAGGAAAAAAGTCCACTGCTAGTATTTAATGCCGTTTTGAAAATGTAAGCACCCAGTGCGCTAAAAGGATTGAATACCATATGCAAAGTAGTGTAGAACCTGATCAGACACCACTTTCTGTGGTGTCTGGTCTAGGTCTGCATTATGAGCTTTTTATGGAATAATATACAAGAGATATGATACTTTATATCTGCATTACCACTATGCTTTTTTCAAACGATGAATGAGTGAATGAACTCGGCTTTACTATCCCACCCACATTCGCCATACGACGACGGGAGCTCAGTGGAGCTAAAATCACACAAGCAGCGTCGGTAAAAAGCCTGTCTTCGATAGTAAAGGACCAGTGCAAACGCAGACCTATCTGTGTAATGTTTTGAACAATTTCTGTTGGAGGAGTCCTGTCTCTTTGTATATTCATTAGACCCACAGATAGTCCCATCCAGACTCCAGTCATCGAATGTCAGGGAGTCAGATAAGACTGGTTGGATGCAAAGGCTGATCTGCGCCGTTATATTCTATAAATGAGCCGCAAAATACGAAAAAACCAACAAAGTTACATGTGCGGCCCAGTGAAGACTTAGTTCAGCCCGGATATTCGCCCAGTCTGAACACCCTTCGCTGTCGGCATGAAGGTAGTTTAGATCCGTAAGAACCCTATAAGCACTGTGTAGACTCAGATCAGACTCGACAGATGCCAGACTGATCTGAGGCTCCGCATGGCGCACTTGCCACTTTGTTGGTTTTGTCATGTTGCGGCTCAAATATCATTGAACAAGTTTTCCACGTGGGTTTCAGTTGTTGAGATAGCTCAGCCAGTCACGCGGCTGCTGCTAATGTTGGTTTAAGCCTTAAAATGGCATTCATTTTTTGTTAAATGACTAGACTGTGTGGAATGATATGTTATACCATATGCGCTGCATGATAATATTTCCGCTTGTTTTAGGTGAAGTTTGGCGACCTTTTTACTCCTTCTTTACATTTTGAAACGCGCGAGAAAAAAAAGTTACGTGCAAACGCGCATATTTATACTCTGGCATACGAATGATATTAGTGGACACGGACAGAGTCGGCACGAGTAATAGATTCGTTCCCTTGAGCCTCTTGGGGAACAATGTTTTGCGAATTTGACTATCATTTTCCTGTGGAGAGGGTTTGGGGAGGGGGAACTACTCTCTGATAACATGAGCCTGATCTGTAATTACCCCGTCGAAGTAGTCACTAAATTTATAGTCAATACATAAAAATAACTCTACTAAAAATAAGAAATAAAAAATAACAATGAAATTGTGAGAGACTACCAAATTAATGATAAGGAGGTCAGAACGTTTCTGATAACGGTTCTGATTGGTTTTTCTTTGTGATTGACAGATACCCAAATTTTATGATTGAATTATTTTCACACCTAGGAAAGTATGCTTTGGCAAAACACAATAAAATGTAATTATATGAAAGGCGATACCAAACTGAGTGACTTTTCGTAAATAGAGTTATCTAAATACGACTAATACCATTGATATTGATGCCCTTTTTCCCCTTTATTTTATTTTTTTATTTTCATTTTTGTATTATTTGTATTTTTATTTATTTATGCTTTTTTTAAAAACAGATCGCAAATACAGAGAAAATCTTCTGTGTAATCTCTTTGAAATTATTTTTCTATGTGATATAGAAAGTTAAGGAAAGTCTTATATTATCTTTAGACACAGGAAAGAACAGTGTAGCGTAGAAAAGCAATATAAGAAGAAATGTGGAGGAAAAAAAACAGAAACGTTTTCACGCTTTATATGCATACGAATAAACACAACAAAATATTGAAAAAGAAATACGCTGGGTCGGACAAAAAAAGACAAAACAGATTAAATAAACATATGAAATACGGATTTAAAGTAAAAATATATTTAAAATCATCCTCGAAAAAAGTTTCAAGCACGCCTATGTTGATTTTAAATTCGTACAGTTCTTGTTTTTTAAATTAGCATATTTTGACATGTTTAACACTCAGAAAGACTGAATTGTATAACCGCATACAGAGTGGTATGGGGTCGGATTTTACCTGTTGACCCGTTGACTGTAACACAGGTTTTGATTGGTCAACGCTTTTATCGATTGATATCCGATAGAATGAAATATAAATGAACCTATTGATATATAAATGAATCTATTGATATATAAATGAACCTATTGATATATAAATGAATCTGAAACATATATATATCATTCTAATAGATATATAAATATTTAATAAATAGCCAGTTGGTACACCATAATATATATATATATATATATATATATATATATATATATATATATATATATATATATATATATATATATATATATATATATATATAGCACACGTTTGCGGACAATGTTTAATCTGAAACAAGGGGACTGATGAAGTTGTGACGGGCAGCCAAATCAAAGCTTTCCGAAGGAGTGTGGCAGTTCTATACAATGCTAGAGGTTTGAAATGGTTTGTAGGCTTGTGGGTGGAGTGGCGTTGTTATGTGCTTGGCTGTCCATTTGCGGTGCTCTAAAATTTATTAATTTCTATCGTGTGGGAATGGAGTTGAGCGTCAAGTTGCCGGTTGTGCAGCAGTCATATTTTGTTCGCGCGAGCAATACGGCAAGACCTGGCTCCGAGGTTATAAAACTTTTTTCGTGCTCAACTCAGCTGAGCATGAAATTTTCTCTGCTGATAAATATGAAAATGCCAACTTATGTTGGCATTTTCATATTCATAAGCAGAGAAAATATCATACTCAGCTAAACTCAGCAAGAAAACAACTAAACTTATCAGTAATTTGCTATTTATTGGCAGGTAAAATTTCATGCTCAGCTGAGTTGAGCATGAAAAAAGATCTATAACCTCGGGGCCTGATCACGTAGTGTCGATATTAATATTATAGTTTCATTTTAACATAAGAGTTTTATTTGATAAGTTTTCTGTAATCACTATAAAATAATAAAATATGTCTGATCCCGCAATTTAAAGGCCAAGGTTCTGTACCCACCGGCAAAGGATTAAACTACTGTTTGAGTCTATAAGTGGGCGGGGCTGGTATCTCACTGATATACTTAGTCCGAATCAATGTCTTATTGGTGAAAATTAATCCCAATCAGCTGTCAGTCACTTCACAAGTAAATTCTTCTAATCGGCCACAACCAATCAGATCAAGAATTGGAATTTTATGACGTATTGGAGATGTTTACCCTTAGGTGTCTAGAAAAAAACTGAGATTTTGATTTGATTCGTTGCTTAACGTCCACGGAAAACAGTTTAGGTCATGTCAGGACGGTCAGCTAACCTAACACTATTCCTGGGCAGGCTTAGACCTCCTAAGCGGTTAACCAGTACTAAGTGCACATACTTTCGCCAGTAACTGACAACTGCCCTTCTTGAATCAGCGGAAGGAGAAACGAAAGTATGTGGCCAGACCAGGTATCGAACCCAGGACCTCTGACTTATGAGCTAGGTGCCCTACCAATTGCGCTACGCGGTCCGGCTAGAATTACTGAGATTAGTGTGTGTGTGTGTGTGTTCAATTCTCGTAATGACATCCCCCTGCATCCCCTCCCCAACCCCTGCACCTCAGCGGAACGTATCCATAGCCGCAGTAATGGGACACCGTTCGCCCGTCTGTACTGAGATAAGCCACCTAATTATGCATGTTATAGTCCACCTAGGTCTTTAATGATAAGGCTCTGACATACTGTTGATCCCAGCAAGAAGGACTGCACTATAATTCGAGAAGATCGAGACTGAGCATGAATTGTACTCTGGTTAGACTCAGTTTCCCATGTTTCCAAATGCTAAAACGCACCTTTATCAAGGCATGATGATACGAATGATAGTAATTAGCATATATTACCTCAGAGACATTGAAAGCTGCTGCACTGGAGTCGACTTTACTTGTGCATCGCCCGTCTTGCAAGAGCCAAACACATTGGTGATATATGTTTCCAGTGCATCCAGTGCATCTGCAGAACAGAATCAGCAAATGAATGCTTGTGGATCTCACGAAAATATTTATAAAACCATGAAAGTTACCCTTTGATATCACTTTGCGTATAATAGTTTTAATCTGGGAAAGAGATTTAATAATCTCTTTCCCAGTTTAAAACTATTAACCCCTAAGAACCAACCAAAAAAATCCAGTGTTAAACATCAGTTAGCAATAACGTTACAACTGTATTCAACTGAAATTATCATCACCACACGAACAGACATATACGATCTGCATTTCCCCACACTTTGTTAAAACCTCTTAGGAGCAGCTAGCTACTTTCAGTAATCCAGTTAGCATAGTACGCTTACTGGGTAACACGTGTAAAGGGGTATCAATTCAATTCAATTTATTTATTTGGGCTCAAACGAAATACGTTTTTTTGCCCTAAACATAGACGGCTATATATAATACATTTGAGAATAAATGTTACATTAATGACCATAGACGGCTATATATAATACATTTGAGAATAAATGTTATATTAATGAACGAGGGTCTTGCTAAAAGTTCTGTCATTAAGGGTGGATTTCTTCCCTGAAGTATTTTATCAAAAATATTACAAACCTTCAAAGTATTCCCCTTTACCGAAACAAATTCGTGGAATGCATTTAAATAGTCTTTTGGGTGTTTATTGGAGACACTGAAATATAGCGTTGCCAAGAGAACTTCTGGAATTGTATTTCTTCCAAAAAACATTTTCGTAAGCCATGGAAATAAAAAGAAGTTCCATGGATTCAGGTCCGGTGAGTAAGGTGAATGGTTTACAACATCAACGTTTCAGACGCCAAGAAATCTTTAGCATATTCTCACTTGTGGAAGGGGGCGTTGTCATGAATCAGATGGACCCCTGACCCTCCTTCGCTTGGACGCTTCTTGAAATTAAATCGTTTCACTTTTTTTCAACACAGAGTTTTATAGAAGCGTCCAGTGACTGACTGATTAAATGGACATGGCATCTGAACGACTGTCCCACGAATTAAAGGTTATAGCGCACAGCATCTTCTTTACTGATTTTTCTTTTGGCAATACATGGCCGCGCTTCTGCTTTTCGTTTCTTTGCTTGTTGTCAGCCCTTCTCTTAGGCTCAAACGTGTCGTAATCTTGTCAGCAAATTAGAAATGACTCGGCTGTTACAATCTTTGTATGTTTTCTGAAGTTCTCGGGCACCTGCTAGGCGCTGCTTCTTTTGCTCGTTAGAGAGCAAATGAATTTACCCACCTGAGTCAAATATTTCTCGCATGCAAATGCTGCTTTAGAATTTTTTGCACGCTGCCTTCCGATATACCAGTCCTATTAGCTATATCTTTTACCCAGAATCGGACATCCTGTTCTACTACAGCATTTACAGCCGCGATGTTTGCCTTGTTCATAGGGTTTTAGGCCTACCAAGGTGGGTAACATCTTTAACAACAGAACATTTTTCATTTTAAGTACAGTTGTAGTTTTAAACCGCCTAACTATTGTGCGCATGAAAATGGACTGAGGTCCATATCTGCTTTGCACCTATACCAAACACCGTAAAGGCATTTTATATAGCCGCGAATTTCAGATTTTTGTCCTTGTTACAATGTGACATGTACACTCAATGCATATAATTCAACATAAAATATCTCGCTTAATTCAAAAGCAATTTGCACGAACTATTCGGAATACCCCTTTAGGGGTATCTGGGCAAACAGTTTGGATCCAGATCAGGCCCCACAAACGTGGGGCCTGATCTGAGATCCAAACTGTTTGCTGCCAAGACATTATTTCTACAAGAGTTAGTTAGACCAATATTGTCAAAATAGTCTTGATTTTTGATGCAGATGACAAATTCAGCAGACGACAAAAAATACCCAGAATGCAATGGGCTAAGTATCATTAGCTGGTAAAAACAGTATTTATTTTAAAGGTAGGTTCCTGTACTTTGGAATGCATCATAATTTTGATGATTTTTATCCAAGTTGTTGGAAAGCACTTATAAAGAGGAAATGAATAAGTTTCACTAAAAAGTGTAAATCAAAAAATCGTAGAAAAGTCGTTTTGCAAGGGATTTCCTAACTCTGCTTCGCACACCAGTTAGCGCTATTTTTAGTTCGCGCCAAAAATAGTTAACACAGCTGACGTCATGCCGAATCGCATTTCGGGATAGTTTTAACCCATCCGCCATGCCAGGACCTCTGGAAGAGCTCACGGCAAGAGAAAATTAATCGTTGGCAAATGACATCAGAAACTGCGGACTTGTATACATATATACATATTTATTTTTAGAACTGGGATTCCAACAAAGGAAAATAAACCAAAGGGAAAACGACTATTTTCTGCAACATCTGACGATTTTCTCAGTAGCAACAGTTTCAGAAAAATAAGAGAATGCAATACTACCCAGAAAAAAGACAAAATTATTTTGTGAACATAATTGTTATCGCTAGGCCAGGAACCTACCTTTAAAATATGCCCGATAGAAATCTCACTAGAGGCAGAACCTTTTGCAGGACCCTCGTACGAGTAACTTTGTGAAAAGCATTTAAAGCTGAAATACCTGGTAAAATAACGACAGTCGTAGAACAGTATGGGATGATTGGTCAGAGTCACGTTGTGTCGAGACTGAGATGTCACTAACGTCGTAGAAACCAAGAGTTTCAAAACAGCTTTGGAATGGTCTAGAAAAGAGTATAGCGAAAGTGAACAAGAACAAATCATAGAATACACGAAATGGACCGTGGCATGACAAAAACAATTTGGCATGTGCGCCCAGCGAAGACTCAGATCAGCCTAGGCAAACCGCCCAGTCTGATCAAAGTCTTTGCTGTCCGCATGGAGCTAGCTTAAATTCTTAGCCACCCTTTGAGCGCACAGCGAGATATCTGAACAGACTGGGTGGATGTGCAGGCTGATCTGAGTCTTCGCAGGGCCGCATTCCACTTTGTGGGTTTTGTCATGTCGCAGCTCAAATATGAAACCAATCCACTTCAAGTGATCGCTTGTCTGCGTCAGACAGGGAAATTCATTCAGTGTGTAATAAAAGCAACAAATCGTCAACAAATAATTCCGTTTCTTCAAATTCGCAGTCATAAATTTGGTCGTGTGTGATTGTGAATTATGCATATGTTTATAATGACTTTTGATAGTCTAGCCCAGTCTAGTCTATCCTATAACCTTGCACGGTCACTGGGACACCACAGATGACTTTACAACAATTCCTTCCCACCTGCTGCCCTAGTTGAGCTAGCAAAGTCAATCCCTGTCCACTTTTTTTTTTAAAATGTTTTCTTCCCACATCTTCTCCCCCTTTTCCTGTAAGTCGTCTTCGCCAAAACAGAAGCCCGTGAGATGTAGCCAAACCACGTCAGTTTTCGTTTCTGATTCTGATTTTGATAGACTAAAAACTGTAACAAAATAATTGTTCGGTTCTATTTCTATCTCCAGTTCGCAAACTTTGGCAGAAGAGTGGAGGGGAAGGGGGCAGAGATTCGAATTTTAACAGATAGCTTTATCAGTCACTTTGATCATCTATATGAAGTTTGACAGAGATATTTCAAATAGAAAAGGAAGGAAAGACCGAAAACCGCTTTTGGGAAATACGGCATAATTTCTTTAGGAATGGCAATATTGATATGAAGATGTGCATGTGGTCTTAGATTATTGTTTCTGCTAATTTTGATGGAGTTACAGCCCTTGCTGACTCAGACATTGTCCCCCCAACTCATGCCACATCTTGTATCAGATTGACTTGAAATTGTGCAGAATGTTTCATCATGATCTGAAGACGTGCATGTGATTTTGGAATTTCAATTGTTTTATTTTGTACAAAGTTATGGCCCTTTGTCGCTTTTTGCATTTTTCCAACTTTTGAACCGTTTGACCGAGAGAGCTGAAATTTGGTATGCTATTTGTATTTGGTGAATTGATTATTCTGATTATTGTTAGGATATGCTAAATTGATTAATGGCAGAGTTATTCCCCTTTCATAGTAAGTAAGTAAGTAAGTAAATAAGGTCTTTATTTAAAGAGGGTAACTCAATTGGCGAACCAGTCTTCCTTGAGGCCCTCTGATAAGACACATAAACATACAATATATACAAAGTACAAGTTGAGACCAAAAAAAAATAAATAAAAAAATTACAATACATCTACAGATACTAACAAAAGAAAACTCTCTCTCTCTCTCTCTCAAAGACATGTTAAATATGCATGTAAATGATATAATGATACATCTATTAAGAAAATGAATATGTCTTCAGTATTTAAATATCATAAAAGGTATGGCGGCGGGGAAGTAAACCCAATTAAGCTAATTTTTCAACCAAGCCGTGCATTTATTTACAAATGAATGTATAGTTGTCGCATTTTTAATATCTATAGGGATACTGTTCCAGATAAGTGCACCAGAATAAGACATACTGTTTTTAAATAGGCCTAAATTAGGTTTAGGTATTAAAAAATTCCTGTTTCAAACTGATCGTAAATTAGAAGTCGTATTATTTGAGTTGTTACTCCGCAACTGAAACAGATCTGTCACGTATTCCGGGGCCATATTATTCGCAACTTCATAGATAATAATCGTTCACTTAAAAGTAAGAGGATAACTCCAGAACTATTAATGGGCTGAATTTTCATAAATACATTGTTAATTTTTCATGAGATTCATATTAGCAGGATTATGGCCCTTCTTATTTGTGATTGGGTATACAGTCTTGGTTTTTTGGGCATTCTGTAAGGGCCTAGTCACCTAATTTTACACATAAATGCCCCTTTATAGACTCAAGTATTTTATAACTTCATAGAGATCAAGTAATTGGATATATGTCTTTGCTTATGCTTCAGTTATTATTTGCTTACCAGGTTCTGTAATACACATATTTTCTGTTTTTGACGATATGGTTACTCTGAAACTGAATAAAGGGCTGAAGTTTGTGTCGCATTTCAAACGTCGGGTGACACTTGACCGATGGCCTTTTATTCTGATTTGAATTAAGTTTCGTGCAAATATAATTGAGAAGACACGATTTCAATACTGACATTCACAAAGGGCCATAATTCTGTCAGAACTGAAATTGGTCTGTGCTCCTCCATCTGATGATTTTCCTCTCATGAAAACAAGTCAGCGATCTCAAAATTATTGAGCAGTCACAAAATTCTTACCGAGAAGCACAACAAGGTATGACTAAGTTAAAAATGAACGTTCATTCACGCGTCTTAATCACTGCAAACTGGCTGATGACGCTTTATAATTGCATTAAGTTTTATACCTATCTTCAACAGGTTTTAAATTATGGAGCGGACATAAGTAAAAAAAAATACATAAATATACTTCTGATTTTGAATACAATTACTGTGTACCAATGTTTTAATTCACTGATAACAGTCAAACATGATAATGATAATTGCACGATTATAAAAATGAACAATTCTAGAATATTTAGAAAACCCCGTTTGTGCAAATTTGTACAATTTAGCGAATACATGTACTTTAACATTTTCGAATTAACCCATAAAGCAAGAAATCCACGGAAAGCGGTGTCGCACCTGAGTTCCAACTGGTATTGAAAACTATATCGCCCATGCTAACGCAGGTGTGACAAAAGCAGGTGTGACAAAAACGACAAAGTTAAACATGTAAAAAAGGCAGCAAAAATTCATCTGGGAATTATGTGTAAATAATATGCACATCTTCAGACCATGACCAAAACATCTGTGAAGTCTCAAAGGAAAAGTCCGACAAATGTAGGAGGAGTTGTGCTCACAAGACACCCACTATGGACGGTATTGTGTGAAAAACTGACCAAGTAAACACGTGAAAAAAAGTGGCAAACATTAATTTGGAAATGATATGCAAATAATATGCACATCTACAGACCATGGCCAAAGCATCTGAGAAAGTTCAAAGGGTTTGTTTAACAAATGTAGGAGAAGTTGTGCTCACAAGACACCAACTATGGAAGGTATTGTGCAAAAAATTGACTAAGTTAAACATGTGAAAAAAGTAGCAAAAATTAATCTGGGAATTATGTGCAAATAAGATGCACATTACAGACCACGGCTAAAACATCTGTGAAGTTTCAAAATGATTGACCAAAAAATGTAGGAGGTGTTGCGCTCACAAGACACCCACTGTGAATTGTTGACGAACGGAAAAAATGACTAAGTTAAACATGCGAAAAAAGTAGCAAAAATTCATCTGGGAATTATGTGCAAACAATATGCACATCTGCAGACCATGGCTAAATATCTGTGAAGTTTCAAAATGATTGATTAAAAAGTGTCGGAGGAGTTGCGCTCACAAGACACCCACTGTGAATTGTTGACGAACGGGGAAAAAAATGACTAAGTTAAACATGCGAAAAAAGTAGCAAAAAATCATCTGGGAATTATGTGCAAACAAAATGCACATCTGCAGACCATGGCTAAAACAGCTGTGAAGTTTCAAAATGATTGACCAAAAAGTGTAGGAGGAGTTGCGCTCACAAGACACCCACTGTGAATTGTTGACGGATGGACGGACGGAATTGTTGACGGACGGACGGACGGAAACTTGCACACCTATATCGCCCCAGCTAACGCAGGTGCGACAATAACAGATGGAGACAAAAATGTCTCCATGAGTCTTTTATCAGGAGATGTCTGTCAGTTCAAACTCACGTGAAACTGTTGGAGTATCGCATGTAAATGAAACATTTTCTCTTCTTGTTGCCCTGGTAACGTAAACTGTTGCGCCATGATTGTTATTAAATTCACAGTAGTACTCGTCTCCCTCGTCTCCTGTCACAGGCTCAGGCAACCTCTCAACATGGAACAAAATCTGTAATAAGAAGTGATGGAAAATCGGACAGAAAACGTCAAAACAGTTTAACCATTGTGTACTCGTAGACAATTTTCTAAAGGATCTTTCTTCCTTATTTTCTTATATTAGTGATATAACTATAAAAGATTTCGTTCGGCACGTTTTGTTCATCTGCCTTAAAACAGTTTTATCACTAAGTTAAGCGTTAACTAATCGGAGCGCTGCGTCGTAGATAAATGAATATTTGTTTCTTCAAGAGTAATTACCCGTTTGGAATACATTTGAAATGCAAAAATAGTGTGTTAGCCTTTACTTTCTTCTCGGTTTTAAGAGCTTATGACGGCGTTAATAAGAACCAACCCGCTCCCCTTCCACCGCCCTAGATGAGTAAAAAATCCAAATTTGGAAGCATAGAGGACAGAAGACATAGATTGGTGCATTGGGAAAATAATGATCTGAAAGGCTTGTACATAGTTTCGAAACTTCAACACAGTTTATGAGGCTGTAATCTATGTTACCATAAAAGCAAGATTTAGGCCACATAAACTATGCATGACTAAGACTAAGTGTCAAAAAAAATAATTTGGCATTGCAGACACCTTACTTCTGCTGACATTGGCTTTAGGAACGGCAAAATTATTGCAACCATCGCGGCTGGGGAATTTCTTTCTTGTCTATATATACGAGGGGTATTTTAGAAATAATGTAAATGATCCCAGGGTATCCTATTGGTTGATATTCAGTAGTAGATATATATATCATTGGACAGGCCAGTTCAAGTGCTTAAGAATGGTAAGCGCGAAAAGAATTTGTAAGCCACGCATGCGTGCCGGCACATGCTTTAACGTCATAAGGGTCTGGATACTGGAAACTGTAGATTTTCTATGAAAACCTCTTGTGTTCTTTTGCTGCTTACTCCATGAAGCAATGTTATATTTAGTGAAGAAACACAAAATGTTGCCTTTTAAATGTAAAATAAGATAATTAAAAAGGAATCGTTTCCAAATTCTTTACAAGTAACATAATAAACGAGCTTATTCCTCTTCCATGCGTTTATGAATGCAAAGTAATTATAAATGCATTATATGAATAAATTGTGACTTTTTACTTATACATATTCATTTTCAACAAATAACAAGTAGTATCATATGAGTAATGAAACTGTATGAGACATGTGCAAACTCCACCCCGGAAGTTGCAAAGTACATGTAGCAGCAATTGGTGTAAAATACAAAATGTTAAAAAGAAAAAAGACCCATACTGAATTTATTTAACTCTGTTAGCTGTCATAAGTTAGAGGGACATATTGAAAGTAAAATTCATACATAAAGATTTGAAAGTCTTGACAATTTGTATAACATACTGGCATTGAAATATGTGTGTGGGTGGGGACATTATCATAAAAATCAGGTAGGTCACTCACAAAAGAGCATACGGTGCCTTAAAAATCATTTATTAAAGAAAAAAAGAATGACGAATTAAATTCTATTTACTTTTTGTTTCGTATCTGTCATCAAATATTTAATTTCACATAAAATGACCTCAAAACCGAAGCTTAAACAGCTTAGTATACATTTCAATTTCGCACAGGAAGTGACGTCATAAGAAATGCACATTATTTCATGATTAGTTTTTCTTGAAAGGTCAATCTTATGTCTTAGCAAAGCTGATACAATGACTATAAGACTGAAATATTTTCCGTTACACAGATAGTATACGTATTAGGTCAGACAAAGTATCCAGAGTTAAGAAAATATGAATTTGTCTTCACATAAATATTTCGTCTGTTTCTACCCAGTGTCTCTACCCTAACAACAATTATGAAGGTATACTTTGAAGAAAAAGTCAGTGTCTCAATTTTTTTTTATTTTATTTTTTTGCGTGAAGGCCTTTTGGTGATATGTTCCTAAAAGTTAAGACATAAAGTGCTAAAATCGGTCGACATTCCTCGGAATGGCATACTTATTTACACTATTTCTGAAATGCCACTTGTATTTTGGGGACGATATTGTTAGATTTGGGGAATATACATCTTACAAACACAATTTTTCGGTACCACCAGATCCACTCGGGATGTTAAATTGATTTAAAATTGGCTATAAATGGAGAGATGATCATTAAAATAGTGCAGACTTTGTGAATATGTTACCTAGCGCTTTCAATGTGCCTTTCGGCTGCATCAGAGGCTTCAAACAATGAAAAACTAGAAACAATAAGCAAAAATATTAACATTTCAAGAAAAAAATGAACATAAAAAGAGATGCTTCTAAAAGCAAAAATGGACAAAACATTGGCCATGAAGGACAAATTATGAAACTAAAATGACTGATTACGTCGAAATGTAATGCAATTGCCGAGCACATACAGAAAAAAAATCTTGCGGACGGCCCGATTTAGCCTTAGATACTGTTCAATGCCGTTAACCCCAACCAGTAACTCAACCAATCGAGTTTACTGGTGGTGAAGGGCCATGGGCAAGGTAGCACATTACAATACTGCTCTTCCAATGGATCAATTAGTTGTTGCAAGTTCGATCTCCCGCTTCTCCGGTCTTTCGGATGGGACTAAAAACTAAGGTCCCGTCTCTGTATGACCTTTATGGTTGTGGAACGTTAAACCAGAGTTCACTCACTCACTCAGTCCAACGGATCAACCTTTTTAGAATTTATCTACTCTCGTATGTACAGATGAAAGGTGATTGCTCTCATCCTTTGTGCCGGGTTGATATGCTAGGACTGCAGTGGGAAACACATCTAAGAAATCTCAAAATTTACTTCCCTACTCGCCCAGTTTTACCTGAGTAACTTTGTTGACTTCAAACCTATTTGACCTCATAACCAGGGAGGAACAACTACTGCTGTATGGTAAAAGATGGTTTGGTCTGTGCTTATTCTGACATGTGGGATTACTAAGGTGAACTGACCTGAAACACAGTAGGCCGATGAATTTAACCCGTTCCATTCGGGATACCCCTTTAAGGGTATCTGGGCAAACAGTTTGGATCCAGATCAGGCCCCACAAACGTGGGGCCTGAGCTGAGATCCAAACTGTTTGCTGCCTCGACATCATTTCTACAAGAGTTAGTTAGACCAATATTGTCAAATTTGATGCAGACGAAAATTTCAGGAGACGACAAAAATACCCAGAATGCAATGGATTAACTTTGTAACAACACCAACATCAGACATATCAACATCAGTGATCATATGGCAAATTTACAAAATATTTCTTTAGAGATGCGCTTTGCTTAGATACGCTCGGCCGTGGTGCAGAGGGCCACGAGTTCGAATCCGGGCTCTGAGTTTAAATAAAGTATTTATGAGCTGCGACACGACAAAACCAACAAAGTGGCATGTGCACCCAGCGAAGACTCAGATCTGCCTGGGCATCCACTCAGTCTGACCAGAGTCTTCGCTGTGCGCTTAATGTGTAGCTGAAGGACTAAGCTACATCTATGCCCTGGCTGATCTGAGTCTTCGCTGAACGCGCATGCCACTTTGTTAGCTTTGTCATGTCGCGGGTCATATAACAAAGAATATGTGGCATGGTTGGCTGTTCACACGGATAAAGTTGATTTATCCAGGTCGATGGATGGATGGATGATATGGGACTTAACGTCCTTTTCATCAGTATTTCAGTCATATCAGGACCATGGTAGGGTGATAATGGAAGGTTCTGTGCAATGGAACCCCGTTTACGGTACGAAAATTCTCGCCTCAAACGAGGCTCGAACCCGGTCCGCTAGATAAGTAGGCCTGCGCTTATAGCCCACTGAGCTACCGGGGCTCCAAATTTATCCAGGTTACTTTGACTATAGAAACTTCATTTTTTTCTTGTGAACATCGCAGCAAATATTTCCTTGGCAAAGTTTACTGGAAAAAGACTCTTTGTCATATTTTTTGGGCAAAGTGTTTGCTCCGTGGGAGCGTAAAATGTCAAACAATAACGGTGATAATTTAGAGTGTTTATTTGTGTATTTTTAAACACATTTTCGGTAGATCTAGCAACATTTGCCACACGAATGGCAACTGTGTCGTGACATGAAAACAACAACAACAACAGATATTTTAGTTTTTGGAACACAAGACTGAAGAAACGCCTTCTTATGACTAACCCGTTAAGAAAATAATTGAGCCGCGACACGAGAAAACCAACAATGTGGTTGTGCGCCCAGCGCAGACTCAGATCAGCCTGGGCATCCGCTCACTTTGATCAGACTCTTTATTAAGTGCTCAAAGGGAAGCTAAGGGTCGAAGCTACATCCATATGGACAGCGAAGACTCTGATCAGACTGGGCGGATGCCCAGGCTGATCTGAGTCTGCGCTGGGCGCACAACCACATAGTTGGTTTTCTCGTGTCGCGGCTCAATTGTTCTATTAACCCATTAATGCGTAGAGTGTCACCCAGCAGGTACATGATGTCGTAATGACGTTGCACTGACGTCGATGTGCCTACTGGGGTGCACATCAATAGGATATAGCCAAACAGTGAAATAGCAGATCAGACGGATCTAATCATGCAGGTTTGTACACTATTTGCATATGACAAAAGTGTATTTCTCCTTAAAATATAAAATTACGATTACATCACGGCTTATTTTTCAACTTCCGGTCGAACGTTAAAAATTAATTACATACACATATCAGGTTTTGTGAATAAGAATGTGTTTATCTTTGTGTCTACGGAGAATAGCAACCATGAAATCGATCAAACTTCCTGTTTATTCATAATGGCACCCCCCATATGGAGGTAAATTCCGGTTGAGAAATCGAACGATGGTTTTCTGAAGCAACATATGCAACATCATCTACATTTTCTTTTGACTAATGTCCTACCATAAGAGCTCGCCCTTCGGGCTAGCGGGCCTTTCGGGCCCGCTCGCGATGCTCGCTATAAAGAAGGCATCTGCTAAGTTTTGGGAAGATCTGTTGTATTTTCAGCCCTATATGCAGATTTTGTATTCACTGACAATCAGTGATTAGCACCACTTTAATTTTGTGTTTTATAAATCGCTACCCCCCCCCCCCCCCCCCCCCCCCACCTCCAATATAATTTTATTAACACCAGGGGAGCGAAACCTAAGCCACGTGACCAATGCAAGAACTTGATTTTCTAACTTGTGCACCGGTTGAGGCTCGAACCCACAGCTGCGAGAGAAATAATGTTTAAGATTTGGCGCCATCATAACCACAAGACATTGGAGGTCCATGTGAATTTTGGCCCTTACCTACTTTGATAGACACACCATCCACAGAATGGATTAAATGAGTGCGTCACAGCTTCACAAGTTGAATATCTGTCGCAGTCAAATACTCCATATTTTACAAGCTGAAATAGACAAAGAGGCAAGACAAATGGGGTGTTTCCACCAATGTTAAAGTTCCGTAGGACCCTGCCTACGTTTCAATTTAATACATACCAGGAGTACTTATTACTAGAGGCATAGGAGTTATGGAAATGACAATAAAATGAGCTGCGACACGACAAAACCAACAATGTGGTAGTGCGCCCTGCGCAGACTCAGATCAGCCTGGGCATCCGCCCAGTCTGATCAAAGTCTTCGCTGTCCGCATGACGGTAGCTTAGACCCTTAGCTACCCTTTGAGCCTTTACTGAAGAGTCTGATCAAACTGGGCAAATGCCCAGGCTGATCTGAGTCTGCGCTGGGCACACAGCCACATTGTTGGTTTGCTCGTGTCGGGGCTCACTTATTACTAGAGGCATAGGAGGTATGGAAATGACAATAAAATTTAATTTGATAAATAGAGGTCTCACAAGATCTCCTTGCAGAACACCCCGTTTGCGGAGTGTTGGTTTCTACAAAGGTAATTCGGATCTTTAATTTCACATCTTCTCTATTGAAATGAAAAAAGAAAGAAAAATTAAGCCTACGTAGATAATCATGATCTTGAATTTCATGGGTTTTTTTTTTCAACGAAATGGGTCGTGGACTGCAGAGTTACAGAAAAGAATGCAGGCCTTTAGATAAGCTCCTACCAAAGGATCCGTGATATCAAGCAAGTTTGCAAGCAAGGATATCTAAACTAGAACTGTCGGAGAATCCGACTATACCCCCACTTAACTGCTTTAATCAAATGGTGTTATTTTCATTACATAAAGTATAGAAAGAGAGAAGACTCATTGTCAACATGCATACCAAATATCAATAAATCCCCTTCTATGTAATACGGAATAAAATGATTCCACATATACAGATAGAAAAATTAATAAATACATGTAAGACATCAGTCTTTATCAATGTGTATATATACCAAATATGAAGATTCAAACTTTAGGGGATGCTGTGAAATTTGTTATGAAAAACTGCATTATTCCAAGTAAGGAGAGAAAGAAAAATTGGAAAAATATTGGGAAGAATAAGCAAGAGAAGGCTGGTTCTCGATCCCACAATACAACAGTTCTCCTCAACCTGCCAACCAAAATATCCCTCCTCTGACTTGCAATGGCTGCTTAGAAACCTTTGACAAAAAAGATATTATTCAAAGTATGGAGAGAAAGAAAACTGGACAAATACAGGAAAGAATATGCCAGATACAGCTTATTTGCAATCCCACAATGAAATAAGTCATTATCAATCTGTATACCAAATATGAACATTTTACCTTGAATGGTTACTGTGAAATCTTTTACGAAAAACTGCACTATTCAGTGTAAAGAGAGAAAGAAAACCAGACAAATAAAGGGATGAATAAGCAGGAGATGGCTGGTTCTCAATCCCACATTACAATAAGTTGTCATTAATCTGCATACCAAATATGACTACTCTAGCTTGCATGGTTGCACAAAAGTCTTTGACTAAACATTTTGATATTCAAAGTATAGACAGAAAGAAAATCGGACAAATACAAGGAAGAATAAGAGAAGGCTGGTTTGCAATCCCACAATACAACACATCCTCATCAACCTGCAAACAAAATATAACTACTCTAGCTTGCACAGTTGTAGAGAAACCTTTGACAAAAATTCATTATTTACTGTATGAAAAGTAAGAAAATTGGACAAATACATGGAAGAATAAGCAGGAGAGGGCTGGTTTGCAATCCCACGATACAACACACTCTAATCAACCTGTATGCCAAATATGACCATTCTAGCTTGAATGGTTGTGGAGAAATCTTTGACGAAAAATTTCATTATTTGAAGTATGGAAATAAAGAAGAAAAGGACAAATAAAGGGAAAAATAAGCAGGAGGAGGCTGGTTCTCAATTCCACGATACAACACACCGTCATCAGTCTGTATGCCAAATCTGACCATTCTAGCTTGAATGGTTGTGGAGGAATCTTTGACGAAAAATTTCAGTATTCAAAGTATGGAAAAAAAAGAAAAATGGACAAATAAAGGGAAGAATAAGCAGGAGAAGGCTGGTTCTCAATCTCACGATACAACACATCGTCATCAACCTGTGTGCCAAATATGAACATTCTAGCTTATACCATTGTGGAGAAATCTTTTACAAAAATTTTTATCAGAAAGAAAGAAAAATGGATAAATATGGGGAAGAATAATCAGGAAAGGGCTAAATCTCAACCCCACGATACACCAAGTCAGTGTCAAGCAGTATACCAAATATGAACGTTCTAGCTTATACCATTGTGGAGAAATCATTTACGAATTTTTTTACTAAAAAGTGTTACGGAATTACGGACGAACGGAATGACGGACAGATGCAAACCAGTATACCCCCCACTTTTTCAAAGCGGGGGTATAAACACAATCAGATGGTGCCAATGATATTCGGTATTTTAAAATCTTGACAATCTCAGTATTTGGACTGAAAAAATATTTTACTGGTTTCATAATTTCATGAATAAGAGGACATATACTATATCCCACTCCTTCGTATTGTTAGCTGATAAACCTGTACAACACCTGAGAAAAAGAATCGATATTACTTTTCTAATATCGATTAATGTCTAACGCTCCGCGGGTCTAAGGGAAATAACTGCATTTGCATTAATACTCGCTCAAGGTAACAGGTAACCGATTATCTTACTTGGCGCGCCTTGAAGGCTTAAGCTCCAGCTGTAGCTTGTTCATGAATTCATGTGGACTCTAAACACCTATAACATGTGTAAGAACATGCTAAGTTTTCCGATTCAGCACAGGGGAATTACAAGGTTGGTTGGTTGGTTGATTTGATGCTTAACGTCCACGGTAAACAACTATGGTCATGTCGGGACGGTCAGTTAACCTAACCACACTATTCATGGGCAGGCTTAGACCTCCTAAGCGGTTAACCAGTACTAAGTGCACATACTTTCGCCAGTAACTGACAGCTGCCCTTCTTGAATCAGCGGAAGGAGAAACGAAAGTATGTGGCCAGACCGGGATTCGAACCCAAGACGGAATTACAAGGACGGCGCAGCCTGAATATTGCGGTGGCGGAGAAGGCTCAGATCAGTCTGAACATCTGCGCTGACTGATCAGATTATTTCTTATTAACAGCTTGTTTGGATATTTGGAATCTAAGTGAAGAGTCTTATCAGTATGCGCTGATGCTGTTTGTTCGCGCCCCTATGCACGCACATGCACATAAACACACATATGTATGTGTGTATGTGTGTGAACATGATGCTTATTATTTGTCTCTCAGACTTATTTAGTTATTTATTCACTTTCAATATTTTAGTCTTGATATATAATTTAGTATACCTGTGCATACTCTCTGCATGCATGTGCATGTGTGCGCAGATGTATGCAGGTATATATGTATGCGTACATATATTTATTTTTACATGTGTGTTCTTTATCCATATATTCACTTACTTATTTACTGTATTGTTGTCATGTCAACGTATTGTAAATACGTTGTTGCGAGAACTTGTAGTCCGACCCCAATGCTTGTTTGAAAGGCAATAAAATATTTTTTAATAAAAAAAAAAAAAAAAAACCTTTCTGACCTCCTCAACCGCTTAGCCGTCTTTTATATAAGGAAATAACTATCCACCTACCTTTCGAGTGCTCACTGCATAAATGTTATGCTCCTCGTCTACATGCAGCGCCTCAATCGAATGTCCTGGGTCCATGTCTATCTCATCAAAGACGTGGGAAGATCCTGAACTAGATAGCAGACTCATCTGGTAAGAAAATCAGAGGCCGTATTCATAAAACGACTTAAGTGGTTGCTATGCTGTTGCTAAGGCTAAATTTATTTGAAGGAGATTCCCTACAATAACGAAATTTGCTCTGGAGGAACAGTCTCCTCCAGAGCAAATTTCATAGTTGTGGGGAATCTCCTTCATAGGAATTTGACCTTAGCAACAGCATAGCGACCACTTAAGTCGTTTTATGAATACGGCCCTAAAGACTAAACCCTTCCAAGACTGGTGTCCCGTTTGCGGGTGGGGATTGGCGGGGAGCAGCATATGCAAACAGTGCACACCCAGTTCAGACGCAGAATGAAGCGTCTTATCAAGGTCTACACTGTTTGTTCACAGGAAGTTCAATGCAAATACAGTATAATAAAAATGAAAACACCCACAAAAAACTCCAAAAAGTAGAAATGAACTTTTCCAAATGATTAGGGTGGACAAAACCATTAGTCAAAAAGGGTTAAGCTACAGAATCTGAGCTGCGTCGGGAGAAAACCTGTTTAACAAGCATACTGTCGTAAAAGATTTGAGCCGCGACACAACAAAACGAACACAGTGGCATGTATGTCCTGCGAAGACTCGGATCAGCCTGGGCATCCGCACAGTCTGATCAGAGTCATTGTCGTGCGCGTAGAGCATAACTAAGGGTCTAAGCTAGTTCCATGCAGACAGCAAAGACTCTGCTCAGACTGGGCGGATGCCCAGGCTGATCTGAGTGTTCGCTGGACGCACATGCCACCTTGTTGCTTTTGTCGTGTCGCGGCTCATTTTTTTAAGTACTGAGACAGATTGGTTTTAGCAAATAGTGCACACTCAGCTCAAACTGCTCAAAATGGAGCGATCTGATCAGTGTCTACACTGTTTTGTATTCCATCTACATGTTTTCGACGCATTATAAATATTATTGTCACACAAAACTGCTATTTTTCATGGCAATTACAATAGTTTTTTGGTATCATGACTCACCAGTTACGATAGCCTACATTAGATTTTTCTGACTAGACTATTGTGCCATGTATAATTCAGACTCCTATAGAAGATCTCTCATCATGAAAACGAAAGTAAACTTAATCTCATTGGACATTAAAAGTTTACCTAGGCTGACATTCTACATTTGAGATCGGACGTTCTAGGTAAGGGGGCATTTCAAACGTATACATCGCATCGATTGTGGTGCCGAATTGCGTCGCACGAACAGGGAGTTTAGGACATTAGCGACGAGCAAAGACTCAGTCCAATTTAGTCTTTACATATGCATCAAACCAGGAAGACTGATCAGTCTGCGCAAGCTCATCCGAGTCTTTCTTAAAGGCACGCACCGTAAGGTAAAATTTTACACGACGCCATTTGCAGGATTGAATTAAAACCGTATCTACATCGTTGCAACATCATATTTACATCATGACGTTGCATCAGCGTCGATTTGACGCTGACAACGTTTTAGCTACATTAGGACATCTAGGCAAAAAGACTATGTATGTCGTTCTTTCTCGTCTGGAAAGAAAGCATAAATAAACGTGGTGTTATTTATATTTTCGTTTTGCTGATACTGAATTAGCTATTTGTTCACGCCAATACCCCGCCAGGGAAATTTTTTTCTTCCATTTTGATCGGTTGAAGACAGCTTGTGATAGCGCCACTCAAACTAAATCGTCAGCCCATAATGTAGGGCAGAATAGCGTAAAGCGGGATCTAGCCGTGTAAACGTCTCCGTCATGATGGAAAATTACACGTGATGTCAGCATTTGTCATTGAAAGTGCGCGCTTATCTGACGTTAAGGGTTGCTTTACCAGTGTATGGCACACAATTTGACTCGGCTATTTTGTACTACTGAATGAATATAGTCAATATACAGGGTTTCAGTACCAGTCTGTTGGGAGCCCCATAAGGGCTGTCCTGATAAGCTAGCAGTCCGTGTTCGAATCTTGCTGGAGGAGGAAAGCTTAAACTACAAACGTGATTCTTGCACATTGTGTGAACATTATGCCAAAACTGAAACAGCATAAATTTGCATGCAGCATGCTTATGTGTATACATGCAACGTATGTATATGTGTCAGTGATATCGGTTGGAAACAAAAACGAAGTCGTATCAGGCTGACTGCACAGACGCGCAGATAGGTCTGAGTCGTCATTGGTCGCATATGTACAGCAGATCCTGTTAAACGTCGACGCAGTGGCACGCTGATTTTACAGACGAACATCTATGATCCGATCAAGGCCTGCCAGTAAATTAAATATCAATCAAAATTTTGGATGATTACAAGTTGTCATAATCATGATAATATGTAGAGTAATTAACTCTTTTTAGACTGGTAACCCGTTTTGGCGACATATGCGAACAGTGTAGACCCAGTTCAGACGCCGCATAATGCGGCGTCTGGTCAGGATGAACGGAATATTTATACAAAATACAATAAAAGTGGAAACATGCACCAGAAACCCCTAAAACACAGAAATGGAGTCATCCAAATCCATGTAACAGACTTTCAAAGAAACAGGGGATTGGGGAGACTTGGGAGCGGGGGGGGGGGGGGGGGGGGGGGGGAGCTGGGGCGGGCTTAGATTACCCACAATTTAATGGGCTAACACAAGCAAATGTACTACCCCAGCTGAAAACGCCGTGGCAATATAACATTTGATAGGTTCTGTGCACGCTGCAAATATTTTGCTATACAAAACGTTTGAAGCTTATCAAAGTTGATACGCCAGCGACACGCTGTTTTAAAGTTGCCTGATCCTTGGTTAAGCTAAGTGATGAACTTTGGGTACATTCAGGGTTCTGCCAGTGGTGTCATTGGCGATTTGCCAATGGTGCCATTGGTAACCGTAAACCCTGAACAGGTGACCTTTGGCAGCCAACTATTGGTAGAGCCAATGGCGCCATTGACACTATTGCAGAGCCATTTTTCTCTGTAAGTAGAAAATTTTAGTTTTTCTAATTTGCTTTCATCACTGTCGGGAACAATTATTCTCCTGTCACAACTCGAGCGTTTATGATGGATTCACTAAATCGCCATATTGAATGACGCAATTTTCCGGCGTTTGTAATGTTACCCACGCCCTTTGTTGTCTGCAGTACTGGCAGCCAATGGTCGGCAATATTGGTACCTTTGGTACCGACGGTAGAATCAGTGGTGCCAATGTTGAAACTCTGAACGGCATTGACATATCTATGCTGGCATTGGCAGAGCCCCAAACGCACCCTTTGTTAATGTATACTTAGTATATTCTTGAGAGTGACAAAACACTGAAATGGCGAATGGACGTTGCGTTGATGACGTTGCAAGGACATTGATTCGACGACTTCCTTTGTAGCAATGCATACCAGACAGTCTGCACTCGTTTTGAAATGAAGTCGCTAAATCTGTCTCGACGTTTATGCGACGTTGTTTGGTTTCTGCGTGAGTTTCAGTTTCCTAACATTTTACATGTACCTTAACCTTGTTTGCAGAGTTTATACAACGGTTCAAACGTTGTAGTTATGTCGACATTGCATCGACGTTGATTCGACACTTGCCCGCCTGGTTCCTTCAGAAAAGGCTTCCAACACTTACATCTCAAACCAGCCATGTAGATTATCCAGCCAAAAATTCTAAATGCATACAGCTCTGTTCAATATATAAGGAACAGCGAGTATCGTGATCAGACTGCACTTATGTGCATGTCTTAACAAGGGCAAAATACATAAATACATGTTTTTGTACCGAGCAAGGGCGCACTAGCGGAAATCACACTGAGCGTGTTGGAATTTTGTCAGTGTGACAAAAATTTAATACGCACCTGCGTATTTGCATACAGGTAGCTACGCTTTCGCCGACATTAGAATCCAGTGTCTGCTCATCGTACACGTTATAGACACACGATCGAAATCGAAAGTAAACGCGTCCTTCTCGCAATACAGATAAACCTGTTGTTTTGGTATTTTATTGTTCAGCCATATATTAGTACAAAATTAAGTCATCTAATTTGAATCAGCGCTCAGTTCATCTAAAAGATCCATCCATCCATCCATCCAGTCACCTACCTACCTAACATTCTTACCTGCCTACGTCCCTACCCTCTGAATGTCTGTATGTCTGTCTCTCCGTTCACCTACCTACTTACCTACCTACCCTACCCTATCCTACCCTACCTACCCTGAGAGGCCGTCTGCCTGTCTCTGTCTGACAGACCGTCTGTCTGTCTGTAGCCTTATGCATTATTTATAAGACACCAATATGTTCAGACAGAATGGATGGATGGATGACTTGCGAATTAACGTCCATATCAGGACGCTGGGTGGGTGATAATGAAAGCGATGTAGCCAGTCTATGATAAAAATGATCTCCGCCTCCGGTGGGGCTAGAACCCCAGACCGCTAGATCAGCAGGCCAGCGCTTAACATACTGAGGCTCCATTTTTATACAGTACGAATAGTCTGATTAAATAAAGACAGAAGACCCAGATCGGCCTAATGGTAAAAAAAAAAAAAAAACATCACCAACAACAAAAAAAAAAAAAACAACATTTCAACTTGTGCTTGTAAGATTCCTGAAGATCCGAGCATAATGTGCGAACAGCAAAGACTCTGACCTGACTGCCTGCATGCACGGGTACACTTTCAGGGGAAGCAAGTCTGCCATTTGTATCTTTTGCCTCGCTTTGTACTTAAGGGTCAAACCATAAGGGAGCCGGGCCGCGTAGCGCAATCGGTAGGGCACCTGACTCATAAGTCAGAGGTCCTGGGTTCGAAAACCGGTCTGGCCACATACTTTCGTTTCTCCTTCCGCTGGTTTAAGAAGAGCAGTTGTCAGTTACTGGCGAAAGTATGTGCACTTAGTACTGGTTAACCGCTTAGGAGGTCTAAGCCTGCCCAGGAATAGTGTGGTTAGGTTAACTGGCCGTCCCGACATGACCATAGATGTTTACCGTGGACGTTAAGCAATAAATCAATCAATCAAACCATAAGGGGAAAAAGCTACCTCTGGAGGTTCGAATTTTTTCCTCTAAGCATTGTTTCAGTTTGAAAGGGCAACGTTTTGCCGAGAATAAAACAGAAAGTCACAAAAAGCATGACAGCCCAGCAGGCACATGACGTTGAAATGACGTCGTACTGACGTCGATGCGACATGGTGACATCGCATCGACGTCAATATGACGTAATTCTGACGTCATGTGCCCGTTGGGAGTGAACCAATTCATAAGACAGGTTTGCCTACAGCTTGATACTTGGCACATGTTATGAGAAAACGTTTTAAAGCTCGTGCGAACAGCGAAGACGATAATAAGCCTGCACTTCTGCACGGATGGATGGATGGCTAGGCCGATCGATCGATCGATCGATCGATCAATAGGTAGATATTTAAATAAATACATGTAGATGGATGGATGGGTGGCTGGATGGATGGATGAATTGCGATGTTACGTCCTTTCTAACAGTATTTTAGTCATATCAGGACAATGGGTGGATGATAATGAAAGGCTATGTCCATGGAACTCCGTTTACGATTGAAGAGATTCCCGCCAACAGCGGGGCTCGAACTCGGGATCGCTAGATCAGCGGGCCACTGCTTAAGCTACTAAGCTACCGGAGCTACTTGATAGACAGATAGACACCAGCAGGCGCATGACGTCGTATTGACGTCGGTTCTACGAAATGACGTCGCACAGAAGTCATCACGACGTCATTTTGACGATACGTATCCGCTGGGCCAGATTAGGGAGGTAGGTAACATGGAGGAGGAATGGAAAGACAGATAAAATGATGGATAAATGGATGGTTGGATGGTAGGTTGGGTTATGGTTGAATAGGTAGAGAGAGAGAGAGAGGAATGTGGTCGAGAGAAAAGAAAACAAAAATGAGGAAAATCAATTAATCTCGAGGGTAATACCAGTTTCCCAACCTGGTCAATCAGTTACCGCACATGCAAAAGTGGTTGTCGACCGGGACAATCGACACCAATACCAGCCCGGTCGACGCCCATTTACAATAGTATCATTTACCGTGACTGGTATAGCTTTCGACCGAATTATCGGTCGACTTAGTACAGTTACTTTGCACAGTACCGGATAGGTCCACTGTTGGTTGGTATTATCGGCTGTCAGCCTATATTTCAACCATGACAAATTAAGTTAGTCGCCCCTGATTTATGTTGCGTGATTTTGCCATTCCATGTTGGGGTGGTCGGTTTGGGCGATGGTGCTGCTGAACATTCAATGCCGTGGCGTTCTTCTAATTTGGCTAATAGTAGGGCAAGGGCCGGTCGGCCTGCAGCAGGTGCGGGATGGCGTTTGTTTGGATTATTCTAGTCTGATCTATCCTATCTATACCTTTTCTTTCTTGCTCTCTCTGGAAGCAGCTCGAAGAGACTGGAATACTATCTAAAAGAGCCGTAAAACCCAAACGCCAACCACCACCACCATCCAGTCCATGCTAGTACAAACTTATGAGATAACAAGGATCGTTTGTCCAGAGCGCTTGGCTTGCGTTTGAAGACGACAGGTTTCTTACTTACTGAACTCCCTCAGTCGTAGTCCGTACCTGATACTCTTGAATCAATAATAACAGGCAGCGAAACGAAATGACTGGACCATAATATATGCTATGACGATAGAATGGAAACCTAACAGCCCACAAACAATACGCCCAAATGACATATGTATCATTATATCTCTGTATGATGATCCACATCAGTAGGTTCAGCGCTTGCCTGCCGATCTAACGGACCCGGGTTAGAGATGCGCGAGAAGCGAAATCTTTCCGACTGTAAATGGGGCTAGATTGCACCCAGACTTTCTCTATCAATGTCCCATCGTCCTGATACGAAAATACTGTTCTGAAGGACGTAAAACTGCAACACATGATGGCAATTAGTATCGGCAAATTTCATAGCCATCCGTCCATTTCTTCTCACTTTGTGATTTAAGGACCACCTTGGACACCCCTATACACCGGCTTGGCATTCATTACAGGCTTGCACGAAGGCGCAGGCTGATCTGTCTTTCCGCTATATTATGCATCAATTGTGACTAGGATTCTTTTAAATTTGAGATGACCCCCAAGTAGTTTGTCAGCCTCGAATATATAAACTCAGCGTATGCACAGGGACCAACCGTAACGCCGGAAAAGCGATCGAAACGCAGGATTTGCGGTGTTTTCACGCCGGATTGCGGTAGTTTTCGTAGAATTCGCAGCCATTTTTGTTGACAGTTTCGGAGGTGGGTTGAAAAAATGATTTATTTATAATATAAGGAGATTTTATGTGAGCATAAGTACTAGCTTATCCGGATCTACATACATGCCTTTAATCGCCAAATCTTCTTTTGGTACATAAATATTGTTGAAATATGCTATCACGCAAGGAGAAAATTGTTTTGCATGTTCGACCATACGCGCAGACAGCATTTGAAGCAAGTGGGTTCGTATTTTCTTCAGTTTCCTTAAATTCTTGACCAAATGGTGGCTGAATTTGCATGTTTAGATATTACTACATTGTAAACATCTGATTGCTCATGATTTTATGTCCGATGAAGCACAGATCGAAACAGAATATGCGAAAATCAAAGTAACGCCGGATAAAATGGCAACTTCTGGTTTATCATTTGGCCAGTATTTTCACAGATAAACACATTTAAAAGGGTAAAACACAGGTAAATTCTTATGTTAATGCAGTTTAAGCTTACGACCGCTCCTGATCACTCACAAGCAGAGCTTGACTTGTCCCACATATGGCCCGAGCTGGCGGTGAAACTACCATTATCACTCGGCCAGTGAGGCCGCCATATATTGTTGTAAGTTCCAGTTAGGTCAGCTAAGTGATTTTCTGTTTCTAAAAAGCTGTTCACTTACTCGCCACATTTGTTGTGAGGCGTTTGGTGTCATTTTTGTGTTTATTATTCCTATTCTGAGCGCTGTAAGATAGGTTTGAAAGATAATTATGTCGGTGACAAAGGCAATTTCACTTTACTTAGTTATCAACTGGAAAAGTGGCTAGCATATGCTTTGGTATACTGTTGTGTGCTTCGCAGAGGGTACCTGTTTCCCTAGTTTCCTGTTAAACTAAGACAGTATTACCTTTGGTTCACCAAAATAAATATCTCAATTTCTGATGTCCGTTGTTGTACAAAAATGCCCATGTCTCATATACATGTACCAAGTTGATGCTCTGTGCTTTTCTAAAATATCTTTGTTCGAAACTCCTTCTAAAATTATTTGGAGACTTCTCTGTTAGTTGATGGCTCCCACGATCGCGGTAGCATTGTGCGTCTTGATAATTCAAGTGACCAATATCTCTGATTTGACAATCGAGTTGCACACTTGTGAACATTTTGATAGAAACTATGTCCTTCATGTGCAATCATATTTCTGTATCATTTTCGAGTTTTTACACAGAAAGATGTTATAATTTATAAACTCAAAAGCCAAATATTCCTTCTGCAGCTTTATTAAAATTGTGTCTTCGTAATAGCATTTTTGTCAACATGTTCTCTGATGTTATATTTTGGGTCGTGGGTGGTTGGGGATCGTGGGAGGTAGAATGGCACGATGGTGCTGCACATCTTCTAGCGCAGGGGCGTGCTACTGCATTGAAATATAGTAGGACAAGGGCCTGTTGTGCTTGCAGCAGATGCGGGAAGGATGGGCCAGTTTTTGTATGTGTGTCTTTTTTTCTTCTCGTCTATCCTATATTTCCTTTTCTAATGCATACTCTCTTGGGTGACGACTAGTCTTGACCGAAATACTGTGGTTTCGGTCGTTATCACCAAACGGTAGTTGTCAGATTCTATTGGCGCGAGCTTGCTTGGTACTGGTTAACCGCTTAAAAGGTTTAATTAAACTCTTAGAAAGTTCCTTCAAGAGCAGAGAATACATACAGAAGTAGGAACATGGACCAGACTACGTAGTTTCGGCTAATAAAGCTTCGTCAGTGACCCTGACAATATCTGGTGACGAAACCAGAAAAAAGCACACTGTAATTTCTTAATTTTAATTGGGCAGTTCAGGAAGCCTGTCCAGGAATGGTTTCAACGTATGACTGGCCGCTTCAACATGACCTGATCTGTCGACTGAGAAGTAACCTCAAAAACGTATAAGCAAACGTTTTGGGTCATAGTTAGTAGAAGAACAGGAACTGATCAAGACACCAAGCAGAAAAGAAGGCTCTATAGCTATATTTTATTGCTATCTATATGCTGTCTAGTTTTACTGATGTGCTGAATTAATGTTTAAACACTGTAATGACCTTATATGGCGAAGAAAGAGCTGATTGGTTTGCATTCTTATGTTTAGTGACTCGTACTTCATTTTAAATGTTATGTTTCCTGTTGATGCAATGTGGATTGATTTATTGATTGGTTGACTGAATCTTGCTAAACGGCGCGGCCCCGAGCGGGGGGGGGGGGGGGGGCGTAATTTGCGTAGAGGTGCCACTGGAAGGATATGGATTATCCTTATGGTTCTTCTTGGCATTGATTTTAAGAAGGCGCATGATTATATTAATCGAAGTGTTTTGTGGGAGAGATTGCAGATGGTTGGTGTCAGTGGGCGTATGCTCTCAGCTATTCAGTCTTTATACATGAACGTTATTTCTTGTGTCCGAGTTAATGGTATGTTCACTGACTGGTTTACACAGAGTACAGGCCTAAGACAGGGCTGTCCGCTGTCACCAATCCTCTTCAACATATTTATTAATGATTTGGCATGTAAAATTCAGGCTATAGGTAAAGGTATAGATGTCAACAATGAGAAAGTCAGTATTCTTTTGTATGCCGATGACATAGTTTTATTGGCTGAGAATGAAAACGATCTTCAGTGCATGTTAAATGTTTTATCAGTATGGTGTGGTCAAAATGATATGAGTATGAATTGTACAAAAAGCAATATTGTCCATTTTTGCCCCCCCCCCCCTTCTCAGAGAAGAACTGCATATGTATTCTTTTGCTGTACTGAAAATTTTAAGAAAGTTGATAGTTACATGTATTTGGGATTATTATTGCACAAATTTCTTGATTATAACATAACTGCTAGGACTGTCGCTCAGTGTGCCAGTAAGGCACTAGGTTTACTTATTGCCAAATCAAAGGCCCATGGTGGTATGCCATATAAGGTTTTCACAAAGTTGTATGATGCTATGGTATGGCCCGTTGTTTCGTATGGAGCAGCAGTGTGGGGTAATAAAACATATTCATGCATTAATGCAGTGCAGAACAGAGCAATGCGCTTCTACCTTGGCACAGGTAAGTATTCACCCAACGCCGCAGTTTCTGGAGACATGGGTTGGCAGCCACCAAATATAAGACAGTGGAAGGCGGTATGTACTTATAGGTACAGGATGTCAGTCATGAATGAGTCAAAACTGAATAAGCGTATATTCCTATGGAGTAAATCAAAAGCAAATCGATCTTGTAAAAATTGGTATTTTAATGTTAAAGAAATGCTTTTTAGTTTGGACCTAGACAGATTTACCACTGGCTCGTTTGAGTGTAGTAAAAACTATTTTCTATCACATGTAATAAATAATCTAGAACAGAAACACCAGGTTGAGTGGTTAAATGTAATCCAAAATGATACTGGTAGACGGGGCCAAGGTGGCAATAAACTTAGAACATATAGTTTGTTTAAAACCAACTATGGTGCTGAGCCATATTGCCAGTTATTTATGCCATTTAAACATAAAAGTGCACTGTCAAAATTTCGATGTGGGGTAGCTCCGCTACGCCTGGAAACTTGAAGGTTTGAAGGTTTAGAAGTAGATCAGAGAATTTGTCCAACGTGCCATAGCTCAGTTGAAGATGAAAAACAGGTTTTATTGTATTGTCCATTTTATGCGGATATTAGAACTATTCTATTTAGAAAAGCATGTGAAGTGAGTGCTAGTTTTGGTAATATTTCGGAAAATGAACAGTTAGTATTTTTGTTCTCTTCAGTGGATATGACAAGAGCATTAGCAAAAACCTGTTATCAAATATTGCATAGAAGGGCTACTTTTTATATAAATAATATTTTATATCAGTGCTGCAGACGGGAGGGGTGACGGGGATGGTTTTCATATTTATCTATAGAGATATATCTTGTGATCCTTCGTTAGAACCGTCTTGCGGTGACCATTCTGATAAGGGGTTACAACATGTGTTTGCTTTGGTGGTGGGAAGAATTGTCTTCAAATCATCCTCGATATCCCCTCTTATCTTTAGCTCTGTACATTGATTGTTTCATGCATATAACATTACATTTTTATGGACTTGTATTTTAAGTAGATGGGTCTCCCTGTGTTGCGTGTCTCAAGAGCTCAAATGGAGCAATTTTATGTGGGCTAGGGCTTAGACACAGGGGCAAAGCCAGACCTATCTATATAGCTGAATGTGTGCGCCTCGGTGGCAGATCACTCTAATATGGAAGCTCTCCCCCCTTCCACCATTTTTACTAGAGGGAACAATTTTTGTGGTTTCCTGTCTTCCTCCCTGGAACGAGAATCGGTTGGTAGTCGGCTCTTGTGGAGAAGGGTTTGCTCCTATAGGAGCAAATTCTTCTCCTTCGGAGTTAAACCTTGCTGGAGGGGGGGGGGCAAAGAGTGGCGGAGTTGCTTCCCTTGAGAGTCTATCAGTTCATTTTAAGAACAAACGGAAATCTATATTTGAAGGCTGGGCTTCAAGGCCTCCTGGCTGTGCCCATGAGACAATGCTGCAGTTGTCTCCCTTGTGTTATCAGTCATGATGTAATGATAGGTTATGAAAATAGGTTTAGAGTTTCAGTTGAGACTATATATAAAATATTCCTTATGTTGATTCATAGCTGCACTGTCCCATAGTCCCATACTCTACACGTTAAGGTTTTGACACAGTGTGATAGTGTGGATATCGCATTTCTACAGTGAGTGTGGACTGTCCGTACAACTGGGGAGGTGGGTATTTATACTGTTATCTTGTGCATACTGTGACTTTCTAACCTTCTGCTTGGTCTGGATGGTGGGACGGTGCTGGTCTTGAGAGGAGAAGGAAGACCTGTATTGCATGGTGATATCATTTTTAATTCTGAACAGTTTTAAATTGGGAAAAAGGCATACCGTATATATGGGGGCTCTATATGGGAGGGAGTGCTTGGTGATGATTGGGGAATGTTTGTGTTAGATCTAAGGGGAGGCATATATTGTGGCCCCATTTCTGGGCTGCCTCAAGGAGACTGTTCAGATGAGGGTCACAACTTTCTGCCCGAAATGGGGAAGATTATTCCTTATTGTTGTTAATTGCTCTCACCTATCTGGGCCACCTGTATACTATATGCTTTTATTTCTAGAAACATATGTTGTACAGCTAAAATAGTCTCTTATAATTCTATATAACAATGGCATGGTACTGTTCATGATCTTGTATCATTATTTTATGTATATGTATATATATTTTATGTACCATGATGAGACTTAAATAAACAATAAACCTGGCATCTCTTCAACAGGGTTTGAACGCTTCATCTGAGATGAAACCGAGAGAGATACTTGCCAGCTAAAAGACACTGCTAACTCTGCAAAAAAAGGTTTAACAACATTAGCATATAGTTTAATGCAGCAGTTTATAATCTCTGGTATGTCTTGTCTAACTAAAGACTGTGTTTGTGAAATACTATGCTTTCAACCTTAAGCTTGTCACTATGGCAGCAAAGCTTTACAATGTCTAAGCCTGAAAAGGGGGACAGTTCTGTTATTTTTTCCCTGAAAATTCCTCAGAAGTTAATCAGATTATCTAAATACTTACATAAGAATTTACCTGTGTTTTACCCTTTAAATGAGTTTATCTGTGAAAATACTGGCCAAATGAGAAACAAGAAGTTGCCATTTTATCCGGCGTTACTTTCATTTTCGCATATTGTGTTTTAGTCTGTCCTTCCTCGGGCCGAACAGCATAATCAATCGGCTGTTTACGATGTAGTTATATTTAAAAAAGCAAATTCATCCACCAGTTGGTCAAGAATTTAAGAAAACTGAAAAAAGTACGAACCCTCTTGCTTCAAATGCTGTCTGAGCGTATGGCCGAACATGCAAAACAATTTTCTCCTTGAGTGACACCATATTTCAACAATATTTATGTACCAAAAGAAGATTTGGCGATTAAAGGCATGTATGTAGATCCGGATAAGCTAGTACTAATGCTTGTTTAAAATCTCCTTATAATATAAATAAATAGTTTTTTCAACCCACCTCGGAAACTGTCAACAAAAATGGCTGCGACTCCTACGAAAAATACCGCAATCCGGCGTGAAAACACCGCAAATCCTGCGTTTCGACCGCTTTTACGGCGTTACGGTTGGTCCCTGTGGTATGGTCAAAGTTTTAATGTCCATTAGTCACTTAGACTAATAAAGACATGTCATTTATACTACATGTAACTGACATCATGAAAATTACACATAATATGAGAGACACGAATAGGAACCCCGGTAGCTCAGTGGGTTAGGCGCTGACCTGCTGATCTAGCGGTCCCGAGTTCGAGACCCGCTGGAGGCTGGAATCTTTCCAATCGTAAACAGGGTTCAATTTCACACAATCTTTTATCATTACCCACCCAGCGTCCTGATATGACTGAAATACTGTTGAAAAAGACGTAAAATTGCAAGTCATCCATCCATCCAGGGATACGAGTAATACTTCTGTTATAGGGTAAAGTCGGGTAAATTCGGACAACAGGTAAATTCGGACAGTGGCATTGTTTCCTTTATATGTCAGTTATTTGGAGTTAAAACAAAAATAACTGGGCAAATAGTGAAAATCCTGATGAGACGGCTCATTATGAGCCGTCTCATCTGGATTTTCACTGTTTGCAATGGTATGTCCGAATTTACCTGATGTCCGAATTTACCTGACTTGACCCTAGGGCCTATATTTATCTAAAGCCTCGTACACATGGACAACTTTGCCTCTGTGAGTAAGTTTGCTTATATACAAATTTTGCTTACTGTGTGCAAAAGTATTTTTGCTAAGCGTACACATGATCTAAAATCTCCAAAAAGACCCAGGAGTATTTATGCCAAAAACGATGAAAATTGTAATTCTTAAACATACTCTTCTTTAGGTTTTCTTAAATATTGCTTTGTTTTGGCCTAGAAAATTCGACAAGCCATGTAGAGTCAACTTCCACTTACTGATATGCAAGTCTAAAATGTTTTGAGATTAAGAACACATGAACTCAGAAAAATAAAAGCTTCAGAATGGAAAATCGGGCGTTTTATGGTGCAGAAGTATTCATTTATACACAATTCAGTCATAAAACATTTGTAATATTGAATGAAGTTTGTTATATCTATAGTTTAGAAGCTGATAAGTGTCTACAATGCATTTCACAATGCCATAACTTGCTCAGAAGAGCCATACACTATAATGAATTTGTTACAGGTTAACTTTTTTAACGCATCATATCACCATTCTAGCTCGCCCCATCTAAATGCCAGATACAGAAACTCACTTCTAAGGATGAAAAATTGTTGAACCAAAGTTTTGACGTACAAAATAACTTTTCAGAATGCTACCCGCAAAACTTGTATCATTTTTCTGATGGAACAGTTGTATCAATGTATGATAATTTTCATAAAAAGAAGCCAGAAAGGCTATAAGTGCTGATAAATGTTCTGAACATTCTTGAATGTAATCAAAAGTGAACTTTAATCAGGAATGAAAGAAACAAAGAAACAATGTCAGATTGTAGTACAGTAAGCATAAAGGGTAAATACTTACGTAAGCAAACTTAAAGACTGAATTTAACTAAGTTCAAATCAAGAATGCCAACTTTTTTTAACATAGGGTATAAGGACAGGCCAGTTGCTTTAAGCTTATAAAGAAATCCATGTCGAAACAACATTAAGTCAATGTTAATATGACCTAATCACAAAAATAATCACATAAGCAAATTCCATTAGTTTAAACATATTTTATTGCCACAAAAGTGCAAGCAATTGGGTTGGACCACAAGTTCTATCAACATTAGTTACGGTCCTCCCTACATTCCATTTAGCGTACACATGACCAGATTTGCACATGAGTAAAATTTGAATATATGCAATTCGAGATATGCACTTGGTCTCTATCAAGTGCAAAAGTAAAATAAATTGCGTATGTAGTAAAACAGCGTACACATGCGTCAATTTGCTTACGTAAGTAAATTTGGTTTGAACAGTATTTTGTTCGTATACCTTATACATGGCACAACATATACAAATACTACAAATACAATGAATATACAAAAGGGATTCAGAAGAAAGTCGATTGACTTATTTGAATCTGTATCCCATAAAGTATACGCAAATAAATACTCACATGAGCAAATCGGCCCATGTGTTCGGGGCTTAAGTTAATAAATTATCCGGGACAAAGTGGTATGTGCGCCACGCGCAGACTTATATCATCCTGGATATCCGCATAGTCTTATCAGAGTCTTTGCTGTCGGCAAGGAGACTCTTAGCTACCTTTTACGTGCAGAGTCTTCGCTGTCGGCATGGAGAGCCTTAGCTAACGGCTTATCGGAGTCTTTGCTGGGCGCACATGCCACTTTGTTGGTTTTGTCATGTCGCGGCTCAAATACTAGGTGCTTAATGGATGCAATTTTAGAAAGCACAAACATAATACTGGAAAAGACTTTTACATATCTTATGAATTAGTTCTACGTTTTTTTTTTTTTTTTTTTTTTTTTTTGTCTTATAGATGCCTAACAAGCAGACAGCCAGTTTGAAACAACAGCCTGTGCTGTGACCAAGTGCGACATTGTTTGGACGTTAAGTGTTTCTGGACAACTTACAGACAGTATTTTCCCCGTAGTAGTGCCACCATATAGAACAACAGACTCGTCTCCAAAATGGTCATCTTTAAATGTTTGTAAAAACACTTTCGTCAGCCTTCCGTATGACGAATTAAGCTCAAAGACGGCGGGTGCAGAGAGAACAACGTCACCAATAACATATGAGAATAGAGGCCAAGGTTTCTTGCAGTCCTCGCCAAGGTCAGCAGTCGCTGCGTTCTGTATGTAGAAATACCAAATTTTATTTAAGAAATAGATCAGCTCTAGCAGTGAATTGTTGAGTAATAATTCACTGTTTGGAGGTCAGTTGTAAAGTATATCATATCACTAGCGCGGAGCGCGAGTGATATATCTGCTTACAACTCACCGACAAACAGTGAATTATTAGGGGAGACCGGGGTTAGTTGGTCCGTGGGGTAAGTTGGTCCAAGGGCAATTAGGCTTAGCTGAGAAAAAATTATGACAACAGTTTAAGACGTAATGACATCTTTTATTATGTTACACTTACTGAAGAGAAAAAGATGACGATCGGAGAACTCATATAAAATATTGAGAAGAAAAACCGATTTTGTACCACATAAGTAACTTTCTTGCATCTGTAAACTTTTGTTTTTTGCATTTTCTGTGTATCAAATTATACGCCTATGTTATACATTTTCTGAAAGATCACCACCTATTGCATTCAATCGTGCATATTTGCTGTTTCGGTCATAAGTGAAGATTTACAGTTCGATATGGTCGGGGTTAGTTGGTCCATCTGTGACGGGGTAAGTTGGTCCGTCGGAATCTTTCATTTTCCGAACTATAGAATAAGTTAGAAAACGATTATACTCGTTACGCAATGCGCAAATAATACCAGCAGTTGAATATTAACCTCAGCATTTGAAAAAATAAAAATAAAAAAGCAATTTTCGGACCAACTACTGTAGCCCCGGTCTCCCTAATATCTTCCCCCTTTTAGACTTCACAGGACTTTTCATACACAGCTAACATGACGCAACATACTATATCATACTGTATCATCAGGATGAAATTTCGATGTCCAGGTAGGTATGTATTAAAATCACAAAAAAGGCGGCATTATATAAATGTTACAATCCGATCGCATGCAACTCAGAAAATCAGCTGTCAAACATTTACTATCACAGTTTAATCCTTTGATTGCCAGCGGGCCACTTTTGGGCCACCAAACAGATGCGTCTTCGGTAAAAGTATACTCTTACACAGAAATATAGTTTAAAATAACAATACATATTGAAAGAAAAAAATAGAAGACAGTTAAGAAAATGCATTTTTCTTATTTATCGACCCCACAAAATAAAATCGAATCGGCGTCAAAGCCTTTATGTGGCTGGCGTATAATCAGTGAAAAACATACATGCGCATTCTTTTAAAATAGTTTCATATTGTTGTTTATTATGAAATTATATTTGTTTAAGAAATAGATCAGCTCTAGCAGTGAATGGTTGAGTAATAATTCACTGTTTGGAGGTCAGTTGTAAAGTAGATCATATCACGAGCGCGGAGCGCGAGTGATATATCTACGTACAACTGACCGACAAACAGTGAATTATTACTCAACAATTCAATGCTAGAACTGAACTATTTCGATTCTAACACTCAAAAACGCTGAAAAACTATTTTTTTCATTCAAACTCTCCCAACCTTCCTGCCAGCGCGTTCATGCTCCCGCCAATATTCTTAACTGTATCTAAGATAAATGTACGTTTTTATGGCGATTTAAGAAAGAGAAAGAGACGTTACACCGTCTAACGTCTCAAAACGTCACAAAATTACGTCAGTTGTTGCAGTGACGTCAGCAGTTAGACTCACGCGCTCCGTAACAGTGAATTGTTGCAGAATAAAACACGGCAACTTTCCATTGCTTCTATAGGCGCACTGTGTTAGAATTGACGATAAAATCTATTTTCGTTCCACCCTACCCCGTCGGTCCAACTTACCTCGCTGTCCGGACCAACTTACCCCGATAGCGGGGTAAGTTGGTCCAGTTGACCTCGCCTCGGAAAACGGCTATATTTATCAGAATCTGTCATATTCCGAACGAAAAACTATAAAATAAGTTAGATAAATGATAATACTAGCTACGCAAATCGAAAATAATACCAGCAAATGAATATTAACCTCATCATTTGTAAAAATGCAATTTTCGGACCAACTAGCCCCGGTCTCCCCTACTCAACAATTCAATGCTAGAGCTGAACTATTTTGATTCTAACACTCAAAAACGCCGAAAAACTATTATTTTTATTCAAACTCTCCCAACCTACCTGCTGGCGCGTTCATGCTCCCGCCAATATTCTTAACTGTATCTAAGACAAATGTACGTTTTTATGGCGACTTTAGAAAGAAAAAAAGACGTTACGCCGTCTAACGTCTCAAACCGTCACAAAATTACGTCAGTAATTGCAGTGACGTCAGCAATTACACTCACGCGCTCCGAAACAGTGAATTGTTGCAGAATAAAACACAGTAACTTTCCATTGCTTCAAAAGGCGCACTGTGTTAGAATAACCCTTTAAGCGCTAAAAACGAAACAGATCTTACTTCTTTATTGGGGGCTATAAGATCTCAAAGTAGTTCCAGTCTGAGCAAGATTAAACTACATGTATTCACATGAAGCTACATCTTTGTAAGGCAATTTAATACTATTAATAACATTAAATGGACTCAGATAAGCACGAAGTTAAGCACTACTGAGTATAGGTGTTCTTACGGTCGAAACATAGAATGGCATACAGCAGACAGACATGGCGGGTGTACAGGCAGGTGATGCTTACTGCACGCCAGCACATGGTCACACCTCTGTTTTGGGGATCCATGTCTGTGTATCTAAATATTTCGGATTTGTCGATCTTCATATGGTTTCTGAGTTCAGACTTATGATCTTGGTACTTAGACTGCTCTACTTAATACTGAGTTATGACCCTCCGTTTTTAAGTCCTCCGATTTCGAAGAAGTTGAGATAGTTTCTTTCTTTGGGATTGTCTGTCCGCCCGTTCGTCCGCCCGTCCGTCCGTCCGGATGTCCCGTCCGTCCGTGTTATTTTAGTATGTTCTGTAACTTAGGAACTGTAAATGTTTGAGTCTTGATATTTCATAGATGGATAGCTTATAAAAAGATGATCATTGGATTTTGATAGCTCCCTTGAACCCCGAGACTTACATGTGGTATGAACTTTTGGACATTTGTTTTCGCTATGACCTTACCGATCTTTTGTAGACATAAGGTAACAGTGCCAAAATAGTGGTTAGCAATGTAACCAGACCTAGTAGTTTTGAGAGAATGTATTATTCCACCCAAGTAATCGTTGACCAAGGTCAAATATGACATTGACCTCTTGAATACAAAGGGACTGAAGTCGACTGCATCTCCACATCAAAGAGTCTAATACATGTAGCTAATGCACTTTTTCAGTTTTTCCAATTCAAAAGCCTAAGGGACCAAAATTGACCTTGCCATAAAATAGGTGAAGGTCAACCCAGGGTAATCATTAATTAAACTTTTGCAGTACTAGAGTCCCAGATGCTACATATCAAGTTTCAAGGCAATCTGCCGTGTGGTTCTGGAGAAGATTTTGAAGGTTTTTACCATATATGGGCATAGCGGCCATGTTGGTCATGTAACCTGGACAGATAAATAAGATTTCTTTTCCCCTTTGCCTGGAGGTTGCATATGAAATTTAATTGAAATGGGTCCAGTAGTTTCAACGGAGAAGTTTTTTTTGATATTGTTGACAGACGACGACGGAGGCTACTATCCTAAAAGCTCCCCTGGAGCCCTTGGCTCAGGGCAGCTAAATTTAGTGGACCCGTATATTTTTTCCATCGGCTTCATACTTACAGAGTTATGCCCCCTTTTTTAGCCAAAAAAAATGCAAGTTTGTTAGCAAAATTTGGAAAAAGTATTTAAGGAAGGTTGTTCATATTTTGCATACTGTTAGGGTCTCAGATTGTAGATCACCTGATTTACTTTTGGGCTAATATCATAAATAATGATTGAATTATGCCCTTTTGTTAACTTTGGAATTTTTCCAACTTTTGAATCGTTTAACCTAGAGGCCTGATTTTGATATGCTGATAATATTTGATGTTTTGATCATTCTGATGATAACTACGTTACGTCAAGTTCATCACTGACTGAGTTATATGCCTTTTCTTATGTGTACAAATCATTGTATGAATGATCTACATGTATTACTCAAAAACTGTAACTGCTATAGCCTTGATAAGTCATAGGTAGCTAGATCATAAAAAGAACCAGATCCGTATTTTTTCTTTTCCTTCGGCTTTATACTTACAGAGTTATGCACCTTTTTGAAAAATCGAATGTAAGTTTGTTAGCAAAATTTTGAGAAAGCATTTGAAGTAGCTTGTTCATATCTGAGTCTGCCCAGGGCGCATATGCCATATTGTTGGGTTTCTCGTGTTGCGGCTCAAATAGTTGAATTTGCAAACGTCGTAAATACTTAGGGGTCTTGAACTGGCAGGTCTGTTGCGTTTATTCTCAAATAATCTAAGTGGTTGAACCAAGTTTTAATATAATAAATAAATAAATAAATAAATAAATAAATAAATAAATAAATAAATAGTTAACGTGTAACAAGCAAGAAATTTGTGAGTCCATTTTCTTCGAATATGTACTTACATATAAAATGGTATTTAAAGTCACTGTTCAAAATTCATTTAGAGAGAGAGAGAGAGAGAGAGAGAGAGAGAGAGAGAGAGAGAGAGATCAACTCCACATACTTTGTCCAAACGCTAAAAGATATTTGCAAATAAAAGAATAATGAAACCTACACTGAAACGTTCTTTCATAATGCATCCTCTTTGAATGTTGTTATCTAAATATCTTTCGTTTTCGGTCAGATTAGATCCAGGGCAAATTATGAACTTTTGCCTAGCCTCTCTTAGTTTACTCCTTATGTCTTTAAAACTGTACAGACACACTGCTGATGAAGTTTCAGGCTGGTCAGGATCATCTCCAGGGGCAAAATACCCCACTAGCACGTCCTCATCTTCAGTGGGAAATAGATTAAATCTTTTTCTGATCACGTCGTTTGCCTTAACAACATGGGCGCCTTGTATGAGGTTGTACCGTCTATCCTTATATCGGCAGTCCAAGACAATGTCAGTGTAGGAGTAGAAGTAGGGGTCATTTCGGCAAATTGATAATAACTTTGATGTATACTGCTGCTTTTTTCCAACTTTGAACTTCTGGTTTGTCAGAAAGAAAAGCTGTTTTTTATTTACAAATCCATCTTTAAAGAAGATCAGATATTCATCTAAGTGGAAATTTCTGGGAAGTCTGAAAGGCAGCGATTTGTCTCTGTTCAGAACCTGTCCATTCCATTTAATCCTCGAAATAACAAACTTGTATGTCTCATGAAATGATTTGTTTCCTCCGTAACGATCAGGCTTAATACCAGAACCATACGTAACAGCGACGTACATGCCCCCACTGTTAGTAACGATTCCAATGGCTGGCCTCGACGCCCTCGAGGAAACTGCAACTGAAATTGAAGACAACGCTCCGTCTGAGCTTAAGTTAATTAAAGATGTGAAATCACTAAGGTTCCTAACAGAGCAAAAACTGTTGTCAGCACCGTCACAAGCCAGTATCACATTTTTGGCACTGTTTAAGAGCACAATGCTATTTGGACCGCAGTGTGAGGAACATAGTCGGCCACTTCTTTCTTCACGTAAATCTAAAGCTCCTACTTCGTAGACTTTTATGCGATCCCTGAGATATAAGCTGTTATTTAGAAATCCCAGAAAGTGCAGTGTATTGTCCGTTGAAGTAAATGTGAAATTTTGGCGAGTAGCAACGAGCGCTATTGGTATCAGAAAAACGCGAAAAAGCCAGATACAAGAAATGTCCGTAGAGAACATTTTTGTGCGAAATGCTCGTTAACCAAGTGTAAATGACCAGAATGAAATGCGCAGTTTTACTCAGTTTCATGGAAACCGCGATACTTCCTCGCACTTTAATAAATTTGAGCCGCGACACGAGAAACCAAACAAAGTGCTATGTGCGCCCAGCGAAGTCTCAGATCAGCCTGGGCTTGCGCCCAGTCTGATCAGAGTCTTCAATGTCCGCATGGAGCCAGCTTAGACTCTTAGATACGCTTTAAGTGCACAGCGAAGACTCTGAGCAGACTGGGCGGCTGCTCAGGCTGATCTGAGTCTGCACTGGGCGCACATGCCACTTTGTGGGTTTTCTCGTGTCGCGGCTCAATTGTTCAATTTCAAACAATGACTCAAAGAAGATTGTGTTTGTTATATGAATACCGTTCTTGATACTACAATAATATTGTCCTATTCTTTGATCACCGTGAAAATACATAGTACTGGAACAGCATGTCTGATCAAAGTAATGCAGAGCCAGACCAGAGAGGGGCAGTCAGGTCTGGGGCTACACTGTTTCTGTTCCAGTTTGCGACTTTTGGACTGATTACTGCATTGTGAAACCAAAACTGTTCCATTTCTATAACAATTACGATACCGTATACGCGGCAATATTCGCGGGTTCAATTTTTCGCGGTTAAGGGCCCAAAACATAAAACCCAATTTTCGCGATTTTTTTATTTTCGCGGTCAGCAGCATGCGCGAGAAGTAAAATTACTTAATTTTCACTTGAGCCAGTTCGTTCAGTAACCTGCGGCACGGCGGCCGCAGGTTATTGAACGAACTGGCTCAAATGAAAAGTAGCAGAGTTTACCAAAGCAGACGGAAACAAAATATATGGACAGAGTGTCTGCTAAACATACTTTATCAGAAACAGGAAAATATTTCGCTATTTTAATGACTGATTCTATCAGTCATACAATGCTGTAACAAGCGTATTTTGGAAAGTGGCTTTCACAGCTGTGTTCTTCCGCTCAGAAATGAAGCGATCGTAAGTTCATTTCGCTAAAAGTACGTCTGGAATTGAAAATAAGTTTTGTACGAAGATAAATCACAGTGTATAAGCGGACAGTCACCAAATCGGAAGCGACAATTGACTGTACACCCTAAAATCATTAGTGCGACATAAACAACTTGTGAGGTGAAACGGTCAAAAGCAGGTAAGTCCATATCGAATTTGTTCTTTTAGATGCGGTTTTCGACATCGGGGAGAGAATTAGATGTACTTCACCTGTAGCATTGTCAGTTTGACATATCACCACCCAATCTCTGTGTAAAAATCAAGTTTTCCTACTTAATCACCAGTTTTGCTTTATCTTCTGTCGATCGACACGGACAATCGGGACTAAAAAGACTAAAATTATGGCATCATTTCTGTTTAAACCAACATAAAATAATTGCTACATCTTTATCCTATGATATCCAATAGCTGAATCCATCGAAACATTACTGTAAACAAATATATTGCCCCCTGAATCGCACACATTCGTCTCATTCGACTGTCCGACTAGTGACAACTGTACCTAATCATTAGCGACATATCAAGAAACAAAAACTGTCCGACTAGTTATGATTGTATTTTCATATTCATGACGATCATTTTCAACAAATGCTTGAAAAAGGTAATAATAATATCGTATTGGATGCTTTCACTGGGATCATCATTTGAGGAGAAGGCTATCAAGCATTTCTTGATGAAAAAAATGATCATATGGCTAAATTTTTGTCTGTCAACATTTCAATCAAAATTGTGACCTAGCCGCGTACCGCTTTTGTGATGCGCTACTGGTTTTCAGAAATTCGCATTTTCCGTCTTCAGGTACCGTTTAAGCAACCATCATTGCAATTAAAAGTAAAGAAAGCTACATATAAACCCCAACCACCCCTTACCTGTAAAAATACATTTTGACCTTAATTATTAGTCGATCATTAATCTAAGCAAATTCTGTGTCTGTGAAGACAAACTCAGTGCTATGTCTCAGAAAATCGATGGTCATTGGTCAAAACTCACACATTACATTAATTACTGTGTCTAATGTTCGTCATAGTGCATGTTTGCTTTTTGTTTAATAAAAATGCCCCCCCACACACACACACAAAATTAAATAAAACAAAAAGAAAACACGTTATTTAATGATGCCTGCATTAGCATTTAAGCATTTTAAGAAATTCGGTAGTATTTAAGCAGCGTTATATTGAAAAGCCAATTCTACAAAGTTCATGACGTTATAGGTGTATGTACACCAGGACTCTGTCCTCGGATCAGTTTCGGTCTGATTGGGTGATTTTGTTAGTGTAAAGCTAAATGGTAGGCTTTGGGTCCAGTAAAACCGGTTTAAACCCCCCAGTAGTTATTACTGACCGTCCCAAGGCGGTACTTTTGTTGCGGTTGCATTTGTTTTATGTTCGGTGCTGTTTAATTTATTGTGTTCTCAGTTAAATCCTTCTATCATAAAAATAGAAAATAGGTAAAAATAATTGTTAAATGTTTTTCATATAATTTGCTTAGTCCGTTGTAACCCGTCTGTTGTCTAAATTATTTAGTTCAATAAAGATAGCTGGGTTGCCATCTATTTGGGAAAGAGCTGCTGACTCGGCTAATCACTTGTAATTTATTGTTTGTTGGGATGTCTTTGTCAATCTTTCCCTTTGATGTTGGGGATAGGGTTTGGGATCTGATTCAGTCAGTTCCTGATGTGTAGTTACTCTTTAAATTAGGGTAGGGCAGGTCGAGGCTGGTGAGGTAGAAATGGGGAGTTTGTTTCTTTGTTTGGGTTAGCGGTCCGGTGCACAGTTAAGGTCATGACGAGCAAGTTAACTGTTCATATACAAGCTTAGACTATCTAAGCAAGTGAAACGAATAACAGGTAAGTTCTCCTCCGACAGTAAATGACAAGTACCGTTGATTATAACCGCACATATTCAGGTATATTTCTGTGGGCACGTAAAGCTGTTTCCCAAGAGATGGGGAATTAGGAAAGACAGATAGGGTAGACGTGAAATGAAAAAAAAAATAAAAATTAAAAAAAAACACATACACACAAAAAGCACACACAAAAAACTAAAACAACCCCCACATTACGCACCTGATGCAAAGCACACGCCCTCGTCCTACATTGTAATTTAGGTTAGGGAGAGCAAAGAGGATGTAGAAGGGTAGTATAGGGTACCAATGAAGATCTAGGTGACAATATTGTGCCGTTTGTAAAATATGTTTTCATATCTGTTAAGCTGCTAGTCTGACCGTTTTAATTAGGGTCGCCTGTTGGAAAACACATTCAAAGTACATTTTCTTTACACAGAAAAATTCAGAAACACTCTCAGTATTTTCAATTTATTTCGAATCTTACGAATAAATCATTGAGCCTGCCATGCTAATCTGAGCAAATTTATGGTAGATATAAACAGCATACTGGACTTCTGAAAACAAACTCAATCCAGTAGAAGTTCTTACCCTCCTTTGTCGTTATATTTCGATAACGAATACATAAGTAAAAATATTTACTAACACATGTTCTGCTCAATAAGACTTACAAGAAAATCGTCGCTAGTCGTTCAACACCATTTTTTGTTTTTGTCACTAGTCGGACAGTCGAATGAGACGAACGTGTGCGATTCAGGAGGCAATATATTTGTTTAAAGTAATGTTTCGATGGATTCAGCTATTGGATATCACAGGATAAAGATGTAGCGATTATTTAATGTTGGTTTTAACAGAAATGATGTAATAATTCTAGTCTTTTTAACCCCGATTGTCCGTGTCGATCGACAGAAAATAAAGCAAAACTGGTGATTAAGCAGGAAAACTTGATTTTTACACAGAGATTGGGTGGTGATATGTCAAACTGACAATACTATAGGTGAAGTACATCTAATTCTCTTCCCGATGTCGAAAACCGCATCTAAAAGAACAAATTCGATAAGGACTCGCCTGCTTTTGACCGTTTCACCTCACACGTTGTTTATGTCGCACTAATGATTTTAGGGTGTACAGTCAATTGTCGCTTCCGATTTGGTGACTGTCCGCTTATACACTGTGTAAATGAGAACTTATATAATGTATTCTTGTGCAGGTATAATTATTTATGTAGTTCTGTAAAATGATCATAAGTATCCAACCAATGGCATCAGCGGTCAAAAATATAACGAATACAAATCAATCCGCCAATTAGCGTATTCGCCCCCTTTAAGCGCATCTGTCTTTTTGATTTAAAATAAAATAGCTGCCGCTTAAAAACAACAACAAAAAGAATAACTACAACAACAACAAAAAACTGTTTTACAGTTGTAAACTTGCCTAAAACAGTATTCCGGGCACGCCAATCATTGCAGAGAATGTAATGTAAGTTTATCTACATCTGCTGGACATCATACGGTAACTGTGTTTGTATCGGTGGCTATTTATGGAACTGCCATGTTGTAAACGTTGGAGTGGACACCCTCGTGGTCCATAGGGAATGCGAAACACTGAGTGCTTAAAAGTCAGTGAAAAGAATAAACGTTGTCAGAATTCAGAAATAACTTGCGTACAAGAGATAGAATTTTGGCAGGTGCATGAAGTGATTTGCGCTAAATGGCTTATTTACATTGTTAAAGTTGGACCATATACAAGCAACAGGGCTGAAGTTTGAAATTATTTTGAGCCGACGTAGCATGTCTTTATTCTGATAGAATCTGTCATTTCAGGGCAGTTGGCCCTTTGATTATTTTCACGCTATCTAAGTGACCGCGAAATACAGCGAAAAATGGAACACCGCGAAAACTATCGCATATACGGTAGTTAATTCAGATGTTCCAATAATCAGAACTTTTCCAAAAGCCACCTTGTTAGCGGAGTCACAGAGCACGCCCTGATCAGACTGCTCCTGTGGCTGTACACTATGTCTCCAAAAAGGGGCACTGTCATACATTATTTGAAAACTAGCCAACTGAAAATAAGGAAATGAAAACATTTTAGATACTTAAACGTTAATTTGCAACATTATAAAAAGAGCCCTTTGCAAACAGTGACAATGCAGATGGTACCGTCTTCTCCCAATCTACACACTGATCTGGCAATCAACACTTGCAACGAAGAAAACTTGTGAACAGCATCTAAAGATTTAAAAAATCACGAAAGCTGAACATGGCCACAATCCAACGAAATTTTCTGACCATGAAACTTGATTGTTTTAAGCATATTACAGTATAGAGCTGTTCTTGCATCTATAGTTTGAAGATCATTGTAATTTCTGAGACTATAGCGCGAGATATTACTAACGGGAAGATAGATATAAAGGAGTTAGATTATGGGTCATTTTATAAAACAAGGTATTAAAGCTTGTGGTCTGTTCGTCTCTTTTCGAGCGGATCCCATCCGATTTCCTTATAAAGAATAGCGATGGAAACAAGTGGCTCCTGTGGCGATTCAAGCCGCTTCACTTTGAATTACATCGAACTCTAGTTTCTCATATAATGTGCAACTGTCCCATGTGATGTCTCATGTGACGTCCCCGTATTCAATCAGGGGTCTAATAAATGCAGTGGTTTCGAGGGATTTTCTGTCTAATCTGAGTTTTAATTCTCTCATAGTATTAATTCTAGTCCAAGCTTTATCCGTAATATATTTTATGTGTTGATGCCAATTGCAATCATTTGAAAAGTAAAGACCAACTAGTGTGTGGAATCAACTTCAGATATCTGTTGGTTTTGCATAAAGATAGGTGGATGAAGCGGTCGATTTAATTTGCGAGAGATCGGTTTTAGACGGATTGAAGGTAACAAGCCAAGTTGAAGCCGAAGCTGAGATTTTACCAAGATCTGCGTTAGGGACGAGTCATTTATTATCAGGTGGGGGCGGGCCACATACAAACTTCCTTGGGTAATTTAGATCCGCCATTTTGTTGCGCAATCAGCTCGTGTTGCCTCCCTTGACATTTTGCGGGTAGCATCCTGAAAATCTTAGACATTATCTACATGTGCGCATTAGCCAAAAACCTTTCGTACATAATATATTACATTTGAAACAAAGAAAAGATACATTTTCGGTATACGTTTACCTTAAAATGCAACTTTATATCTGTCTGCTTTATTATCCACAAAACAACATCTACTTGGTTTAATGAAAAATAAGACTTTTCCGAATTTTCCCTGGTTCACAAATATTTTTTCCTATTCCTCCGATGAATATTCAATATAAATATATATTGTTGCTATGGTAAACATACTAGTTTTAAAGATAAACATTAGCTCTGAAGTCACAGCAGGGGCTAAACTGCCACGCGCTTCCATTGTAATGTTTAAATTTCAACCTGTCAGCTTTGTGATAAAAGATATATAAATTGTCTTATTTATTCTGACGTGAGAAAAGCATGCCATAAATAAATAAATGGTATTTAGCTGCTTTATCTGTCCTAGTTTTGATAGTCATGAATCTATATAAAAATACAAATGCACAAATGCCCGTAGGGCACTAGTTATCGATATGAAGAATTAAACTTTCTTGATGTCAAATCCAATCATGGATTTACCATCTCAAAGTTTGTTGATCATGCTGATAACATATAAGTTTACGGCGGCAGGTTTTGTCATTTAAATCGCTGCATCCTTTGGTTTACAGAAAACTTTTACATACATATAAATAACAAAGCGGAGTAATAAGGATCTGACAGTAAGCATGACGCTTTAATAATATGTCATTTCGCTGTAATTTATCGTTGTTCATACCCCATTAAACTATGGTAACAAGGGGGAAACTGGATTAGTGTCATATCTGACTAGGAAATGGGTTTGGTTATCCTAGGCCAATAAACAAACACTCAAATTGCACAGAGATTGACATTAAAGTCAATGCTGTCGGCCGAAATCGTTTTGGGCGAATGTAGCCTATACACGCTTCCTTAGCAACTCACGTGGCGAGAATGGCAAGTTTCTTGCTCACCAGATTGCTGTGTCCACTGTAGATTTCAATGCTGTTAGTATTATAGTGCAACTTTCTGTCAAAGGTCGACCATGTGGCTTGGTAGCTCAGTTGGCAGAGTGCTCGCACGGTTAGCGAGAGGCCCTGGGTTCAAGTCCTGGTCGGGCCACGATTTTTTCCTCCCCTGTGACATTTGGTGGCCAGTGTGGGTCCACGGCTAGGGCCGCGAGCATCAAAAAGTGCATGTCTCGTTGGTTCCTCCGTGGTACCGGGTAGATTCGGGGACGAATCTAATTAAGCAGGGGGAAAATGTCAAAGGTCGACCATGTGGCTCGGTAGCTCAGTTGGCAGAGTGCTCGCACGGTAAGCGAGAGGCCCTGGGTTCGAGTCCCGGTCGGGCCACGATTTTTTCCTCCCCTGTGACATTTGGTGGTTCAGTGTGGGTCCACGGCTAGGGCTGCGAGCATCAAAAAGTGCATGTCTCGTTGGTTCCTCCGTGGTACCTGGTAGATTCGGGAACGAATCTAATTAAGCAGGGGGAGAATGTCAAAGATCGACCAAGTGGCTCAGTAGCTCAGTTGGCAGAGTGCTCGCACGGTAAGCGAGAGGCCCTGGGTTCGAGTCCCGGTCGGCCACGATTTTTTCCTCACCAGTGACATTTGGTGGCCCAGTGTGGGTCCACGGCAAGGGCAGCGAGCATCAAAAAATGCATGCCTCGTTGGTTCCTCCGTGGTACCTGGTAGATTCGGGAACGAATCTAAGTAAGCAGGGGAAAAATGTCAAAGGTCGACCATGTGGCTTGGTAGCTCAGTTGGCAGAGTGCTCGCACGGTAAGCGAGAGGCCCTGGGTTCAAGTCCTGGTCGGGCCACGATTTTTTCTCCCCTGTGACATTTGGTGGCCAGTGTGGGTCCACGGCTAGGGCCGCGAGCATCAAAAAGTGCATGTCTCGTTGGTTCCTCCGTGGTACCGGGTAGATTCGGGGACGAATCTAATTAAGCAGGGGGAAAATGTCAAAGGTCGACCATGTGGCTCGGTAGCTCAGTTGGCAGAGTGCTCGCACGGTAAGCGAGAGGCCCTGGGTTCGAGTCCCGGTCGGGCCACGATTTTTTCCTCCCCTGTGACATTTATTTGTCACGGACTCTTAAAAAATCTCACGCCCGGGCCGAGGATCGAACCCGGGACCCTTCGATCTAAAGTCTCGCACTCTACCACGTCGCTATAAAAGCCGGCTTGTACCGCAAGGCAGTACAAGTGTTTATATACCTAAGTACCTACACCCTGTGACATTCTCCCTTTCCATATTGAATTCGTCCTCGAATTCTCAGGAGTTACAAGAATCACTGGAAATGAGACTTAAGGAGTTCTTATGCACATACGGGTCATTTACGTTGGGCGCCATTTGTCACGGACTCTTAAAAAATCTCCATGCCCAGACCGAGGATCGAACCCGGGACCCTTCGATCTAAAGTCTCGCACTCTACCACGTCGCTATAAAAGCCGGCTTGTACCGCAAGGCAGTACAAGTGTTTATATACCTAAGTACCTACACCCTGTGACATTTCCTCAAAATGTTTTCATGTTCATAATTGTTTTCTTGTTTGTGACTTGTAGCCCGGCTAGGGGTTTTGGTCAAAATAAAAAAACTCTCAAACTCTCAAAACTCTCAAACTCTCGCTTACTGCGCATAATCGGCAACTGGTTACCGTCCTAGTTTGGTTGGTTTCTGACATATTGACTATTTACCAAGGGTAATAGGGAAAGTTTGTATGTGCGGGCGGGGGTACATTTTCATATGGTTCACTAAAATGTTTCCGACCCCCACCCCCCAGTCTGACCAGAATTATTTTTTCGACCCCCCCTCCCCCCTACCAGATAGGTGATAAAATATTTTATGACCCCCATCCCCCTCCCCCCCCCACCCCCCCACACACTATATTTCCTATTTTATGTCAGACTGACCTCAATCAAAACCTGTATGAAACACAACGAATATTTTCTTATTCTAACAGGTTAATCTGCGTTTCTTGCACTTTCTTCTGCTTATGGCCATCTAGAAATCTGTTGTCGAATGCGTAATAATTATAACTGTTAATGATATTAATTGGACCTCTGGGGACGGGGGTCGGGGGCGCAGCCCCCAGAAGCCACAGTAGTTTTGCTGATGAAATGCACCTGGAGAGCTGATATCACAAACGCAGGCATTAAATTTAATTGAGAACAAAATTGACAAAATCATCTACTCGACATGATTTTATAGACACTTTCATACTGTTGTTTCTAGCAAATCAATGAAAAGATCTTTTTTATATGGAGCTGCCCAAGTTTTGTGGATCGTTTCCATAAACGTCTTTAAGTTTTGAGTTTGAAGGAAAAGAGTTAGAAGTTTTAGGAGTAATGGGGGGTCTGGGTGCTTTGCTGGGACATTTTTAAAAATGAAGACTGATGGAAGAATTCTGCCCCCCCCCCCAAAAAAAAAGCCAAATAAAATATATGACCCCCCCCCCCTGCTCCAAGGTCTATTGATTTCCGACCCCCCCCCCCACACTACATCACCAAAAAATATTCCACCCCCCCACCCCCCTGAATGTACCCCCACACCCCCATCTGATAATAAATGACTCGTCCCTTAATGCAACCGGCTGCTGTGACTAATAAAGAGGCTATAATATCATCTGCGAACAATCGAATATTTGATCCAATAGGAATATCATCAATCAACGTACAGCAGAAAAAAGGGGGGCTAAAATTCAGTCAGAAGCAGCGCCAGGGAGGACAACTCGTTTTCTGTTGAGAAGATAATCTGCAAACCAAGCATGGACGTTTCCTGAGACACCAGCTGCTTGAAGTTTAGCAAGGAGGCCAGTGTGCCATACACGGTCAAAAGCGTTGCTGATGTCACAGAATCTTTGCCAGAATCGAGTGCACGACAATACTTGTTGTAGAGAAAAGTTAACTGATTGGCGATTGAGTCACCAGGAAGAATGCCAGATTGTAGAAAAGAAAGTAAATTGTTATCACGTAGGTGGTTAAATAAGTATTTAAATACGAGTCTTTCCAGAACTTTGTCTTCCGAATTGAGCAAAGAAATGGGTCGATAATTGGAGACATCAGATAGGTCACCTTTCTCTTGAACTGGATAAACATTACACTGTAAAATAATTCCGTAGATTTACGCGGTAAAATAACTGGCAACCAGCTGCCAGTCCTTTTCCCGTTATTTTTATGGGCGCCTGTAAACATTTGCAGGACTCGTCACGCAGTGTAGGGTAGAATGTGATAGGTATTGTTTTGGTCATACAGCCCTTCAGCACCATAAAGGTATTTCCGAGTGCGGTCAGTTAAGACAACCTCACCATATCGTGATTTCCACAAATGTTCTATATATACAAATACAAATACAAATACAAATACAAATATTTTTATTGGTCTAAAATCCAATTACAGGATTGTCACCATAAACATCACAAAACATGCAAATAACACATGCTGTACCAAATCTCTTATATTACAAACTTATATACTAATACTTATTAAAACTCGTTCTATTCACTTATAAAAATCAATATGATTATTATAATATATATGTGAATATACCATTCAATCCTATGTTATCATTAATTTGTGATTCCATTATTAAGTAAATTATTCCTTTCGTTATACAACTCAAATATAAAAGATATACTAAGGGCATTCAAGTCATAATCTTTACTTGACATTATGAAAATAAATTTGTCTGAATTATTCATAATACTAAATGCTGGGTAAATATCATTTATATTATCAAACCAAGATTTTCTGATATTTTCTAGGTTAGGACATGACAATACAAAATGTTTTTCATCTTCAATGTCTGTACGACACAACTGGCATATTCTTTCTTGCAGTGGTATTTTCCTGTATCTACCTTCCTCAATAAGAAGTTTGTGACAACTGATACGAATTTTTGCAAAGGTACTTATTTCTTTCCTAGGATTGACACTGGTCAATAAATACTTCTCAAGACAATAAGATGATTTAAAAGTACGATAAGTTCTAAGTTTGTTTCCATTTGCAGCATTACCACTGTCATCAAATAAAGATTTATTCCAGAATGATATGTATGACTCCTTTAACCTAACTGCTACAGCAGTCAATAGTTTATGTTTAGAAAAGGTTCCCTGATTTTCCCATACATGATAAAAATTAATTTTTTCTAAGAATAGCTTAATGTTATGACAAAATCCTAAATCACGACTAGTCTCATCATTATAAGCACAACATACCAATTTGTTATTGTTCAGTTCTAATACATGCAACCAAAAATTAACACACGATTTTAAACAGAATATTGCAAGAGGGAATATGCCAAGTTCTGCCCTAACAGCATTATTAGTTGCCGACTTATGTACACCAAGTAAAATCTTACAAAATTTTAACTGAACTTTTTCAATGGTCAATGTATCATATTTCTGCTCTATGACTGAAACTCTATACATAATCTTCCCTAAGCACCATACTTCACTGCAGTAGAGTAAAATAGGCTTAACACAATGTTCGTACAATTTCAAGAAAAGTTCAACATTCATATTTTCAGAAGCGACTGCTTTCCTTATGCAGAATAATGCTTTGGAAGCTTTTTTACACAAATAATTTATAGCCTCGGAAAATGAACCAGAAGGCTTAAAGATGATACCCAGATATTTATACTCATTAACAATCTCAACAGTTTGACCATCATACATAAAATAAAAACCCTTCAGTATTTTTCCTGACTTATTGAAAATCATAACTTTAGTTTTTGCGACATTAACATTTAGGTTCCATCTCTGGCAAAAAATTAAAAGTTTATTCAACATTCTTTGTAAACCATCAGCACTATTTGACAATAAAACAATATCGTCTGCATACATCAGACAAGGTAATAAACGTTCACCTACCTGAACCTGATCACAACTTTCATCAAAATAGTTTCTTAAATCATTGATAAATAAAGAAAACAGAGTTGGACTTAATATACATCCCTGTTTCACACCTGTTTTCGTTGAGAAGCTTTGACTCAAGGCACTCCCTATCTTAACAGAACATTGAACTGACTGATACATGGAGTTGATTATCTCTAAGAAAGGACCTGTGATATTATACTGTTCCAATTTATATAATAATGCAGCTCTATTAACCGTATCAAAAGCTTTACTAAGATCTACAAAACATGAGAACAGATACTTTTTCGACTTGAAAGCCTTATCAATTAGTGTTTTTAAAGTAAAAATATGATCACTTGTTCTACAATTACTTCTAAATCCAATTTGTTCAGGATAAATAAGCTCATTATCTTCAATATATTTATCCAACCTATTAAAAAGTACTCTACTGAAAAGCTTTCCAAAGCAACTTGAAATAGTTATACCTCTATAGTTTGAGGGATCTTGAGTTCCCCCACCTTTATAAAGTGGTTTTATAATGTTATCTCGCCAAACATCTGGATAAATTCCTGATTTTAAAATACAATTAAATAGAGCAACAAACTCTTCAATAAAAAACTGAGAGGAAATTTTCAACATTTCATTTGAGATCCCATCAGGACCGCAAGACTTACCATTTTTAAGACTACTGACAGCTTTTTGTATCTCGGATACTGAGATGCTTGCATTTAAGAGAGAATTATTCAGGCCAAGAGAGTCAAATATGTGACTCCTGGGAAAGTTGTCTGTATAGTTCATATTCAGCAAAGATTTGAAATGTTGTGTCCAGGAGTCTGGTGAAACATCTTGTGACGGGTCACCTGTATTACTTTTCATTAATTTATTCACTGTGGTCCAACCATCTTTAGGATTCCTTTTTTTCATTTTCAATTAAAGCTCCTAAAAGCTTATTTCTAAACTGCCTATGCTTCCTTCTGACTAAGTGTTTATATTGCTTATGCTCATAAAAAATTTTAGATCTTAAATGATTATCCCAGGTATTATTTGCAAGCTGACGACTCAAATACTTTAGCTGTCTATATTTGTTTAAACATTCATTGTCATACCAGGCTTGTTTTCTTTTACGCTTTATGCGTTTTTTCTTTGGCCTATCTCGTTGGTCCTTAAGGGCTGCACAGTTGAGTACTGATGATATCTTATTTACGATCTTATCAACCCGTTCTTGTTCAGACAAAGACAAGTCATTATGAATATAGGTCAGTTCTCTAGAAAATGCATTTTTGCAAATGCAAGATAAATTATTTTTGAAATTTGTCTTCTTTACTTCATCCCATGTAACTGATTTTGGTGCTTCTCTGAAATTATTTGCGTCTTGGTGACAAAAATATGACTGAATATTGACCAATATCAAAGCATGATCAGAAAGGGTAACATCAAAATCATGAACACAAAAATTATTTACATCTCCAAGTAAGGTAGCACTACAAATACAATAATCATCAATTGATGAGCCGTTAAAGCCATGAAAAGTTGCTCTGCCTCTGGTGTCTCCCAGGGTCCTACCATTCAGTATTCTCATTTGTGATGAAATGCATATATCTAATATGCTCTTGCCATACTCATTTGTGGACTGAGGCTTAAAAGTATTCCTTCTTCGGTGCACACTATCTATGGGGGTAATTCCCAGGGACAAAATCATCTAAATTATCAGTAGATTCATTGACAATGAAGTCATGGTCTTTACTGTTGATGTGGGCATTTAAGTCACCCATGATCATCACTTTACCCAGTCGACTGAATCTAATAACATCAGCATCTAATTTATCAAAAACACTTCTATCTACCTCATTTCGTCTCATATAGCTTGAAGACCTTGGTGAGATATATATTCCACAAACATACATGTCCTGTTCAAAATTAAAAAAGCTTTTGTGAAGTTTAAGCCATATCATATCAGGATGACTTTTATCAATAACTTTAACTCCCCTTCTAATGTTAGTTTTGATGAAGATAGCCAGCCCACCTTTCAGTCTACTAGGATTTATAGATCTGCAGTTTGAGATGCAAAAATAACCATCAAGGCTTAAGATATCATTTGAACTTGCATGAGTTTCATTTAAGATTATTATATCTGAATTAAGATGTTTTGAGAATTGAGGATTATCTAATTTGCAAGTGCGTACCCCATTTAAATTCCTGAATAATCCATTCACATTCCAGCTAGCTATAGATAAAGATCTAGAGCTACGTATAGTGTAAGGTCTACACATTATTACACTAATAAAAACAGAGAAAAAATACAGGCAGATGCCCGTAAAAATAACGAGGAATTGACTGGCAGCTGGTTGCCAGGTATTCCATCGTAAAATCTACGGAATTTTTTACAGTGTAGCTTCTTTGTATGAAGAAGGAACTTTGCCCTCACGTAGTGACTGGTTGAAAAGAGAACAACAGTTATAGATTGGTAGAAAGAGAACTGGCTACAAATTGATTTTTTTTTCGCTGTTTGAGGATATAAAGTAAGTTTAAATTGAAGTCACCGGTAATAATTATCTCCGAGGTTCCTAGTGAATCTACTGCCAGTGCTATAGAATTTTCAATATCAGAAAAAATAGTTAGAATTAGAGTTTGTAGGAGAGAGGGGGGGGGGAGTAAAACAGTCCAAGTAAAACATGTTTAGGCCTTTGGTTATTTGTTAATTCGAGTTATATGCTCTAAATATTACGCGGCTCTAAATTTTCACGGCGCTTATATTGTAGGCAGTCCTTTACATAAATCATAACACCTCGGACATCACCAACTCGTCCCTTCCTCTCAGGAGTATTATGAATGCAACAATACCTCGTTTGCATCAATAGAAGGCCTTAGCCATGTTTCTGTGAAAGCTAAGATATCAAATTTAAAGAGTACAGTCTGTAATATTTCTAATTTCGAAAAAATGCTTTGAACATTATAGTACACAAAAGATAAGTTATGTATAAGATATGTTTTGATTAGTTACAATTACAAATTAAACTAGTACGTAGTAAAAGGAGAAATCGTATGTGGTATTTCATACTTGGAAACTTAATGAACATATGTTTTAGGGTTAGATTCCTAAACTAAAAGACCTAAAAAAAACGTGACAAAATTAGCGTTGCACACTACACCGAGTTATGTGCATTTTCATTTAACGAAGTCATAGAGATTATGTTAAAATTGGTATCACTCACTAGAAAACTATTGTTAGTTCACTAGTGACTGCAATAACAGGGGTCATGCGGGACCTAGTCATTCGTTGGCCATTTTGAAGAAACTCTGAGGGATTTTCCATTTGTAACATATTAGAGACAAGATCGTAACACAAGATGATACTTCGATGAGGTGCCTACATGTACATATAGTCCAGATATTATGTATAGGTCATGACTCTTCAAGGGGTAAGAAATTTAAATCAAAACTCCTCTCTACAATTTTTGCTGTGGTCATCTGAGTCGATACAGGTCACTGTAGATAAGTGCTTTCAGATTTAGCATGTATTTTTTGGTTAATTCTAGTGATATTAAGTCCAAAATATTTATCGGTACCTTACCGACCAGTTATTTGGTTGCTTCAGTGTATGGAAAAACTTTCTATTCTATTCTATTCTATCCCATAACCTTACAAGGTCGTTAGGGCACCACAGATGACTTCGAAACAATCCCCTTCCACCTTGTCCTGTTTTCATCTGCCCTAGATGAGCTGGCAAAATCCATCCCTGTCCACTCTTTAATATTGTCTTCCCACTTCTTCTTCTGTCTACCTCTTCTTTTTCCTTTCACTGTGCCCTGTAGAATCGTCTATGCTAAACCAAAAGACCTTGAGACGTGGACAAACCACCTTAGTTTCCGTTTCTTGACAAGCGTCAGGGGTTCATCATAGTCTCCAATGGCTTCTTGGATCTTTCTGCGAACCTTCTCGTTGTTATATATGGTCCTTGTACGAAATGTTCAGTAACCTTCGGTAGCATCTCATCTCAAAGGCATGCGTTCTTTTCTCTGACTCTGCTGTCAAGGTCCACGATTCACAGGCATACATAAATATGGAAATGACAAGGGAGCGCATCAGTTTCACCTTTGATCCAAGAGATATGTTGTTATCTCTCCAAAGTGGATTGAGCTTGGTAAGAGCTGAAGTGGCTTGTGCCATCCTTGAGAGAACCTGTTTTGAGCCATCATCTGAGACAACTGCTCCAAGGTATTTGAAGCTTGTTACAGTACCCAGCTTCTGCCCTTTTACCTTGATCTCCCTCTGGATGCCAACTGCGCTGTTTGTCATCAGTTTGGCCTTCTCACAACTGATCTCCATCTTATACCTTATGCAGGTTTGGTCGAGACTTTCACCTAGGGCGTCTAGTTCCTGCTCTTCCTCAGCTAGAGCATCTATGTCATCGGCAAACCGCAGATTGGTAATATTTCTGCCGCCTATGCTAACCTTTCCGTCATGTTCTTCCAGAGCATCAGCCATTATCCGTTCGAGAAAAATACTGAAGAGGGTGGGTGACAGAAGACATCCTTGTCTTACTCCAACTGTTGTTCTGAACCATTCTCCTGTGCTGTCATTCATCATGACTGCACATGTAGCCTTGTCGTATAGCTGCTCAATGGTGCGAACTAGATTTGCACTGATATTGTACTTCCGCATGGTGGCCCATAAGGCTGCACGCCATACCCTGTCAAGGACTTTTTTGAAATCAATGAAGACATGCATGGTACAGATTCTGCTGATGTTGGAGATACTTTTCACAAAGGATTCTAAGGTTGAAGATCTGTTCCGTGATGCTCCTTCCGGCTCGGAACCCAGCCTGTTCCTCAGCGATTATCTCTTCAGCTTGTGGTTTAAGCCTGTTCAAGATGACTTTCAGCATGACTTTGCTTGAATGACTGATGAGGCTGATGGTTCTGTAGTTCTGACAGAGCTGTAGGTTGCCCTTTTTAGGGAGTGTAATAATCGGCGACTGAGTCCATGGGGTATGCCATTCTCCCGTTCTCCAGATCCTGTTACAGATATCTGTTAAAACGTTAACTTTACAAAATATTTACCCTATTTAGGTCAAGATGGCCGCTGATGAAACAATAATGACGTCAGCGCTATGACATAGGTTGTCACCCATGGTATAAGCTTTATCATTTTATTGATTTTTTGACAACTATTGCTTTCTAAATGCATTACTGAATTTCCGCCCGCTGTTGACAGTCTCTTTCCAAAACGTCAAATTCCTGTAACTCCTGTCAGGTGTGGGTATTGTGTGTGTTGAAGCAGTGCACTCTAGAATACTCCCTAGCTCAGCCTCGTTGTCATCGAATATCGAAAACTGGAAGTAAGGGATATAGTTGGCCAATTCCTCCTGTACCGCACTGCTCCTCCTCTCCTATACTGATTTCAGTCGAAGATGTTAGAAATTCTCTTAACCCTATATTCATATTTTACAAATTTTACTTCTCTCTAAAATATACTCCTGGCTCCAACATCTTCTACAAAGCTACACGTTTCTTGCAGAGTTGAAAAGTTCAAGATGTTGAGTCCGGTACAAAAGCATCAGAGAGGGACAAGGAAAAAATAGATAAAATGAAAATAAATCTAACATCTTCGGCTGACAAAAGTCTACTCCTCTCCCAGTACACCTACCCTAGATCAGAGAATGCTCAGCCACAGAAATGGATTGATAAGGATAGGTACCGGTCTGAGACCGGTAGAGGGAAGATGAGAACAAGATCCCACTCCTTTCAGTATCACCGTCCAGTTGCATATTCGAACGGTTTGAAACATTCCTTCTTCCCAGGTCAATTGTAACTTGGAATGGACGTACAACTGAAGCTGTCTCTGTTGAGACAGTGGAAGGGTTTCAGTCCAAAACAGTTTGAACCCCGGGTTGGGCAGGGATAGAGCATGTGATGCCTATCCCTGAAGACTGCTTGTCATTGGTCCTGTAAATACCATATACACTTGGTTTCTTATGAAACATGCGCCATACCCCGCGCCTGCCATCATGTTACTAACCGAGTGAAGAATCGAAAGAAAGAAAGAAAGGATTCGAATGGTCATCACAGGTCACACACAATACCTCTTACCTTTAAACAAATCATAGAAAGTGGGGACGGTCTTGCTCCCCCGCTCCCAGCCCCCCCCCCCCCTCCACCCCCGCGCGTCCCTCCCCCACATTTCGTTTCACATTCTCTATTTCGGTCTTCCTGTTGTGTCAATCGGAACACCGCTCGGCCAATTCCGTGAATCTGATTCACGAAATTGGCCGAGCGTGCTCCGATTGCCTGTTGGGTGTATATTCAAAACATGGACCGGAATGGACCTAATAACCGGAACGGACCTTGAACATCAGGAACGGACCTCACATTTTCAATCACAGCGGCTTACAGGCTTTAGTATACTTATCAAGCTAGATTCATAGTGCTCAGAAAATATTGATTCAGAATTAAGACTTTTTGCCGACGACTGTATTTGCTATCGTGATATCAGAGATAGTGAAGACACGGTGAAACTTCAGGAGGATGTAGATCATTTAGGGTGCTGGGCAAGGAGTTGGGGCATGTGATTTCAACCGGTCAAATGCAATATAATGCAGGTTACAATGAAACGGATCAAGAAGATCAATGCTTCCTATACCTTAGAGGGAACGATCCTCAATTCAATAACGTAGAAACTATCAAGTATCTCGGCATAACCATTACCAATAATTTGAAATGGGGAACACACATGTCAGCAATATTTGCACAAAGGCTAATAGGACCCTTGGCTTCCTCAGACGTATCTTGGCAGCATGTCCACAGGACCTTATTTAGAGTCAGCATACAAGGGACTGGTCCGCCCAGTCCTGGAGTATGGTAGCTCAGTTTAGAACCCCCAAAGTATACTTCTTCAAGATGAACTTGAGAGGTTCAGAAAAGGGCAGCTAGATTTGTAACGGGAAATTACACATATGAAACTGGGAGTATGACTGGCATTCTGGAGAAACTTAAGTGGGAATCTCTGAAAAAGAGAAAGAAAGTTACAGTGAAACCTATCTCAGTGGTCACCACTATTAAGCAAGCATGCCTTCATGTCCCAAAAGGGAAAATGCATTGAAACGTACCTGTATTGAGCAAGCACCTGTCTTAAGCAAGCACATTTTGATTATCCCTTAGGTGCTTGCTTAACACAGGTTGGACTGTAGTAGAATAATAATGCTTTACAAAGTTTTAAAGGGCGCAGCGAGTATACCCATAAATGACCTTGTTCCTCCTAGTAGGCGTACCAGGAATCATCATTCCCTGACATTTCAACCCCCATTGGCTGGAACTGACATTTACAAGTCCAATTTCTTCCCCCAGACTATTAGAGATTGGAATTCCTTGGAAGATTCTCTTATTTCTGCTGCTGAATGTGCAGAGGATTCAGTAACTAAGTTCACTTCTCCTTACAAGGGCTAGGGACTAGCTTCCCTGATCACATGCAGGTCCTAGTGAATGATTGTCCTTGGACGTATCACCAGTAAACAATTCTGATTCAGATAGTTTCGTATATTTTTTCGAATGTACTAACTGTAGCCTGAAAAAGAGTGATACAACACCTTGTACTAATTTAAAACTATTGAAAACATAGGGGCTTGTATTGAGTCATAGGTTTCTATATTTGATAGTAACCTATGACTCTAGCCTGATAAAAATAGTAATACAAACTCTTTTGTTTACAAGGTGACGTAAAACCATTCTCTAGAGAAGCGAATAGACAAAAAGAAATGATTTACAGGAGTGTTTATTTATACTTGTTATTATTTGTAACTCATTAAGAGTAATTAAGGGACGAGTCATTTATCATCAGGGAAGGGGGAGGGGGGGGGGGTAGGTGCGGCGGGGCTGGGTACATTTAGGGGTCGGAGGGTCGGATTTTATTTCGTGATGTACTGGGGGGTCGGAAACCAATAAGCCTTGGAGCTGTGTGGGGGGTGCGGGGGGAGGGGGTCATATATCTTTTCATGCATATGGGGGAGGGGGGTCAGAATTCTTCCATCAGCTATCAGTTGAAAAAAGGGCCTCAGCTTCTGGGGGCAACCCCCTCCCGGCTTCCCTCAATATGCCTGCAATTCCAGCTTCTGTTCTTTCAAACTTAAACATTCAACACATTCACACAAAAAGTCACTTCATATTCAATTAAACATATTTTCATTTATTTGCTAGTAAGGCAGTATAATACAGTTGTCTATAAAATCATGTAGAGCAGATGATTTCTTTCTCATGTAAATGTAGTGTTTGTGTTAGTGTTATCAGCTCACCCGAGGTGCCTTGGCATCAGCAAAATGATGTGGCTTCTCGGGGCTGCGTTCCCAGACCCCCCTAAATATTATTAATGGTTTTATGGTGCATTTACTATCAGATGTCTGGATGTCCATATAGGTTTGATGGAGGTCAGTCTGACATAAAAGAGGTCATATGGTGTGTATGTGAAAGGTTGCTTGGGAGTGGGGATTGGCGGGGAGGGGGTCAAAAAGGTTTTGGCCACCTATATCTGGCCGGGGTGGGGGTGGGGGGGGGGTCAAAAAAAAACTTCAGGTAAGACTTGGGCGGGGGCGGGGGTCGTAAAGATTTTGATGAATCAGTGAATCATATGAAAATGTACCTGCACCCCACCTGATTATAAATGACTCGTCCCTAATGCAGAGAACAATGTCAACGCTCCTACGTAAAGGGGTTTTACATAAAAAATGATGCTCATAAAATGGATTGTTTTTGAGCAAATTCTCAAAGACAACTACCTGGATTAAAGGTGAACATATGAAACCAAAATAAGATAGAATAGGAAGAGAAATAGTAAAAAGAAAGGCCAGTTCCTGTTATTCCAGGTCCGTTCCGGTTATTGGGTCCATTTTTTGTTTTTAAACACACCGATTGCGCTTCATTTATGTTTATTTGGCCCATTAGCCTACGATACGGTTTTAGTAACATCCACTTCCGGGCAAAGGTAAAACCGAAACGTCAACTTTTATTTTTACAAAAATTTGATTTAATAGTAAATCTAGCTTTCAATTTTAAACCGATCTCCTGTTTTTTGTTCTTAACTACAATCTTATCGCGCCTTTTCTTTGCAGGGATATTTGCATATGCCTTTTTCGATGCATTTTTGAAGGCAATATGGAATGTGTTGATATTCGTGGGTGGGGCATTGACTAGACATAGAAATTGTAATCTCTTTTGAGCATACAGACATGAAAACAGTAGCTCAGAATTCCATCTTTAGTGGCAAACAAACTCATAATGTTCTGCATAGATTGTTGTGTATGGGAAATGACAGCAAACCGTACCTCCTACACTTGTAATGTAATGTGGCTGAGTGGCTTGTTTTTCACTCCTGAATCTAGATCTATCAGACGAATCTTTGGCAAAACTTTAATAGTGGACTGTAGTGGATTCAAAGCCTTTACAACCAGGGGAAGTGGAACAAATTCGGTATCAAAATAAAGTTGAACATCTAATCTACAGGTTATCTATCTGGACCAACACCGTATTATGTGGAATTGAGTGCTCCAGCGCAAGGCTGCAAGCATAAAAGAAAAAGTAATAATTAAGGCTAAAATTGTGATAAAAAAATGAGTCAGTGAACTCCGGTTTAACGGCCCACCAACAACTAGGTCATGCGGAGACTTGACCTTGGTTTAAAGTCTCATCCTAAACACCAAAGAACAGGGCCGTCGTCGACTTTTGAAAAGTGCCACGGCCATGGAAAGCCCCGAGTGCCGAAGGTACGAGTGGGGGAGAGCACGAGAGGGGTATTCCCCTCTCATTCGGGGGTTCGGAAGACTTCCCCTGAGAAAATTTTTTCGTGCAGGACGACTCTAGAAGCGATTTTATTGCATTTTGAGACTAATTTCGCTTGTGAAACTCAATTGATTTTATCAGTATTTTCCTCCCATGAGAACATTTTTGAATTCAGGACGTCTCTAGAAGCAATTTTAATGCATTTTGAGACTATTTTGCTTGTGAAACTCAGTTTATTTTATGAGTATTTGCTGTATATTTAAATGCTTACTCCAGCTTTTAAGAACTGCCAAAGGTGTTCTCCGAGTGCCAAAGGCACGATAGGGGGAGAGCACGAGAGGGGGTGTCCTTCCTCTCGTAAGGGGGGTTTGGGGGACCTCCGCAGAAAGAATTAAGGTTGTCTCTAGAAGCGATTTTAATGCATTCTGAGGGGTGCATGCCATTTCGTCTAAACCCATTTCGTCGAATAGACACTTCGTCTAATACGACAATTGGTCTAAAAAAACGGTCTGATACGACATTTTGTCAACAAAAGAAATTAAGGATTTTAGAGGTAATGTCACACCTTTGTTATTTTTGGTCTTTTTTTTTATTTTTCTCACTTTTTTCCTCCAATATTTAGACAATCTGCCTGTTGTCTGCCATATTGATTTCATATAGATTTTTGCCTTCAATTTTACCACCATTACGTCTGATTAATCAAGAACTACAGGATGAGGGTGGCGGTGATAGTGCTGGTTATCTACCTCGGCTTGCAACTGTAAAGGTATTTTTTTCTTGATCCTGGTGTTAACTGAGCTTGCCTATGTTTACTTATGATCCCAAAACAGCTTGCAAATGTCTCCAACGCTTAAGGCCCCTTCTTTTCTTTCTGCTTCTAGCATCGGATACAGCGAGAATGTAGGAAACACCTGCCAGAGCTTCCGAAGTCACTTGATGATGTAGATTTGTATGATTATATGACTGGAAAGGGGGGGAAACTTTGTATAGGCTGTCGTAGATCATTTGTCTTTCCTTAAATGTGTAAACAAAATTTAGACGCAAAAAATTAGACGATAAAAATTTAGACATTTTTTGACGAATTTATATACTTTTCGACGAAATTTTGACGAAATGTCTTTTAGACGAAATGTCCTTTAGACGAAATGGGTTAAGACGAATTGTCATGGATCCCATTCTGAGACCAAGGCAAAGAAGAAATAATGGGGAAAAGTGGTCCGGCCAATACCATATTCGGCCGAATGAAAAAAAAGTGGTACGGCCAATACCATTTTCGGCCAAAAAAGTAGTCCGGTCATGGCCTGACCGCCCACAACGGCCTTGAAGAAGCGAGGGATTGATCTTGTGATCCCTGGATTGGTAGTCCAGAGTGTTATCCACTTTATTATTGTACTCCCTTTTTATATACTTAAGAATTTGGCATAAAAATTGGTATAATATACAGTTAGCTAAATGAGTACATGAAGATTCGTGAGTTAAAGCAAGGTTGACAAAATGCCGGCAAATATGTGTATTTTCCATGCCGGCGGTATTTAACGGTAAATACTGGAAAATACTGGCAGATACTGATTGATTGAATTGACCAGCCTGGAATTTATACAATAACCTTCACTCAAAATCCATAAGGTTATTTCAGTTAATATACTGTCAACTGACTGAAGTTTAGCAATTGTATCTACTTGTTTATTTAATAGTTATTTAGTCAGTGAAATTTTGAACTTTGTTTTAGGGAAAAAATAGTCTGTTGCGTAGCTGGACATTTCTCTCTGTGGGCTCAGAGTCATGGAGCTTTGGCAGTAACTACTGTTTTGCAGTCAATACATCTGGCACTGGTCTTGTTGTCTTGGTCAACAATAGCAAATATAGGAATATGGCTTATTGTGAATAGTAGTTTGGTACTGATGTGTGATGGTTCAGTTTTAGGACAGATTATGATAAATTATTCTGTTCTGTTTCATTTCTCCTAACGACGTTCTCCAAGTGGCTCAGCGGTTTGTAACCATAGTTGCTCACACTTGGTGCAGAGTGTCCATCCAATTATGACAAATTATTATCTGACTGCATACCAATAACACCTCTGTGACTTCACCTTAACTAATTGTCTAACCTTTGTATAAAACAGATAACCATTTAGACAACTTATTGTTTCCATCCTTGCCCCAAGCAATACTCTGCTCCCTTAAATAAACACTGACACGGACAGCCTTGAAACTTGGTATGTAGCATTGGAGACCCGAGTCAGAGCTCCAGATAAAGGGCATTTTTACATTTTCGACGCATGTAAATTGGGTAAAAACGCATTACATTTTTGTTTGATGCCTTGGGAAAACGTCTTTAAAATACTGGTTGACGCATCGTATATGAAATGGAAGCGTCGACAAACTCCTCGTATTTTGCGCATCACCTTATGGGTATATCTGCACAAGCGGGAACAAATAACTGCCGAACTCATTTGCATGAAATTTCCCAGCTTTACCTGTGATAAATGCGACAGTTCGGTGCAGAAAGTGCTGTTTGACGTAATTCAATATCCGGCAGACGGGTAACTGCATACACGTATCTGAAAAAATAGTACATAACAAGCCTAAAAATTGGGTGACCCAGTCCATGTTTTGGTGTCATTGACAGGTAACAGAGCAAATAGACAGACTGCTACATTTTACACGTGATAGCTTGGGACACAGTCTATTTATTTCCGGCAATTTCATTATGGCTGCTTGCACAAAAAGTGAGTCAAAATCGGTTCAGAAGTCGCTTTATAAGTATTTCCAGCGATCTAATCCCCCAGAGATATCATCAGCAGAGCTGTTAAAACCCATTATTTTTGGCCTGCGGAGTTCGTGCATTGACATTGTTGAGAAACGTAATAAAAACCCCAGGCATGTTGCATCTGGAATTCTGTTTTGACTTTATTGTAATATCTGATGGCAGCCGAACCACAAAAACTCCCTGAAAAAAATTTGGGAGTGAAATAACTACCCGATATTGCAGAAAAACTCCCTTGTCACAAAGTGAGGATTCAGCAACTCCCTGCTGAAAAAAAGTTATCTGGAGCTCTGCCCGAGTACTACCAAGATTGTTCAAATGCTAACCTTGGGTTGACCTTGACTTTTTTTATGGCAATATCAAATTTGCTTTCATTTTCTGGTGCTTTTATATGGGAAAATGCATATGGTTTATGGAACTTGTAGAAGATTTTGGTGCAAAAGTTGCTCAATAAATACAGTCAGCTAAATAAGTACATGAACATTTTTGAGTGATCGAGGTTAAGGTCATTCTTTGACCTTAAGCCAATGTCTCTCATATTTTGACCATTTCAAACTATCAGGTTTGTTCAAATGATAACCCTAGACTAGGCTAGTTTGACCTTTGACCTTTTCACTCAGGTGAGCGATTCAGGGCCTCAAGGTCTTCTTAGTTTAGGTGGGAGAAGTATTCAAAAATCATCTGTTGTCATTTATCTGAAGAACTAATTTATTTGATTTTCCAGCAGGTGATAAAGACATGAACTCAGGCTGGAGATGGCAGCAGGTGCCCCACTGTCCTTGAGATACCACAGTGATCAGCTGGGTCAGAAAGTTTCCACGAGTCTGCAGGAGTTCTTTGAAACTGGAGAGTTCTGTGATATTGTTCTCATTGTGGGCTCGGCAAAGATAAGAGCTCACAGAGTGGTGCTTGCTTCATTCAGTCCATACTTCAGGTATATCTGTTACTGTACTGACCTTTTTTTCTAATACCAGAGCTCTAGATAAGAGGGAGTATTTGATGATAATTAAGGGTAATTTTTCTTATCTCTCATTCAAACCATATGTTGTGACCCCTCATCTGAACCGTCTCAATGAGACGGTTCAGATGATGGGTCACAACATATGTTTTTATGCAGAAATAACACAATTTATCCTTAATTATCACCAAATACTCCGTCTTATCTAGAGCTCTCTAACACTTAACGTGCCATAAAGAACCATGCATGAAAAAGTACATGCACTGCACTATAGGGATAGTACAGGTACTGTTGACATTTAAAATGTAAACAAAACATTGCCACTGTTGTGTGACTCACCTGTAAGTGTTAACATACAATATGAAGTACCGGTAGTGCAAAAGGTGCTTGTTGGATGTTCAGTAAATGAGCTGTGACAAGACAAAACCAACAAAGTGGCATGTGTGCTCAGAGAAGACTCACTGACAAAGTTCTGACATCTCTTGTTTCCTGTCCTACTTTAAATCCCAATGGAAGTTATATGTTTCCAAACCACTGTCTAACATTATGTTTTAATCCACATTTTTGCATAAAAGGCGGTGCTACATACTACTGACAGCAGTTTTATAATGGGTGAGAATCCAAATTTACAAGGCATTTTACATGCTGTTATAAACCATATGCCCCCCCCCCCCTCCCTACACACACACACCCATAAAAGAAGAACTTCAGGTGGTATGGTTTTAAATCACACCATTTGTCTGTCTTTCCAGTGTCCATTCATCTGTCCATGTGCTTGTGGTAATTCAGAAAAAGACCTAAGGCAAAGTTAATCAAACTTCACTGAATTATCTTTCAGGCAAACTTTTAAGGTTCCCTAGCTCAAGAACAAAATGAAAGGTCAAACCTTGTGATCACAATTAAACGCTACTGAAGCAAATTTCACCAACCTTTACAAGAGGGTACATCAAACTAAGAAAATGTTGTCATGTCCAGGATCAAGGTCACAATCTGTGATATCATGAGCAGTACCTCAAAAATGTAATTGTAGATAATGAAATCAAACTTCACAGAAAGGTAAACCATTGTAAGGAAGTGTGCAAGATAGGGTCCCATGCCTAAGGTCAAGGTCAAAATGGAATGTCAAAGGGTAAATTGTGTGTTTCCAATTACTCAAACACAACAGAAGCAAAATAGAAAGTTCAGAGCAAGATGCAGCATGATGTGAAGATGAGTGGTGTACAAAACTTAGATTTTCATAGCCAAGGTGAAGGTCAAGACTTTATACTATTTGCCCTCTTGTCTCTGAATTTTCATTGATATAGCTTGGATAAAATAATTTTTGAAATTTTGTAGATTTAAATTTTGTTGTCTGCTTTGTTGATGCTTTAGGGTTTAAACCCATGCCTGCCTGTAGCTTTGTCAAATTGATATAACAATGCATATTTTTCCTTTCCTCTGATTCAGGGATCTATTCCAGCAGCCAACATCAAAACAATGCAGCGAGATTACATTAAGAAACCATTTGGAGGAGGACGCTGTCTGTCAGCTCATAAACTTCTGTTACTCCAGTGACATCACCGTTGACTCGAAATCTGCTGACAAGATACTTACAGCCGCTAACTTTCTGCAGGTGAAGGAAGTGGAGAAACTATGCATAACTTTTCTTGTTGCACAACAGGCCCTGAAACCAGAGGTAAGCAGAGGCCAGGATAAGGTGAGTATTTGAAGATAAGGGGAAAATTTCTTATTTCACCAGTAAAACATATGTTTTGACCCCTGATTAGAACCGTCTCTATGAGACGGTCCTAATGAGGGGTCACAATGTAAACTCAACCGAATTAAAAACGCAACACCTAATCTTTCAAATATTTCATGGCTACTGTCATATGCAGATCATTTTCAGCTTAGTTTCTTAACTCGACAAGGATTAACGCTTACTGTCCCAGAAATTCAGTTCTGTTGATGAACTGGTTCACGCTTGAGAGATCATTACCTATAGCTACCCGATTTTCAAAAGTCTCAATTAGGGATATGTCTGCCCAGGTGCTTGGAATAATGCACGCTTATGTAAGCCTGCGTTTGCAGGCCAAACATTTTCATTACCACCCATCAATGATTTTTAGCCTTGTAGAAAGTGTTCGACTCACTTCTGAGACCATAGATTATCCTAGACCCCGCGTTCGATGCGACGTATACATCCTGTATCGCGTTAGTTTTGCATCTTTATGAGACTTTTGAAATTCGGGTAGCCGTCGGTAATGCTCTCTCAAGCGTGAACCATTTCATTAACAAAACTGAATTTCTGGGAAAGTAAACATTAATCCCTGTTAATTTTAGAAATTGAACTGAAAATAATCTGTATATTACATGAGCTATGGAATAGTGGATAAATTAAGTGTTGCGTTTTTTATTCGGTTGAGTATATGTTGAAAACTTTAAGAATTATCTTCCAATTCTCAACATATGTGGGCCTCTGGGTAAGGAAACTATGTATATCTTAATGAACCTAGAATTGGGACTGAGCAATCAATGCATTCCCTGATCCCTTTTCTCCTGTATGAGGGCCTAGGTGGCCTAGTGCTTAAGAGCACTGATGCTTATACATTAGGTCTTTCATTACTGTGAGTTTGAACCTTCGCAAACATCCAGTTGAGAAAACTCTTAAATGAATGCTGTTACATTTTTCTGTGTTTTTTTTTTATGGATGGCCACTCGGCGCCAGGTGTGTGCAACTATGGTTACGTACAGCTGAGCCACTTGGGGAACGTCATTACAAGAATTGAAACAGAACAGAATCTTTCTGGGTTTTTTTTACAAGGATGACTAATATATTTAAATATATTTCTTCAGTTACAGGGTCCAGGTTTTTCCCTTCCAAAACAATCCCAAAAATCTGGATCCATCTTATAAGATGGATATAGATTTTTATGATAGCTTTAGAAGGGAAAAAACATCTCATAGCTTAGTTTCACAAGGCTGATTTAGGTATTTGGGACCATTTTAGAGATTGTAAAACACTGCTTTAAAGATGAATAAGTACAGTAGCACTTTCGTTGAAGTAAATATACCTAAGCTACTTAAGGCCTCATTAAAATGTGGACGCCATCAGTCATTGACATATATCACATTCTACCCTTACTAGCTTTGCTTAACACAGGCTTGAAGATGTCCCAATTTATTGTGCTTAAAGGCCTGCGGGACAAGCTTTCTCATGCTGTCTTGCTCCTCACCCCCTAGGGGCAACATACTCTTGGCTGGTTTATCTTGGCCCTTGGTGTGAAACGGAAGAAATGACGTTTTATTTGTGTTGAATGAAGTTGGCAACAGTAGACTGCAATGTTTTAAGTGTTTGGGGTATTGCCTGATCCTAGTTGTTCAAAGCATCATTAGCCTAATGAGTTTGTTAGGAGGTCAGCTTGTTAAGCATTATACTACTTTATAGGCAAATACACTGACATTTTTTGTTGAAAAATGTGAGAAGCTTTTGCAGTTCAAAAGCTTCTCACATTTCTTGGACAAAAATATTGGCATATTTGAGATATTATTGTTTGAAGTTTTAAGTAACAATGTCGTATGTTTTGAATATCTTCCAAACAGATGATCTCAATAGTAAACGAGACATTAAAATTTCAAACATACATATTGTAGGCAAATACACTATCATTTTTTGCTAAAACAATGTGAGAAGCTTTAGCATGCAAAAGCTCCTGACAATGTTTTGGCAAAAAATATTAAAACACTTGTTTTTATGGGTACTAGCAGACTTAACAAATTCTTTACTAACATCTTCATTGAGCTAAAAGTGCGTTGAATCACTGGGCCCAGTTTGCCTGTATTTACCATTGTTGATCTAAAACCTTAATATTGCAGGGTCTTGCAGCAGGGGCACAGGCACAGACAAATACACCACAGCTGTCTTTACACCATACAGATGCTTCCGTGAAAGATCCAAAGAAAGATAACTCTCATGAGCTGGTGTGTGCTGACACTTCAGGAATCGGTAGTACACAGACAAGTCCACGTCACTCCTCCAGGCCCAGCTCTGTACAGAGCAGGAACGACTCAGTCACCGTACAGCCTCCAGAGGATCAAGATCTCGATTTGATCGAAGTCAAGAAGGAGCGAGAAGATAACTCTGGTAAGAAACTTATACGCGTTAACTGGAGGGGAAAGACTTAGGTCATAATTAGTGACAGAGAGATAAACTATTAGGTACTCAACAATAGAGTATAGAAATATGCCCTGACCATGTATATTTATTGCCTGTCAATACAGCTTGAGAAATAATTTTTCCATACCAGTAGTCAACATGTGAGCTCTGAGGATGGAGGGCAGATTGGACCTATAACCTTAAAATGCAAAGCCATAATAAAGTGTTACCCTAATGACTCTAAATATTCGGACAGACAGGTCTGCGCAAACATTGTAGCCCCAGTTCAAACTGCTCCCAAAGGAGCAGTTTGATTAGGATCTACAACGTTTGCCATTCACTAAGCATCATTTGGATGTATAAACGTGTGTTAAATCCGCTTTCTAAGAATTTTCAAACAATAATTGTCTGACTTTCAGGCATCCGAAATTTTAAGTTAATTACAGTATTCTTGTCTGTCTGGTCACAAAGAAGTAGCATATCGATCTAACAGCGTCGTTTGTTAATTACAGTACCAAAACAAGAAATAAGAGGGTAAAGTCACAATATTCAGTGTTTTCTGAAGAACTATTTCGTAAGTAATACATTTACAAGCAACACCACTGACCGAGAGCTATTGGAAATAAGTTTCTGCATTGTAACACCATTTTAGAATAGTGGGTCACAAGAGGGACAATACAACAAGGTTGAACTTTGATCAGGCCCCGAGGCTATAAAAAAATTTTTTGTGCTTGACTCAGCAGCCAGCTGAGCGTGAAACTTTCTCTGCTGATAAATATGGAAATGCCAAGTGGCCAACTAATGTTGACATTTTCATATTCATAAGCAGAGAAAATTTCATACTCGGCTAAACTGAGCAAGAAAGCAACTACACTGATTAGTAATTTGCTATTTATTAGCAGGTAAAATTTCATGCTCAGCTGAGTGAAGCATGAAAAAATTTGTAACCTCGGGGCCTGACTGATTTGAATGGTCAGTGTATGCACTGGCTTAAGGTCCGTTTTCACACACTTACATTATTAATATTGCTTAGTATTTTTCATTTGTTACAGGTTGTAATCCTGCCAGCTCCTCTGGAAGTTCGAGATCAGATTATGACTCACTGCGCTCTTCTTTATCTGCCTTTCCAGGGCTTCTGTACTCACCCACGTCCTTGACACACCCACTTCTGAGCCCAACTCAGCCTTTTGGTGCAAGTCATCATCACCTGTTGATGAAAGCTCTAGCTCAGAAGCAGTCTAGTCCAACAGATTTCAAGGATTTAACTTCATTGTATGGTGGCCAAGGGTTGCTTAACCACTTTAAAGAAGAGAGCTTTCACACCTCCTCAGAGGGAAGTCCTATGGGTGGAATGCCACAGATGCACCAATGTCACGTGTGCCAACTTATTTTTACAAGTCTTTCAGCACTGAAGTCACACATGACTGAACACAGGGATATTTTGAATGTCCCATTGGCTTCACCATACAAAATGATGTCACCTGTTCAAAAGTTTGCACGACAAACAAGCACCACAAGTCAATCAAAAGAAAAGGACTCGGATGATGTCATGATTTCTGATGGGTCAAACATGTGTGGAACCTGTGGAAAGTGCTTCAGAGATCCCCAGTCCTTGAAATTTCATCGCTACAATCACGTTTTACGGTATCAGTGTAACTTTTGCGGAAAGCGGTTTTCTCGTAGCTGGAATCTGCACCGACACAGAAAAACTCACTATCGACAGCATGGAACAGGGATTGATGCTTCTATATCTGTCATTGATGTTGAAAATGAAAGAAGCGACCCGGCTGCTTATATCAGTGACAGTATGAATAAGTATGCTTACAGCCTTGATAAACCAGATATATCACCAACCCAGGATGATGTGATTGACATGACAACTACAAGATCTGAATTACCTGTATACCCTGGTCGAATGATGCTGCCTACGGCAACAAGTACATATGATGAACTGAATGTGGATGAAGAGGATTCAAAGAACGGCTGTGAAGAAGAAAAAGTGGAATCGAGAATGGACACCGAGCCTTATATGCAAGATAAACCAGATAAAATTGTTGCTGGAAATGTTGAGGAAAGATCAAAAGATGAAGAACAAATAGAACCAAAGTGATGTAGGTTTGTGATTAGTTGCAAAAGTATTATTAGAATAGTCTATATCTTTCTGTTATCAGTTAATATTTTGTAATTGTAAAAGTATAGCTGTTTTGTTATATCATAGGTTTGTTGGTAAAGGACACTAAAGTCCGACAATTATTTATTTTGTATTGTTAAGATAATATCTTGTTTCTTTAAAAGAAATCATTTGCCTTATGACAGAATGAGATATTTTTCTAAAAGTTTCAAATTAAATTTGTATTTTTCCTGTTAGTAACAGAGCTAGATTCAGGCAGACTGAATATGCTGTTAATGGAAATTTGAACATGTCAGAAAGTTTCTTATTTAATCCAAAAATGCTAACAGCCACTTTGAATTGTCTCTTTCTTTTATCCATAACCCTATTGCCCTCAGAAAAAAAAAAATAAGAAGAAATCAGAGTTCCTCTTCAATATTAACCCTATTGCCCTCAGAACGGCCAAAACTCTATACTCTATAGAGTTTTGGCCGTTCTGAGGGCAATAGGGTTAATATTGAAGAGGAACTCTGATTTCTTCTTATTTTTTTTTTTTTGGTATTATTTTTAGTCGGTAATTCTGTTGGTTTGTTTTATCTGTCTTAACTCCCATGTTTAACTATTTCTGAACCTGTCATAATATCAACCTTTTGTGTGTCTACAATAATTCTAACTACATGTATTGGGACAGATAGGGCTGAACACAAGCACTGACCCAGATCACACAGCTCCTAATGCAGGTGCCACACTGTCCGGATATTGAACAAAGACTAGATCATGGAAATAATCAAATTCGACTTTGATCGTAAAATCATCAGGTCATTCCTTAGGGCATCTAAATTGTCTTGGGAAGGCAACACGACTTCATACAGCCCTTGTAAAGCCAGCGTGTAGCCATGGAATAATAACAGTTGGTGATTTGACTGTAAGGAAAAAAAATGCAGCAGCGTTGGGTGGCACCCCTGCCTTGGGTGGCATGTTAAAGGTGCAGTAAAGTTGTATTAAAAATGAAATAAAGTTAAATGTACTGTTTGTTCTCTATAAATTAGCAGTTGAGCTTCTAAGGTCGTCTGAAGGCTTTTATAACATGGGGAGGTCATGATACACTTTCGTAACCTAGTTCAAATGCATCATACTCTCAATGCGACGTTGTGTAGCGTTCATGTAGCCATCGTGTGTACGTCTGGTAAATTTCTAAATAAAAGGACACATCTTCATATAGTTTTCATATGTGGTTCAAGGGCCATTGTATGACATTTTGTAGGCATTGTATTCTAATGACCCTAAATATTCAGACAGACAGGTCTGAGCAAACATTGTAGACCCAGATCAAACTGCTCCTCGTTTGATTAGGGTCTACAAGGTTTGCCATTTGTGAAGCATCATTTGGATGCATTAACATGTGTAAAATCCACTTTCTAAGACCTTTGGAACAATAATTGTCGAATTTCCGGGTGTCCAAAAGTTTAGGGTCATTATGGTACTGGCTTTGGCTGTTGAACAAGTTTTGGGCCAACTTTTTGCGAAATTCAAAATTTCATATTCGGTTGGTCATCAGGTGTCAAGTTCCGGACAGTGTAACACCACCATATAGGAGCAGTCTGATCAGAGCCTACTCTATTTCCCATTGCATCTGCATTTTTAGACTCATTACAGCCCTGAAAAACCAAACTGTTTGATTTTCAGGGCAGTCACTGTAATTATTTTAGATATCCCAATTTTTAGAAATTATACAATAATCTCTTGGATATCTCCTGTAGTGTATCTAATTGTATTAACTTTGCCGGTTAAAGTTACTGTTTTTGATTGATTTTGAAGTAGATATATGTTAGTTTGTAAATATGAGAATTTATTTTATATAGTAATGACTTTATAGATCTTACAAATACCCAGAAAAGGAAGGGTTTTCTATGGTAATACTGGGAGACTTTCTGTTAATTTCCCATAAAAAACATGAATCCTAATGCACCAGAGCTCTAAATAAGAGGGAGTATTTGATGATAATTAAGGATAATTTTTCTTAATTCTCATTGAAACCATATGTTGTGACCCCTCATCTGAACCATCTCGGCGAGACGGTTCAGATGAGGGGTCACAACATATGTTTTTAAGCAGAATTAACAAAAAATATCCTTAATTATCAACAACTATTCCCTCTTCTCTAGAGCTCTGATACACTTACGAATACAATGTGATGTCTGAATATAACTTAAAAAATTCGTAACAGTATATCCAGCAATATACTGTCCAAACCCAGAGATCAGTAGGGCACCTGACTCATAAGTCAGAGGTCGTGGGTTTGATACCCGATCTGGCCATTCGTTTCTCCTTCTGCTGAATCAAGAAGGGCAGTTGTCAGTTATTGGCGAAAGTATGTGCACTTAGTACTGGTTAACCGCTTAGGAAGTCTAAGCCTGCCCAGGAATAGTGTGGTTATGTTAACTGACCATCCCGACATGACCATAGCTGTTTACGGTGGATGTAAAGCACCAAACCAAAACACAGCGAAACATAAAACCAGACATCAGCAAGTGAAAAGTTATATTTGGTAATGACATCCAGCTAGAAACCCCTTACTGACATGGGATGGTGTTCTAACAGAGGCAACAACAAAACGTTTTTGAGAAATAACAAAAAATCCCAGGATTATCATGTAAACTGTCTCTTATCTGGATCTGAGTTTGGTTAGTGAGGACCTTTTTATTGTTTTCCCAGAGCTGCAGGTACCAAAATATTGGGGTGGAAACTTTGAGGTTTTGTGGGGTCGTCACAAAATGGGACCTCATTCATATGAGATCCTGCTTCGAAAATGTTATCTACAGAGAACTGCATTAATTAGGCCAGAGGACATGATTGTTTGTGGCCTCCTAAACAAAAACGAAAAAAACAAAAAAAAAACAAGAAAAAACAAAACCTATATCCATCTCAAAAGATGGATCTATATTTTTGGGATTGGTTTGACATCATACCCTAATGTACTTAAATATTGAGACACCTAAAATAATAAATTTTCCATTTGTCCCAAATGGAAAATTCATTACTTTTAGGTGTCCCAATATATACTCACATTACGGTATGACATAATGGCTACAACTACACGTTATATACATTATGGGTTTTGATGGAGAAACACACTTCTTTTATGTCTGAATGTATATAGGGAAATAAAAAGAAAGAATTCAATTTTGGATCTCAATTGTTTGGCTTCTGGTATGCTCTGAAGTTGATAAAGGCCTTTGTGTTGCTAGTTGATGGAATCAGGAAGGAAATATACTGTGATACCTGGATAAAGTATTGTTTGTTATATGACTGTCTTTGATTTGTTAAGAAAAGGTGATACTATCGGTTGTTGGTCAGAATTCCAGGTAAGCTGATGTTTTGGGCTTAACAGTGATCATTTTTTCTTAAATCTCCATGAAAAGATTGGTTGTGAGATCTCAGTAGTTTCGATATTGATTAGAACTCACAGCGTTTCTTTTTTATGAGAATAACTAAAAAAAGTCAGGGCCCAGTTGTTCAAATAGTTGTTAGCTTAACCCATTAATGCCTAGCGCCCCAAAAATGGGAAATAGGCAAACAGTGCAGACCCAGATCAGACGCTGCAAATGCGGCGTCTGATCAGGGTCTTCAGTTTTTGCCTACGACAAGTAGGTATTTTTCTTCAAAATAAAACAAAAAAATCTAAAAATAAACTAAACCTGACACCCCTTAAATGACAAATGAACTCATCCAATGTGTACAGATAGAAGAGTCCACTAGGCATTAATGGGTTAAAGAAGTCTTAAGTCAAGGATTTGTATAGTCTTCTAAAGCCTTCTAGTACGAATAAAATCAATTATGGCCGGGCCGCGTAGCGCAATCGGTAGGGCACCTGACTCATAAGTCAGGGGTCCTGGGTTCGAAACCTGGTCTGGCCACATACTTTCGTTTCTCCTTCCGCTGATTAAAGAAGGGCAGTTGTCAGTTACTGGCGAAAGTATGTGCACTTAGTACTGGTTAACCGCTTAGGAGGTCTAAGCCTGCCCAGGAATAGTGTGGTTAGGTTAACTGACCGTCCCGACATGGCCATAGTTGTTTACCGTGGACGTTAAGCGTCAAATCAATAAATAAATCAATTATGCTTATAAATTTTGCTGATAAATGAGAGAAGCTTTTGCACTACATTTTTGCTTACAATATATGTGAAAATTTAAGGTCTTGAACTAAATACCTTATTAGTTTTGAACAACTGGGACCAGAGTAATAAGCCCAAATTTTTGGCTTGTCTTGGGCTCTGATGTTGTTGAAAGCCAGTTCTTTTATAGTTTTAAATTATGAATGGGTATTGTTATATTTCTTGAAAAGTGTTATAATCACAGAGGGTTGGACATGTGTTGGTCACTGGTGTTTTTGGATGAGAGCTAATTAAGGATAATATGAGCCGCGACATGACAAAACCAACAATGTGGTTGTGTGCCCAGCACAGACTCAGATCAGCCTGGGCATCCGTCCAGTCTGATCAGAGTCTGCGCTGTCCGAAAGGAGGTAATTTAGACCCTTAGCTACCCTTTAAGCCACTAGCAAAGTGTCTTATCAGAATTGCTTTTACAGGTCTTGGCGGATTGGTAAATACTGCCTAAAACCAAGGTCACCATATTATGTCATTGTTAATTAATGGGTACATTTTAGGAGGAAGCAACTCTTTGATTGGAATTTTTGCCCCCCTAGTAATTAGGAGTCAACTCAAAAGACTGGAAGTGCAGGGCAGGTGCGACATAGAGTTCCGCGGAATTCTTGTTTTAGTACCAAACATGAAGGTTGAACCGCTTTTACAATGATTTGAGTTTAGACGTTTTTACCACTGATATGGAGACTTAAAGCGTTAGCAAAGAGTCTGATCAGACTTGGCAAACACTCAGGCTGATCTGAGTCTGTGGTGGGCACACAACCTTTTTGTTGGTTTTGTCATGTCGTGGCTCTTATATGTTTAATTTTCTCTTGTCATAATATTGACAGTAACCAAAACAAGACTGACCCTGTGAATTATTTAACCCTTAATGCGCCAAAAAGCAGACGACAAAATTTACGTCTGCAAAATTTGAAAAAAATGTCTTGTTCAAGCGATATCATATTGAGAATTCAAACACTAGAGGGCAAACAGTGCAGATCCAGTAGAGGTGGCTCATCATGAGCCACCTCATCTGGATCTACACTATTTGCCAATTCAACAATTTTAATTTTTGGCGCTTTAAGGGTTAATAGAGCCTGTACTATTGTTGGACTAGTCTGTATCTAAACTAAACAGCCAAACCACGTCTTTCCGCTACATGTATTTATAGAAGTGATGCCACAGCATCAGCTGGAACAAATGAGCGGCGACACGAGAAAATTAACAAAGTGGCATGAGCGTCCAGCGAAGACTCAGATCAGCCTGGGCATCCGCCCAGTCTGATCAGAGTCTTTGCTGTTCGCATGGAGCTAACTTAGACCCTTAGCTACCCTTTAGGCACACAGCGAACAGTCTAATCAGACTGGGCTGCTGCCCAGGCTGATCTGAGTCTTCACTGGATGCACATGCCACTTCGTTGGTTTTCTCATGTCGCAGCTCAAATATTTGTATTTTACTCATTGAATTTGCTATTCTTGAGAAATGACAAACTAAAGTTATGTCATGCTTGACATTGTAAAATACAAGATGGAAATAAATCAATGTAGTTTTCTGAAAATATTTCAATTTTATTTACTGTACATGTATTTCTATAAAATCATATCATATTTTAATAGTAAATTTGTGAAGATTTTATTTTGTTTCTATAAAAAACAGATGTTAGACCAATGTGACTTGTGAAGCTTATTTTCTTCTATGAAATTAAGAAACTTTTCTTAAAATAAGAAATAAAAAAATGTAACAAGGGGAAATGGTCCAGTTTCAAGTTTGAGATGTTTTTGTTTGTGATCCTGCATTACTTCACTGAGGTGTTGAGGTATTACATGTAAACAATAGTCTGCGAACTCTTCCTAGACTTCCCCATTTATCTGGAACTCTGATCTTTAACTGTCACTCAAATTATTAACATATAGTTTTGCATGGTAACTGTGATTACTGGTTAAACGTTATTTATTTAATATTTAATGAGATTATTTCTTGCCAGTTTGATTGTCTGAAAAGCTATAGAAGTGTTTTATATGTTCGTATTTCACTGTATTTTATATAAACTGTAGATATAGTTATTGCTGGTGATGTATCTCATGTAGGTGATAGTTTATAGTTTGATATAGGTTGCCTGAGCATGATGCAACAAACTTGTTATATATTAACCCATTGCATTCTGGGTATTTTTTGCCGTCTGCTGAAATTGTCGTCTGCATCAAAAATCAAGAAAATTCTGACAATTTTGCAGAAATGATGTCTAAGCAACAAACAGTTTGGATCCAGATCAGGCCCCACAAAGGTGGGGCCTGATCTGGATCCAAATTGTTTGTCCAGATACATCATGTGTACGTTATTATGTATCCCGAATGAAATGGGTTAATGGTGATGTAGAGATAGATCAGCAAAATCATTTTCGTTTTGCAGCCTTAGAACATATAATATAGGTATGAGCCACAACATGGCAAAACCAACAAAGTGGATGTGCACCCAACGAACACTAAGATCAGCAATGGCATCTGCTTAGACTGATCAGCGTCTTTGCTGTCCACATGGAGGTAGCTTAGACCTTTAGCTACCCTTTAAGTGCACAGCAAAGACTGTTCAGACTGGGCAGCTGCCCAGGCTTATCTAAGTCTTCACTGGGCGCACATGCCTCTTTGTTATTTTTGTCCTGTCATGGCTCATATATTGTATATTGTTTAAAAACATTAAAATAATAATTGTGGTATAAAACACGGTCTCTCTCCAGAATGACCCCAGATTGAAATCAGTCTTGTAATTCCACAGGGTATAAACCAGTCCGCCAATTTTCGCTTCCTGCAGAGACTGTCCGTCATATTTGGGTTCCACCGAGACTGTCTGTGATCTCTTGCTTCCTGCAGGGACTACTGCCCTCGAAAATTGGCTTCCTGCCGAGACTGTCCGCGTGACTGCTTCCTGCCGAGAGCCTTGGCAGGAAGCAGAATTATGCGGACAGTCTCTGCAGGAAGCCATTTATCATGTGAAGAAGTCTCGGCAGGAAGCAAGAGATCGCAGACAGTCTTGGCAGAAGCCAAATATGATGTACAGTCTCTGCAGGAAGCGAAAATCAGCGGAATCGATTATTCCCTTTGAATTCTGCTGTATGATGTTTTTATCTCTTCCAAGACAAGGCCAGAAATCTAGGGTTCTCTAGACCTTGATTGCTGGGGTTGTTCTGGGGCCAAAACAGACCTGGGCCCATTTGTTCAAAACTAATGTTTCTGTTGGGTAATATTCTGCTAAAATTTCAAATGTTAATTTTCAAATACGCCAACATTTTTTGTTGTAAAATTGTGAAAAGCTTCTTCCATTTTTTCAACAAAAATATCAGTGTATTTATTCATTAAGTCATTAAACACTTAACAAGTTTACCTCTTTATGAGCTCGTCAGGCTAACAATGCTTTGAACAACCGGGCCCAAAAAGGATTTTACTAAGTTGTTGCATCTTTGTTAAGTCTTTAAATCTTTTGCAGTGAGTCGGAAATGTTCAGGTCAAGTTTGCTACCACTAAACTTTCCAGTATCATGCAGATGAGGTGATCATGTTGATCTTTGTCTTTGGTGATTTGATTTTGTTTTAAACTGTACTGTCTCATGCCATGGCATGTAATTAGTGGCAGTCAAATAAGGGTCTTTCTGATGATATTTCTTTGATCATTTTAATGCCCCCCCGCCATCGGATGATGCCAGGGCATACAGTGTTTCGGTCATACATCATGTGTACTTTATTACGTACCTATGTATGTCTGTACATACATACATATGTCTATACATACATACGTATGTGTGTACATATGTGATCCTGTTAGACACAGATTAAGGTTTCTGTAAGAGGTGGATTTCTGGGCTCCTATTATTGTAGCAACTTGAAATTTTGTATGAGGATTTATATCTATAAGTCCAATAGGAATTTACAAGAATCAGGTCATGATGATCCATATATCACAGTCCACTGACTTCAGACTTAGGCTGATGATTTTGCAAGGTTAAGAAGTTTGTTATTGTAGCGATATGAAATTTTGTATGAGGACATAGGTACATGAATACAACAGGAATGTACTAGTACCATGTCATCATGCCCCGTATATCACAGTCCACTAACGCTTACTGCAGTCCTGTGCACAGTTTTATGGAGGTACCCAAAGCGAGGGCATCTGTGTATGTTGAACACATCTCTAGTTCTTGCTGCAAAACAAATATAGTGCAGAGTATTAGGACCACCTTGCCCAAGCATTTCATGATTAGATGTCTTAGCCTGTGATTATGGTGAATGGGAAGCAACTCTGCCATTTTCTAGTTTGCCTTCCTTCTCTTCTGACAGAGAAACTAGAAGAAATGACCCGACACAAGAAAACTAACAAAATAGTTGTGCTCCCAGTGCAGACTCAGATCAGCCTGGGCATCCGCCCGGTCTGATCAGAGTCTTCCCTATCCACATGGAAGTAGCTTAGACCCTTAGCTACCCTATAAGCACAGATTGATCCGAGTCTGTGCTGGGCACACAACCACTTTGATGGTTTTCTGGTGTTGCGGCTCAGTCATCAGATATGCTCCTTATCTGAAGCTCTCTTTTTTAGCTCACCTGAGCCAAAGGCTCAGGGTGAGCTATTGTGATCACCCAGTGTCCGTCGTCCGTCGTCAGTCGTCCGTCGTGCGTCGTCTGTCGTCAACAATTTGCTTTAAATGACATCTTCTCTGAAACCGCTAGGCCTAGGGCTTTGATATTTGGTATGAAGCATTGTCTAGTGGTCCTCTACCAAGTTTGTTCAAATGGTGGCCCCAGGGTCCAACATGGCCCTGGGGCAGGGGGTCTTGGGTTCGAAACTAAAAAATACTTAAAAATCTTCTTCTCCAGAACTGCTTGACTCAGATGCTTGAAATTTGGTATGTAGCATTGACTAGTGGTCCTCTACCAAGTTTGTTCAAATGGTGGCCCCAGGGTCCAAAATGGCCCTGGGGCAGGGGGTCTTAGGTTTGAAACTAAAAAAATACTTAAAAATCTTCTTCTCCAGAACTGCTTGACTCAGATGCTTGAAATTTGGTATGTAGCATTACCTAGTGGCCTTCTACCAAGTTTGTTCAAATGGTGGCCCCAGGGTCCAAAATGGCCCTGGGGCATGGGGTCTTGGGTTCGAAACTAAAATAATACTTAAAATCTTCTTCACCAGAACTACTTGGCTCAGATGCTTGAAATTTGGTATATAACATTACTTAGTGGTCCTATACCAAGTTTGTTCAAATGGTGGCCCCAGGTTCCAAAATGGCCCTGGGGCAGGGGGTCTTAGGTTCGAAACTATAAAATACTTAAAAATCTTCTTCACCAGAACTGCTTGCCTCAGATGCTTGAAATTTGGTATGTAACATTGCCTAGTGGTCCTCTACCAAGTTTGTTCAAATGGTGGCCCCAGGGTCCAAAATGGCCCCGGGGCAGGGAGTCCTAGGTTTGAACCATAGAAATACATAGAAAAATATTTAAAAATCTTCTCCTTCAAAACTGCAAGGCTCAGATGCTTGAAATTTGGTATGTTGCATTGCCTAGTAGTCCTCTTCCAAGTTGGTTCAAATGGTGGCCCCAGGGTCCAAAATGGCCCCGCAACAGGGAGTCCTAGGTTTGAACCATAGACATGTATAGAAAAATATTCAAAAATCTTCTTCTTCAGAACCACTTGGCTCAGATGCTTGAAATTTGGTATGTAGCTTTGCCTAGTAGTCTTTTACCAAGTTTGTTCAAATGATGGCCCCAGGGTCTAAAATGGCCCCGGCCCAGGGGGTCCTGGGTTTGAACCATAGAACTACATAGAAAAATATTCAAAAATCTTCTTCTTCAGAACCACTTGGCTCAGATGCTTGAAAATTGGTATGATGCATTACCTTGTGTCCTTTATCAAGTTTGTTCAAATGATGGCCCCAGGGTCCAAAATGGTCCTGCAGCAGGCAGTCCTGAGTTTGAGCCATGGAAATACATAGGAAACTATTAAAAAAATCTTCTTCTTCAGAAACGCTTGGCTCAGATGCTTAAAATTTGGTATGATGCATTGCCTGGTGGACTCCTACAAAGTTTATGTAAATGGTGGCCCTGGGATTCAAAATGGCCGTGGGGCGGGGAGTCTTAGGTTCGAAATTAAAATGTACTTAAAAACCCACTTCTCCAGAACCCCTTAGTGCAGATGCTTGAAATTTTGTAGGATGCATTGCCTAATCGTCCTTTACCAAGTTTACTCAAATGATGGTGCCAGGGTCAAAAATGGCCCTGCCCCAGGGGGTCCTGGGCTTGAACCATAGAAATACATAGAAAAATATTCAAACATCTTCTTCTTCAGAACCACTTAGCTCAGAGGCTTGAATTTTAGCTTTTAGCATTGCCTAGTGGTCCTTTACCAAGATTATTCAAATGATGGCCCCAGGGTCCAAAATGGCCCGGCCCCAGGGGGTCCCGGGTTTGAACCATAGCAATACATAGAAAAACATTCAAAAATCTTCTTCTTCAGAACCATTTGGAAATGGTTGCAAACTATCATGTTTGTTCAAATTATGACCCTAGTTTGACCTTTAACCTTTTTGCTCAGGTGAGCGATTCAGGGCCTCTTGGCCCTCTTGTTTTGTCATTTGTCATTTGTTTCAGTGCTTTAATAACACACCATCAGTAAATGTTGGAAAAGCATGGAGGTATACCCGAACACCTTAGGAGTTTAGTGGATGTTGCCCTTTTTAAGGTGTAATGACACATTTGCTAGGAAGTACATTCTTACATGGAATTACTTTGCCTTCTTTCTGCAAAATTAAAAAAAAAAAAAAAAAAAAAAAAAAAGCTCTCTTTTGACTGACTGGCAACTCTTAACATGCTTAAAGGAAATAAATTACTTTTTAGAAAGCAAAATCTTTCTTTTAAGAATAGCTACCATTGCAAACAGCAAAGAAAAAGTTGTAAAGCAAGAGTAGGGGGCTTTGTAGAAATGCCAACCACATTATTGATCTACATGTATATCAGTACCTAGTAAAACTTTAAGTTTCTCTCAGATACTGAAGTTCTAACCTAGCTATTGGTTCATTGCTTAGCCCATTCCATTCGGGATACCCCTTTCTGGGCAAACAGTTTGGATCCAGATCAGGCCCCACAAACGTGGGGCCTGATCTGAGATCCAAACTGTTTGCTGCCTAGACATCATTTCTACAAGAGTATGTTAGACCAATATTGTCAAAATATTCTTGATTTTTGATGCAGATGACAATTTCAGCAGACGACAAAAAATACCCAGAATGCAATGGGTTAGGGGAGAGGAATAGTAGTTAAATAGATGGTGTGTTACTAAGGTTGTTGCATGTTGTTTATATTGATGTATACTGTCATTCAGGAGAAAGTTGTGATATATTTGTGATCTGCAATTTCATGTCATTTATAATCATGTTGGATACTTGACAACATAACATTATGTTGGATATTTGATAACATAACATTATGTTGGATACTTGACAACATAAAGTTATGTTGGATATTTGATAACATAACATTATGTTGGATATTTGACAACATAACATTATGTTGGATATTTGATAACATTATGTTGGATACTTGACAACATAACATTATGTTGGATATTTGATAACATAACATTATGTAGGATATTTGATAACATAACATTATGTTGGATACTTGACAACATAACATTATGTTATGTGTTTTATTAGTTTCAAAGTGTGGAAACTATCTCTGGGACCTGCTTTTAATGAATGAAATAAAGTTGTTAATCAAATCTTAATATTTGTTTGTGAGATAGTGAAAAGTTTTTCAGCTGAAATTTTCTGGTGTTTTAACATTATTTATATTATAGTCAGGGTGTATCAAGATTTTCTTATGTCTGTCTGTCTGCACCAACTTTGGATGATTTCAAGCTGATTTTAACTGTACATGTTTTAAGGCTGTTAACAGTGGGACTATGCCAGTATTGGCTATGCACTTAATTGGTAGATGTCCTTCATACATTCATTCATCACAATGTACAGAGGATGGAGCTTGCGTAATCAGCTCAACTCATGATTTTCAGGAGATTTTTTATTTCATGCTTTATACACATACTGACGAGTCAACTCCAGTCAAATCTTGATTATGTCGTCACTGACGACATAATCAAGATTTGACTGGAGTTTTGATAAAAAATAAAATTAAATCTTACCTAATGGCCTTTTGAAGTTACTCAATTTTGGCAACTTTTTACACTTCAGGATATGGGTTAGTGTGATCAGCTCCTTCAATAGTGTTAAATAGATATTTTCACTTTTTGAATACATGGTGTAGACATAATGATGATGTACACATGGCTTTTCTAAAAAAGATATAACAGGTTTAAAGATGGTGATGAAATTAATTTTGAATGGCTAGCATAGTCAGTATACAGTTTTGTATGTATGATATCACACTGTGTGCAAACATTGTAGCTGTGTAGAGGATATGCATGGAATTTTTGTAGAGATAGAATTAACTACATCAATTGAATACAGCAAAATTCAGGCCAATAGAATATTAACCAGTATTTCAAATGTCTTTTTTTGATAACAGGCACTGCCTTTAGTGATGTGGAAGGCTTTGTGATAGGAACTGCACAGGGGCATCATCTGTTTTCTGGTTTGTTTAATTCTTTTACTTGATTTCTCCTTTTTCTCTGAAATGAAGCATAGATTGTGTAACTTATTTATTTATCTAGTCAGAGTCTTGTACAGAAAATATTTCAACATATATATCATATGAGCGGCGACACAAAAAAAACCAATGTGGTTGTGCACCCTGCGAAGACTCAGATCAGCCTGGGCTGCCACCTGGTTTTATCAGACTCTTCGTTAAGTGCTCAAAGGCTAGCTAAGGGTCCAAGCTACCTCCATGCGGACAGCGAAGACTGATCAGACTGGGCGGATGCCCAGGCTGATCTGAGTCTGCGATGGGCGCGCAACCACTTTGTTGATTTTGTCGTGTCGCGGCTCAATTATTTATTTGCAACTGTTCAGTCTGTACAATCTGTTTCGGAGCTCCAGAAATATCAACCTTTTGGGTAGAATTATGATACAGTCAGCTCTTGATATCTCAAAGTTGAAGGTCATCCTAACCTACTGATGTCCCAAAGTAAATTTTCTGTTCCCAGAAAATTTACTTTGAGAAATCAATAGTTTGAGGTTCAAGAAGTTGAAATGTGAATAAAAATAGGAAATACGTCCAAGCTATTTTCTTTGATATAAGAAGATACTTTGAGGTATCAGTGTTTGAGATATCAAAAGCTGACTTTATTCCAAAACAAACAAACAAACACATGTAGGCCTATGTAAAGTTCTTGCTTTGAGTTCTTTAATGTGGTTCTAAAGAGGTCCTACAAACAATACTTCTCTGTGAACACATGAAAAATGATATTTTGATGCTTACCTTAAAGTGCAAAAAGAAAATACAGAGGCCAATATTTATGTCTGCATCAAAAATCAAGAATACTTTGACAATATTGGTCTAACTAACTCTTGTAGAAATGATGTCTAGGCAGCAAACGGTTTGGATCTCAGATCAGGTCCCAGGTTTTTGGGGCCTGATCTGGATCCAAACTGTTTTCCCGGATACCCCTATAGGGGTATCCCGAATGGAATGGGTTAAGTGGTTCACAGTTATGGGTGAAGTTCTCTGTCAGTATATTAGGAGATCTTCACAGTGCAGCACACTACAATCAGATGTAGTTTCAGATGTAGTTTTTGTGCCACTCAGCCCACTTACTGCTTTAGAAATTCATGAAATCTTGCTACCAAATTTAGTTTGGACTCATGCAGAGATTGTTATTGAATTCACTCTTTACTTTCTGCAGTTTTTTCCTGTATTTCTTTTGCAGTAGGAAGCCTCCTGACATCGGTTTTATATGTCAAGTAGGAATTAAATTTGTTGCTTTAAGGCATCAATATGTATCATTCATGGCATTGAAGTATCTTTTTACCCACACACCATTCAGCCCAACGTTATTCATAATTTTATTTTCATAACAGTTAATAACAGCGAACACCATGTAGCCTCATTTGATAGTATGATTGTAAATGTAAATTAAGATGTAGCCTAGTTGCTCCAAATTGCAATGATGTTTTGCTTATTTTCTTGAGAACAGTGAAGCTACTCAGCGAAGCTACTTTTTCAGGTTTGAATGTCCAAATTATTCCTATATCTGTAGATACTGTATTAAAAAAAATTCATAATTTTGGCTACTTCTGCCAAGTACCGTAAAAATTCTAAATATTGGGATGGCAATAAATAATTACCATAATTATCCTAAAATTTGAACAGTTTGGTTTTACAGTGCAGTAATTTGTCCAAAAAATGCTAATGGGATGGCAAATATTGTAAACCCTGATCAGACTGCTCCCTCAGGATCAGTCTGATCAGGGTTTGCACTATTTGCTCAGACCTAACTGTCCCAGGATATAGACTTTTTACGGTATTTTTATATGCTGTTTAAAGAGGGGTCGTATTATGAAGGAGGTTTGAAACAAAAATTCACATGATGTTTAAAATCAAAATTCAATGGATTTTGGAAATGTTTGAAAATGCAATTCTTAGAACAGCAAAGTTTTACCTTCTGGTAATTGAGAAGGGAAATGAACTCCGCTGAGCCTCCTGGGGAGCATGGTTATGAGAATCAAAACAACAACAACCATAAATTGAACTTTTTAGAAAGAGCAAAATGAGAGTTTGAGGGCGAAATATGAAACCTAATTTGCAGTTGAGAGCAAACAGACCATATGTTAGATGTTGGAAGTACTTGTGTTGTTGCATGAGAAAAGAGACTATGTAGCATCTGTGAACAAGTACAGCTCATAATTAGGTTCTTGAAAGCATTGTTATCCAAATACAGTTGTTATCAATGATGTTTTTAGTCTTAGAGTACATTTATAATATAAACATATTCGTACCAAATTTAGTGACACAGACATGCGTTTCTGTATTTAATTTCTTCAGTGTGGCTAAACCCCAAAAGTTTGAAAGAAAAGAGATGATAGGCAGGTCTCGGCAGGCAACGAGCATCCCTTTCTGAGCCACGCTTACTCAAGTGTGCTTATAAGTTTTGCTGAGAAAAATATGTGAGGAACTTTTGCACTACAAAAGCTTCTTACATTGTTTTAGTTTATCAAAAAAATGCAAATGCTTCTCAGCCAAAAATGGCAATTTTTTGACATACAATGTACAGTAGAACTTCAATGGCTCAAACTCTGATGGCTCGTTCACCCTGTCTGGCTAGAACTCTTTTCTTGTTCCCCTCGAGGTCATTTTATATGGAAACTAACCCTGGATGGCTAGAACTACCCTTGGCTGGAACTAATTTTCATGGTCCCAAGCCTGTTCGAGCCAATCAAGTTCTACTGTATTTGAAAAGCTAATGTCTCATTAATTAACACCATTATTATTTTCTAATTACAAGCCACAGAGCCCAGGCCAGCCAGTGGATATGCATTGTCTGATCAGCGTTTGTTCACTATATAGTTTGCTGTTGGTCCATTGATTGTTGATGGGAATAGCTAAGACTCAGATCACACTGTGCAAATGATGAGTCTAGCACAGTCTAATCTTAGTGTTTGCTGTTCACATATGTGATAAGACAAGTCATGTGTGACTGTGAGATGTTAAAACTATTTTCTGACTTCAGATCATGTTTGTTACATAATTTGACTGATAGTTGTTATCTGTTATGTAATATCAATTTTATCATGGTGTTGAGGGAATTAATAAAAAAGTTATTGCATGTTACCTGGCTTTTCTTGTACTTTACATAGAGGATCTTACATGAATGCTCATGTATTATTGAATTTATTAAACGAGTTGGGGAAAAATATAAGATGCGAGGCTTTGCCGAGCATCTTATCGGTTTTTCTCAACTCGTATAATAAATTCAATAATACAGGAGCACTCATGCAAGATTATATTTATCATATGACACTAAAATCGCATTTTATTAGCAAAATTTGCACTAAAAGGTCACAATTTTACCATTAGAAAATGCGACGTTTTTATAGATGTCAACAATTAATATTACGACGTAATTTGCATGTTTAATCCACTAGTGGATTATCGTTTTCAATGCATGGCTTAATTACACTCTCAGGTGCGACGTCATATGATAAAGCAATATCAAACATGAAAAATTCCATTTGTCCTAAAACATGGTATACAGTGCATACCTTTATCAGACCGCTTATATCTGAATTGTTCATTGTCATTGGCAGACATGTCTAGCAAGTTATAGCTGTCAGCGTCCTCACTATTTTCCCATATAAATGCAGTGTCAGTGATTTTGTTTAAGTTCAAATCATCTAAGAGACGAAATCGAGTCACCAAACCTTCCTTGTTTCTATAATTATCAACTATCTTTTTGGATAAACAGAATACTTTACTGAGCATTAAGGAGTGATGTTTTTCAAGTTCATGTTTCAGCATCAGGCACAGGTTGTTGTAAATTTCTGCATCCTGATTAAGGTTAACTTCTACCATAGCCACCACCTTGTCCTCCCTTTGTTCTGTATCTGCTTGTGTAACAGTGATACTGCCAAAACTTTCAGGAATGTAGTCCTGCACAAGTGCATAAAGTTGAGTATCAAGAGCCTTACAAATATGTGTTTTAGACCCATTCACATGAACTTCTTGAAACTGTTTAGCAGCCTCATAGCGTAGCAAACGGTGCCTTACATGTTTCTTGACAATATCCGCTGTCACTTTTGTACATGTGAATAACATGGATAGGGACTGAAATTTTTTCCATTTTAATCTTAGCAACTCTTCATATGGTGTAAATTCTTTCACATCCTTTGAAAAGTGGTGCTCAAAAAATTTGATTGTTCTCCATTCCTCTTCGGAGAAGCTATCTTCATGTTCATGAACCAATGTACTTATTGTTGCATTGTCAAGTACTACCTGATCAGAGGCTATGCATGCACTGCCGAGTTGACTTTTAGCTATAAGTCTGTAAAGATCCAGAGTTGTCCGAACATATTCATTATTACTCTCTGACTTATCTTTTCCATATAACAACTCCTTTAGCACAATATCAACAATTTTTCCACATGCTTTGTGTACCTTGGAATGGTTAAAACAGTACTTAAGAAGATCTAAAACAGTTACAGCTTCTTGGCTGTCAATATTCTTTATATTCTTCAGTGAGCGTGCAACATGTGAACGCCTAATAACCGAAGTCCCTTCACATTGTTCTTTGAAATACTTGTAGAAGTCATCTACAAAAACTAGGTGGCTATCCATGTTTAGTTTAAACATATTTTATTGCCAAAAACAACTGACAAATGGGTCGGACCACAAGTTCTAACAACATTAATTACGGTCCTCCCCATGAGAATGCTATACAGGACAGATACAGGCAATGACATACATATAACATAATTTTGAAATTACTGATACTGCTTACCAAAAGACAATTAGAATGTGAAAACAAAACGAGTTGGAAAGCAATTATAACACTCACAACACATCTTTAACATCATAAAGAGATGTTTTAAGTTTGGTTCTTAAAAGAACTGATGTTATATAATTAATAAATGAGAAGGAGAAATAAGTAATATAGATCAATAAACCTGAAATAATAACAGTAAATAAATGTAATAACTAAATCAGCCTGGTAAAATAATAGAAACAAACTAACATCAATAAATGATAATAATAATAATAATAATAGTAATAGTAAAAAATAGATAATAAAGATTGATAAGAGATAAAAGAAATAATAGAAATAATAAAAAAAAATAAATAAAAAAAAAATAAGTAAATAAATAAATAAATAAAAAATAACAGATTTATATATGGTCTAGTCGTCCTTTGTCCCCATTTCAGCCTGACAGCGTCATCATTGGGCGGTACCTGAAAAGACAAAAAAAAAAAAAAAAAAAAAAAAAGCAACTATGATATATATCTCATTACTTGTACGACATACGGAAGTCCACATACGCCCTCTCCTGTCTGTTGCAAGCTACCCACTACAACAACGGAAAGCAATAGCAGTAAACAGCGAACAACACACAGCAGACCTACAAACCAACGCATGCGCACAGGCGCAAGCGAAAAATATACAAACCGCGATTAAGCAGAAGAATAGTATGTGGAGTTTCGTAATAACAGAAGTAGATATAAGAATAAAGAAGTTAACTGAAACGTTTTGTTTCCTTAATGTATGCATGAACATAGCTAAAAAAAATAATATTATCTTCGTCTGAGAGCTGGTCCGATCCGTACAACATAAACTGAACCCCAAGCGGGTGAAATCTTCGAGATAGCTGAAAGAATCTTAACCGTTGATTTATATATAAATCGCATCTGAAAAAATAATGTTCGGCATCCTCAATATCTATACCACAATCACATACAGGAGATTCTCTCAGGTGATTGTCATACAGATCTTTGTTGAGGTTGCTGCACCTATTCCTTATACGACAATGATATATGGATTCCACTCTAGTACCCTGAATGAAATATCTAGGAATTTTCTGTATGCTAAATAAATGTTCTTTTAATCTAGATTTGAAGATTTCAACAGTGTTTACCGACCGAATAGACGGGGGCAAACTGTTCCAAGTTTCAATACCAGACGGTATAAAAGATCTCGAAAAAACCTCAGTTCTTTTACTTAAAACACTTATATTTTCTCCACTGCGAAGATTATACATAGTCCTTTCATTAACAAGGGGCGGTAACAAGTTACAAAGATACTCTGGTGCTATGCCATTATACATTTTAAAGATTGTTACCAATTTTTGAAATTTACGACGTTCGGACAATGGAAGCCATCCAATTTCGCTCATGAGATTTTCAATTGATACTGAACGTGTCAGGCCCGTCACAATACGGGCCGCTTCATACTGAAAACGTTCCAGCTGCTGCTTTTCTCCTACCGAGCAGCCATCCCAAACAACTGATGCATATTCGACCAAAGGTCTTAAATAAGATACATATAACTGATTTAACGTTTTGCGTTTCAGCTTGAATTTTAAACCTCGTAAAACTCCTAACATTTTTGAGGCCGAACATAATATGTTCTCGATATGTGAGTGCCATTTACCATTGTAGCTGATAGTTAAACCTAAATGTTTATGATTTTCAACAAATGCTACAGGAATATTATTAAACAGTAAATTAGGCCTATCAATGTCTGTACATGAAAAAAATATTGCTTCTGTTTTATTGGGATTGAAATCTACCAGCCACTGACTAGCCCAAATTGATATAAATCTTAAATCGTGATTTAAAATTCCTTCAATATCTTGGACATTGCGTGATGTAAAAGACAAGGAAGTATCATCCGCAAAAAGGCGTGCTATACTAAGTAAATGGTCAACTATATCATTTACATAAATCAAAAATAACAAAGGCCCAAGTACAGATCCTTGTGGGACGCCTGCTTGGAGTGTTTTCGAATCAGACAAGGATGAACCAATAAATACTTTCTGGGTTCTCTCAGATAAATAGTTGGAAAGCCATTTTAATAAATTACCATTTATTCCATTCTGTTTAAGTTTGAATATCAACCCTTTATGCCAGACTCGATCAAACGCTTTAGAAATATCACAAAATACCATGCATGTATATTGTTTTGCATCAAAGCCCCGGCATATTTGATTGTAAATATCTATAAGCTGAAATACCGTAGAATGGTACGGCAAAAACCCAGATTGCAAATTATAAATAAGGTTATTACTCTGAAAGAAATTAAACAAATGTTTGAAAACAACTCTTTCCATTATCTTTCCAACTGTACTAAGTAAAGAAATAGGGCGATAATTGGATGGCTGTTCGGGTGGACCTTTTTTGAAAAGAGGCATAACAACTGCTTTTTTCCATAACGAGGGAAAAATTCCCTCAATAAGAGATCTATTAAATAATATCTGTAAAGGTTTTACAATTGTATCACAAGTCATTTTTAACATTTTATGACTTATCAAGTCTGGACCAGATGCTTTATTTACTATAAGAACTTTGATTACATCACATATTTCAGATTCCTTAATATTAATATTATTAAGAACATCCAAGGTTTTTGCATCAAAAACTGGCAAAGTAACATTATTGTCATTTAGTGTTGACATAGACACAAAGTATTCGTTCAAAGTATTTGCTTTTTGAAGATCAGTAAATGAAAAGACTTCCTCACCAGAGTCTAATGTAGTTTTAAGAGGAGGAATAATTTCAGCACCTTTATTAGACTTCATGAAATGTTTTACAAGCTTCCAATACTGTCTTGGGTTTGTGTTATTCGCTTCAGAAACAGAATCTTCAAGATTATTATAAAAATGTTCTTTAGCATGCTTTTTAAGATTATTTACTTTATTCCTTAAATGTTTATATTTGTTCCAATCATTAACATTACTACTTTTAATTGCAAATTTCCTTAATCGGTCTCGTTTTCTAGAATATTTTCGAATTTCAGAATCATACCATGGTTTATCATTTGGGCGTATAGTTACTTCTTTACATGGAATACATTTCTTTACAAGATCAATAAATACAGAGGTAAAACTTTCGCATGCTTTATCTAGGGTATCTTGCTCGAGGAATTGCCAGTTAGTAGACGAGATTAACATATTTAACTTTTCAAAGTCACCTTTATTATACAACCAAACAATTCTTTTAAAAGCTGTACTATGGTTATAACTAAATGGCATGAAGATATATGTTGCAAGGTGGTCACTTATTTCATTTGGAGTATCAATAACACCACAATGTAAAACCCGCATATTATTTTGTATGACTATTGGATCAAGAAGCGTTTGAGAAGTGTTTGTGATTCGTGTTGGCTCTTCTATAACATTTATCAAATTATTTAATAGCATGATATCTTTTAAGTTGTGATTATGGATATTCAATTGATCTTCGTTTAAATCACCAACAATGATAATATTTGCTGAAATTTCGAATGCTCTATCTATTGCTACATTTAAACGATGCCAAAAGTTCACTAAAGTATTAGGGGGTCTGTATATATTACAAAGTAAAAGTAACTCACCTTTATGTCTAATTTGTATCCATAAAGACTCGTCCAGGTTGGCCTCAAGTTCTACTTTACGTTCTACCAGTAGCCCTTCAGACACATAAATCAAGAGACCAGAAGAGTGAGCTGAAACATCTTTCCTAAATATTTGTTTTTGAAAGCCATCTAAATATAGGTCATCAGTCATTATAATATTAGTTAAGTGCGTTTCGGTAAAGCAAAGAATGTCAAAATCTAAAAAATTGTCTTTAATAAATTCAAATTTGTTTCTTATACTGCGTGCATTTAAGTGAAGAATCGACAAGCTGTTTTCTTGATCAGTTTGGTCAGATTCTGGACCAGGGTTTTCATGAACATCCCCAGAAAGAAGAAGAATCAGATTAATAACATTTTCCGAATAAGTTGTATGCTGTTTCAAAAATGTAGACTTAAATTTTACAGAATACCAGTTAATCACCTGGTTAAAATCACAATTCAGACTACTAGGCGTTAGCCTAGTACAACATACAGAACCTTTCTTGTGTAAGTAAAACAAGATCAAAGCTAAAATACGGAGTGGCACCACGCTCGACGATACAAGTCCTGAGTAGAGCTGGGGACATAAGACGACTAGACGAAAAAATAAACAATAATACAATAAAATACGTACATAAATAAAAATAATACATACATAAATAGAAATAATGAAAAAGAAGAAAAAATAAGAAAAGAGGAATAACCATACCTAGCAACTTCATAATTCAGTATAAAACTTTCTTATTTTCTTTGGACTTGATTAAAAAAGAGGAAATAGTAGACTTCGCATTCGCCGAACATTGACCTCACACAGATCCAGCTCAGCTCAAGCTTAAGCTGAAGCTGAGCAGCATACGTGTGACCTCAATGACAGGAAGCCTTATTACTAACTAGTCATCTAGCCAGCAGGAAAATTCAAAAGCATAACGTCATGCCAACATCGATGCAAGATAACAGTCCATTAGGCACGCAGTACCAAAACAAAACTGAATTAAAGCCGACTCGACGCCACAAGACGCCGAAGCAACAACAATTCAAAATTTACCTGCGCCCACTGGGAGTCGCCGCATCAACGTTGACAGGAACATGCATGACTGCTGTCCAATACAAAATATGAGAAAACAGGGACTAAGTGAACAATAGCTACAAAAGAAGCACAGGGACCCCACGCTAACAATGAGGGACCAGGATTCAAATCAGTCCATATAATGTGAGACTTTTAATATGCGTAAGTTCAAGTAAATAGATATCGAGGACAGAGTTGAATCTCAGGTCCGTCAGTGCACGTGAGGCCCCCCTTGCCACCATAAATGACCACAGTATATAACCGCCACCTATGAAATATAAAGAAAAAAGAAAAAAAAAAGAAAAATACACACACCTTGAACTCCAAACAGATCCCAATATAATACAAAACTAATTACAAACTCACCGAGCTATTATCCCTTAGAGCGCCAGAAACGCAAACAACAAAAGCTCCAAGAATGCCTCATTTAAAAATCTGGATGGCAAACAGTGTAAATCCAGATCAGGCGGCTCACGATGGGCCGCCCCATGTGGATCTACATGTACCATGTTTGTGAAAATTTTACCGCCTGCGATTCGGCGCCCTAACGATAGCATACACAGCACTATATTTCCACTACAACTCAGCTTCAAGCTACACCACATTGAAAACTTAAAGACTGTAAAGCAAACAAAGTAGATCCAAATGAGGCGGCCCATAATGGGCGTACTTGTCTGGATCCACTGTGTTTGAAAACTTTAATTTTGTCTTCCCCGGCATGCACAACATTGAAGCAGAATTACAATTTGATTTTCGATTTGAAGGCGAATGGGTACACCTTGATGTGGAGCCACCAGCCATCACCTGCTGGGAAGAATTTGCTCCCCACATGTGATCTGGGTCTTTGAAGATATAGAACAATTTTTGAAGAGTCATGTTTGATAGTCTGAAAAAAACAACAACAAAACATTTATTGAGCGATATAGGTAAAACATTTCACAAGTATGTTTATACTTTCATAAGGGGTGATTTTGATATTCCCTGTGAACGCCCATCAATATATCAAGTAAGTTTGACATGTAGCACTAAACTTTGATGTTTTAATTCATGTCAGAAAGAGCATCCAGACACTTAGAAAGGAACCCTACCAAGTTTTATATATGAATGTTCTGTTCTTTTTTGTTTTGTTTTGTTTTTTGTTTTTATACCCGGCCACACGTTAGTTGCGGGATATTATGTGTGTCTGTCCATCCATAGTACATACGTCTGTCTGTCTGCACTTTGTTTCCATTCGATAACTTAAGTATTATCAACAGATTTCATTCAAATTTTGCATACCCCGCCACATGTTATTGGCAGGGTTTTATGATTTCACGTTGGCTGTCCGTGTGTCCGTCCGTTCATCCGTAGTACGTCCGTCCGCACTTTATTTCCGTTCGATAACTTAAGTATTTATCAACGGATTTCATTCAAATTTTGCATATGCATTTGTGGCGGGGTTGTGGGGTGGGTGTGTGTGGGTGTGTAGCTGAGTTGTAGGGAAAGCAAGATTGTGACTTTGGAGATACTAACTTGCCATAATAATTAACTTGTATATATATTGGGACACATCTTGATAATGCTGCTCTCATTTTAGAGCTGTCTGACTTTGGTTTGCAATGTCTGCCCAATACTTGTTTGTACAATGTTATTTTGTGTGTTCATGTAGGTATAGGAGTTTATCCAAGTTGCTTAAGCCTATCTTCCCATAAAAAGGTCACAGGCAAACAATGCAGACCCAGATCAGACGCTGCAAAATACGTTGTCTTTTCAGGGTCTACAATTTTTGTGTTAGACAAGTAAAAACTGGTACAATAAAAGGCCATCGGCCAAGTGTCACAAACTGTAGCCCTTTATTCAGTTTCAGAGTAACTATATGGCCAAAACAGAAAAATATGTGTATTACAGAACCTGGTAAGCAAATAATAACTGAAGCCCAAGCAAACACATATACCCCATTGCTGGGCCTCTGTGAAGTTATAAAATACTTAAGTTTAGAAAGCCAAGGGACACTTAAGTGTAAAATCAAGTGACCGAAACTTTAGGCCCTTACAGAATGCCCAAAACATCAAGACTGTATACCCAATAACAAAATAACAAGGAGAAGAACTAAATAAGCTTATGCTTTCGTTCTAATCCTATTATATTTATGTATGGAACAATATTGTTATTGCCATGAATGTTTAATTTCTTGAAATAAAATATGTTCAAACCAAAATAACAAGGGCCATAATGCTGCTAATTTGAATCTGGTGAGAAATGAACAATGCATTAATGAAAATTCAGCCCATTAATATAAATAGTTCTGGAGTTATCCTTTTACCATTAAGCGAACGTCTATTATCTATGAAGGGGAGTAAGTCTGTCACTAATCATTTTAGCACATCCTAACAATAATCAGAATAATCAATTCACCAAATACTAATAGCATACCAAATTTCAGCTCTCTCGGTCACACGGTTCAAAAGTTGGAAAAATGCCAAAAACGACAAAGGGCCATAACTTTGTCAAAAATATGACAATTGAAATGCCAAAATCACATGCACATCTTCAGATCATGACAAAACATTCTGCATAATTTCAAGTCAGTGTGATACAAGATGTGGTAGGAGTAGCGGGGACAAGGTCTAAGTCAGCAAGGGCTGTAACTCCACAAAAAATGGCCGAAACAAACATTAAAAACCACATGCACATCTTCATATTATAAGAATATAACCTGTAAAATTTCAAATCAATCCGACAAATGACGTAGGTGAGTTGCGGGGACAAGATTTAGGACGGACGGACGGACAGAAAGACGGAGGGATGGAAGGACGGACGGACGCGCACACGGACGGACGAGGGTCATTTACTATAGTACCCCCCTCCGCCTACGTCGGGTGACAAAAACACTTAATTGACATATGCGTTTGATAAGAATAGATGATAAGTCACTTGGCAAAAAACTTACTAAAGGTATAAATTGGGACTTTTCTCGGCAAATGAACAGCTATATATGAAGTTTGAATTAATGTACCTTTTTCAGTAGGGTATGTTTTGAATATCTTTGAACTGGATGGCAAATAGTACAGGCCTTTATTGCACTGCTCTAAGTAAGGAGGTGCCTAAATGTTTCAGTCTGTATTTCTGTCCTGATACTTAGGACTTTTGCGGTAAGAAACAGAACAGCGTGATGAACTGCATGTATATGACATTCTGCAGGTTTCCCTTTTTAGTCGAGAAGATTGGTGTCTTATCTTCCTGTCCACCATTGACTTTTTTATGCCCCCGTGACAATAGTCAGGGGCATTAAGATTTGCTCCTGTCTGTCCGTCCCTCTGTCCGTCCGTCCGTTCGTTCGTCACACTTTATGGTATAGAGTTTGTGTAATCGACTCCTCCTACAGTTTTCAAGTGATCTTTTTCAAACTTGGCATGCATTGTGTGTACATAATGAAGATGTGCATGTGGATTTATCATGGGGCTAGAATTAATTTTGACGGAATTATGGCCTTTTGAACTTAGTCATTTTAGCAAATTTTTGCATTGTAGGGTATGGAGTTTGTGTAATCAACTTGTCCCACAGTTTTCAATGGATCTTTTTCGAACCTTGCATACATGTTGTGGACATGTTGAAAATGAGCATGTGGGTTTTTCTTGGAGCTAGAATTAATATTGACAGAATTATGGCCTTTTGAACTTAGTCATTTTAGGCAAAGTTTTGTATTGTAGGGTATGGAGTTTGTGTAATCAACTTGTCCCACAGTTTTCAATGGATCGTTTTCAAACCTTGCAGACATGTTGTGGACATATTGAAGATGTGCATGTGGTTTTTCTTGGAGCTAGAATTTTTACAGAATTATGGCCTTTTGAACTTAGTCATTTTAGATATATGTTTGCATTGTAGCATAAGTACTTTGTGTAATAATCAACTCCTCCCACAATTTTCAGTGGCTGTTTTTCAGACACTGTAGACTTGTTGTGGACGTAATAAAATGTGCGTGTTGGTTTTTATAAAAAAAAACATAATTTTTAAGGAATTAGAGCCTTTTAAACGTAGTCATTTTGGGCTGCATTTTTGCACCAAAGGGTATGAAGTTTGTGTAATGTTTTCAGTGGATTCATAGTAAATAAAATTTGTGCTTAAAGGGTGCTTTAGGGATGTACACATGTCCAATGACAAACGCTGTACGGGGGCATCATTAGTGTCTTACAGACACAATTTTCTAGTTTATCCTAAATCAATCTTAGAGAGCTATAAAGTGTTGCTACAAGGCAATGCATCGCAAATGTAAGTGCAAATAATATACTACCTTGTATGATATGATGTTGATGTGCAAAGCAGCTTCTAATACAGGTCTATACTGCCTGCCATTATCCATAGATTAGATATATGATAAAACGTACAATACAAAGAAGATAAATGTTTGGCATCACGTGAAAAGGAAACCAGCCACATACGTACAAGCAACACTCAGTTCAGCCTGGGCAGGTGCACAGACTGACCAGAGTCTTCGCTTTTTCATTTTTAGATTTACCATTTTTATTGACTGTATGTGGAAAAGGGAAGATCCTGGTATATGCCTGTACAGATGCACAGACTGATCCAAGTATTTCATCTTCGCACATCCGAAAGGTACCCACTTTTCACGGGACGCCAATCAAATATTTACTTACCAGACTTGGTTCCTTTATAGTCTCAGGACATCAGCTTCCACACTATCAGGACAAATGCGTCATTTCAGTAGTGTCAATCAGTCAACTCATTGACGAAGTTGTCTACACGCAAATACGCAGGTGCGTACTGAAATTCTTATCAAAATTGACAAAATGTTGCAATTTTATACATCGGACAAATTTCTATACCAGTTACCAAAAGACATGATATCCAAAATATATTAGGGGTTGAATTACTACACTCCCCCTCAGGGAGGATATATCATAATTGTGTGTATTATGAAATAGCTCCTAGCTACGCCCCTGCAACTGTTATATTGAAATTCACATATACATAAAAGAAATCCACAGATCTACACTATTTGCAAACAAAATATAATTCACTACATCCCTCAAAATTACCAAAATCACAATAACATTTCACTTATTTCATTTACTGCAAAGAAAGGCATGAGAAGGTATGAATGAGTTTCAGAGAGTATAAACAGTGATGCTGGGCTGTGTTTACTTTACTGGGAAAATTTCAAGGAGTAAAGATATCTGATCCATAATCAGCCCATTATAGCTGTCTGGCATGTGGTAGTGATAACAAACTGAAGAAATAAGCACAAAGGTCACGGTACAAAATTTGTACAGTTTGCTCGGGTTGTAGTATGGTCTGTTTTCATGTTTGCTCATAAAGGCATAGGCCCAGTTGATCAAAGCATTGATAGTCATTGATATAACAGAATGAGTTCAAATATGTTGGCACTTTAAAACACCCCATCACACGATTTCATATCACACATAAAAATGCCTTTAACTAATGTATATTAAACAACAGGGCAGCTTTAATACCATGCAGTCAAATGTCCCACTTACCCAAATTATTTGGGGTAAGAGGGACACTAATTGCGAATAAAATTTAAGCAGTTTAACGTTCAGTTTATTTTCAGTATAAAAGAAATATGGACGGACGATCGGCGCCCCGTTACTGCGGCTATGGATCCGTTCCGCTGAGGTGCGGGGGGAACGTCGATATGAGAACTGAAATATACACACACTATCAAAGAAATATGCATGAACTAGGTTGTAGATGAAACTATTTGTACTACAGAACAGGGAAACGTAGAAATCGAAGAAAAAAAATATAGGGATAATTTCAGTTATTTACTGTGGGCTTAAGTTATTTTGATATATTCATTAAGTCGAGTAGGCCTATGCAAAAACAGTATGATAAATATTTCAAATACTATATACAGAGCATTGACAGTAACAAGAGAACGTGTATGTTCCATTAAAAGTTAAAATAAAAATACCCCACCCATTGCATTTCCTTTGTAAGTGTTTTTTCCCCAAGTGTAATAAAATTCTGCTTTCGACAGTTTGGCTAAAATGTCATTATTATTACGTTGAATCAGACAACGGAAGAAGAAACAAAATTCAAGGAGTGTTTATTAATAAATCAACAAATAATCTCAAACAAAATTAAGTGGGTGGGGTAAAGCCAAGTTGTATTGTTTCAAGTCGAATTTGTTAAGTGAACATGAGCTAAGTGATCTTTTGTTATACCGGGTCGCTCCCAGCAAGATTATGTATACCAACAGTGTAAAACTTATTCCTGGAGCTTCTACATAGAGAAAACCATGTTAGTGTCTTTTGATATCAAGTTTATCAGGCGAGACCAGAAACAGCGTAGGAATGGCGAGGCTTGCCGAGCCAGTCCGATGTGTTTCTGGTCGAGCCTGATAAACTTGATATCAAAAGACACTTACTTGGTTTTCTATTTATCATGCATCATTAGAATATTTTCAGGTAAAGAGCGTCAAACAAAAGAAAAGCAAACGCAGTTTTGTTTGAACTTGTTGACGTCGCGAATGCTTTATGACGTAAGGCGGTGACGTCAGTTAACCAATCGAACGTTGATATCACGGCCAACGTCAGTATGTAGCCAATCGTCTTCAGAGATTGCTTCTAAAGGCATGACCTGATAACATTCACGCAAGCGCAGTTCCACAGTGACATGATATCACATTGTGTTATCATAGCCCTGTAATCAGGTGAGTTTTGCAGCAGATGCATGATAAATCAAAATATAGAACTGCGCTTGTAAAGTCTAAAGACTGGCGTCCCAGATATCCCAGTATATTGAAGTAAGTGGAGCATCTTAAATCACATGTTTCCCTGTTGAACTTGAAGTTTTCAAAAGATATCGAAACTGATAGACACCGTATAATTTTGACCATTCTTTTTATTTACCAACTGATTAAAAAGAAGTATGAAGATTGAAATAAAAATAACTGACTTACAATTGTGATTGCAACATCACAGGAAGACGGTAGTAAACTGACGTCACGTCAGATTGAGATAGGTTACGTATCTGTAGTTCTATGTAGAAGTGTTGTTGGGCAGTTTTAAAAATTTTCATACAGAAAAATTACCACGCTATATGTTTAAGACAAGAGTGTTGAATTATCACCTAAAGATACCTTTTAATACATTATTTTCATTTTTATAATGTTACTCGTGCGTGTGCCCTCTACATAGCGTCACTTCAGTTATACCTTACGTCAGGATTTTTTTTTTTTACAAATGGTTTGATAAATGTTGGCTCATATAACAATAATACTTTAGCTCGACTTTAGACAATGACCCTTGTTTTCCCTTGCGTGAGTGATGTAATTGTATCTCGATGGAAAGGCAAACTTATGACGATGGTTCAAACTGACCAATGCTGCTATATCTTTACGCAAATGAATGAATGAGCCTATTTCAGGGGCCGTATTCATAAAACGACTTAAGTGGTTGCTATGCTGTTGCTAAGGCTAAATTTCTTTGAAGGAGATTACCTACAACTATGAAATTTGCTCTGGAGGAACAGTCTTACTAAGACTGTTCCTCAAGACCAAATTTCATAGTTGTAGGGAATCTCCTTTATAGATATTTAGCCTTAGCAACCGCATAGCAACGACTTAAGTGGCTTTATGAATACGACCCCAGACCTTCTTATTAAAAATGCTAGCAGTGCATAATTTTGAATACCAAAGAATCATAGGAATATTACTTCCAACAAAGAAATAGAAATGCTTTGTCAATATTTATTGTCTTGGTAAGTATGTACCATATGTTTGGTCAGGCGCGCATAGAATAAAAGGTGTCTCAATCTATCTATCTCTTCATACGGCATACACCCTTATATGAGTATTACGTTCCGGGTTCCCGCGACATGCGATAAAAGTAAAGAATTTAAAAACAGATGACAGTGAGAGTGGATTTGAAATTGTTAGTATTAGTGTATTATGCAGTAGAATCAAAGGTGAGGATAAAAACAGCAGTATGATAAGTTTAGGGTTTCAAGTGGCACACCTGACTGACAGCCCGCTTGAAGCTGTCAGGGTCTGTCAGGGTGGCGATGGATGCTGGAAGACTGTTCCACTGAACGACTGCGAGAGGATAAAATGAGTACTTGTAGTAGTCAGTGCGGGTAGGTATCTGTATGTAGGCCCGTGAATGGTAGGTCCGGGAAGCACGAGTGAGTGGGGTGACATATGATGGGAGAGGTATTGCTACATAACCATAAATAATCTTGTGAAAGAGGACCAGTCGGGAATGAGCACGCCGCTGCTCAAGAGTAAGCCATCCAAGTTTTCCTATAATGTCTGTGACGCTTGAGTAGGGTGTATAATCCCCAAGAACCCATCGAACAGCCCGTCTCTGTACGCTCTCAATTTTTTTTGTATACATCCTTAGTATGAGGGTCCCAGACTGGAGCGGCATACTTTAGCTGGGGTCTGACAATGACCTTATATGCTTTTTCTCTAAGTTCTGGATTTCTTGCCTTTAAGTTCCTTCTCAAAAACCCAAGTGATTTATTGGCGGCATTAGTTATTCTGGTGACATGGGTTTTCCAAGATACGTCATTGGCAATGTCAACATCCAGGTATCTGGCGCAGTCAACCACCTCAAGAGTTACACCATGTAGGGTGTATGTTGTAGGGAGGGGGGACCTTGACCTGGTAATGTGTAATACCTGACACTTGGTAGGGTTAAACTCCATGTCCCATACTTTTTCCCAATCTTGGAGGATGTCTAAGTCAGTTTGCAGCTGCTCAGACTCAGCTAGCTTTGTAATGGCTAGATAAGCTGCCGTATCATCGGCGAAAAGTCTTACCTGTGATTTTACCTTATCCGGCAGGTCATTTATGTAGGCAAAGAAGAGGATTGGACCGAGGACTGATCCCTGTTGGACACCTGATGTTACTGGTACCTCTTCGGAACTATTCCCCTCAAGGACGACAGTCTGTGACCAACCGTTAAGGAAAGCCCTGATCCAGGATAAGGTGGTGCCTCTGATTCCGTAGTTGTGGAGTTTGAGAATTAGCTTTTCATGATTAATCTTATCGAAGGCTTTGCTGAAGTCAAGCAGTATGACATCAGTCTGCTTGCCATCCTTCAGGTTTTTATGCACGTCCTCAATAAGCATGGTCAAATCTATTTGTTGCAAACATTCCCAGTTACTCCATTGTCTCAGTTACCCTAATTTTATTTCACCCTACCATGCAATGTCACCTTGCGTGGCACGCCAAAATATTGTTGTAGTTTTTTAAAAAGAACATCCATACATGATTTATCTGGAGTAGCCGAAGTGTGGGCGTTTTGCCCCAAAAGGCATTATTTTTCTGGTCTATAAATAGGTTTTTAACAAATGCACATAATAAGATTTCGAGACAGAGTAGACATCGCTTAGACTTCATCTTGCAAACAGACTGTTGCAAATTTAATAATTATTAAGTTCTCTTAGCAAGATGAACTGCAAGAAAATTTTCAGTCATTCCTATTCCCAGGAAACTGCACAAAATGTTTAAATTCATGATAAAAAGCTACAAGTAGATGCGCTTCTTCAAAGTGTCTGTTGATAAAGAGTCCTATGGTCTGTAATATATGTTTCAATAACACTTTACTCCCTAAACCATATGGATTTTTATATTAAAGGCTTGGGCGTTTTACCCCGCATGGGCGTTTTGCCCCACCTTACCCTACTTATAGCCTACAGTCAAGCGCACTAAAATGCTGGAGGCATCTCTATTTATTTTTCGAGATCATTCTTAAATACAAAGTTACATATTTTATGCACACGGATTCGAAATCTGCAATAATTATTCTTTCTTTTGATATATATTTTAACGGGAAAAACGTTGAAAGAATTGGGACAATTTAAATATATTTGTAGATTATTTGATGTTTTTTTGCGCGAAAAACCCAGTATATCTACTGTATTTACTAAAAAATATCGATTTTTCATGATCAAAAGAATGGATTTGTTGCTCTCGCTCAAAGGCCCAAAATTGTCAAAAAACACATAGTTTGCTACAGTGACAAAATATAAATCGTATCAGTCACTCGTGAATCGATACGATATTGTTTCACTGTAGACAGCATCACTTTTATTTGTTCTAGATATGCATTGAATTCACTACTAAGTATAAAATAAATCTAGCTTTCGTCGAAAAGTTCTACGGGTAGCTGCAGATTTACAAGTCGTCTGTTGCAGCCGTTCAGAAACTCTGTGATACTAAATCATATTGCATGACATACAAATTCCCACAGCGCTGGTTTAGACAGAAGTTTTATCCACTGGTATTAGAAGCATCAGATAATGAGCAGTGTTCGTAGATCCGTCAATCATGTGATCCGCCAAACATATCACCTTTTACAGCAGTACTCTTGTTCCAGAACGATGAAATATATTGCGCGGCTTTCGGTTGACCATCGATTTCTCAGTGTGATTATAATGCACTGTTAGTTGCTCTTCGGAGTTTGCCTTGCCCGCCCCACTCGCTTCCCGTCACTAGACATTTGTACCATAAACAATAAACATGAAACACTGCCTTTCGTTCAGTTTGACGGACAATGTTTCAACAGACAATTTCCTTGTCAAATATTGACTAAATATAATATTGAATCTGCTCTTATTCCGTCATAAAAGGTGTTAATTTAATCGTTTCCATAGTAACCGACATGCATCTGTTTGTAATTTAGTATCAATGACTTAAAGCATTCTCGATCAATATATTTTTCTAACAGCACACCAGTTGTTGTCATAGATTTTTGTTGTATAATGATCCTTCGTCATATAGCAGCATATGCTGTCGGTAAGAATATTGGTACATGGCTCATTAATATAAAGTATTAAGAACTCTATTTCCATATGGACGCCATGTACGGACGCATCTTTCGGCAGAACATTGGCTGAGTATTGGAATATCGGTTATTTTTAGAAACTCACTGCACCAGAGAGAGTTCAATAAGCCTAAGTCTGCGATATTCTGAGGGTGAATCATAAGTAGAAGACATAGTGGTATAATACAGATTCTCGCCAATATATATCACAGTGTTTTGATATAGAACCATATAACTGAAGTAATGGTTTACTCGGATATAAATTGTCTTCTGCCGACTTGAAAAGCAGACGATAAAGATGAAAACTATAGTTGCTGCTCACGTTGTGTTATTTCCCGTCTTTCTTGGAAAAGGTATGTTTATAACTGTTTAAACAGCTGTTATCTTAGAAAATGTAAACAAGTAGCCTATATATTTTGTTTTGTAGTTGCTTCTCGTATTCATGGTAAACAGCATGCTTCATTCAGAGGTTAAACTGGAGAATGTGATAGAGTATATCGAGTCTCTATAGTTATATCTGCCCACCTCCCTCTCGCACATGGAGGCGGGCTGCTAACAATAAACAGCATAATCTACCACCTGCTAGGATATTAAACCCCATTCTATTTGGGGAGGCAGATCGTAGGTTAAATGGTCGCAAATTGCGTTTAACGACTCTGCTTACGCGTCGCGGTAAGACGAAATTTGCGACCAAAATACAATGATTTACCCCCCCCCCCCCTCCTTTGAGTACAGCTCTCTCATACGTCGAGATCGTAGAACCGCAACGCAGCGCGTTTGTAGTGTCCACTGGTAGTGTCAGCTCTTTCAGGTGAACAGCTATCTGTCCATGTACTTCCCGCCAATTTACAAAAGGGAAACAAATATTATAACTTCTTGTTTTCATCCCTGCCCGACGAAGCTCTTACAAACGGGAGCTGGGGTCTACTCTTAAAGGAGAGAATTTTATCCCGGGGGAACAAACCCTTATAAAGAATGGAGGCAAAATGAAAGAATTGCTTCTCCTGAAATAATATTGCAACTTCCAGAGTGTAGTTTTCGTTACAGTTCTTAGTTGCATGACGGACTTACATACATAGAACTTGCGAATTTTATGTTTATATTCATGGCATATTTATGCGTTCCATTATGGAATAGTTATGCATTCGTTACTGCCTGCCGATGTGTTCCTTCGTGACTGTAGAGCGTCACATGTTTGATTATTGTTGCTTGCTAATCCCGTGAAAAATTAGGACGCCATAAAATCTCAGGAAAATCCCGTATAATTGTCTTTTTTTTTCATGAACATTTTGCGATAAGAAGTCCCGTGAAATTTACAGATCTGAAGAATGAAATATCATTTTTAAACTGACAGAAATGTTTATTATTATTATTATTATTATTATTATTATTATTATTATTATTATTATTATTATTATTATTTTAATTTACAGAAGATGATTTCCCTGGACCCTAGAATTCCTACTCTTTGTATGTACATGTATTGCAAACCTACGTTCCTTACCGTTTTGAAAGCCATGACAAAATTTTCTCAGAACTTATTTCCAAAACGGCACTTTATCCTCGAATAACCGGATTTTGATTATAATAATTACAAAACAAAAAAAATAATATGGCTCGGTCAAAAGTGGCCATGAAGACCGTATTTTCTTGAATCAAATGAAAAATTCCATTATCTTAGCATTCTGAAATTACTTTTCTTGAAATTTCTTGAAACTAATTATATTTCTCAGTTCTTTGCATCCTTGGAAAGATTTTCCGTGACATCCAATCTTGAAATGTCACTTATCAAGAATTGCATTTCCGGTTAATTACTTTCAGGTGGCCAGGTTGTCCATTAGAGAATTGAGCAATGCTTCCTACTAAATGTCTATGGATTCTGTATTTCATTTAATTTTATTTTACTCCGCTGCAGTTCATCTCAGGGCAATCATGTTTATAGCTAGATCCATTTTCTCTTTGAGCCCCAGTGACGAAATTTGAAAAATTTGCAAACAGCGTAGATCCTGATGAGGCGGCTCATAATGAGGCGGCTCTGCTCATTATTAACTTCTGTTTTTCTACGGGATTATTTCTCTCAACCACAAAGGAGACATTATTCATCATAAATAATATTATTGTCGCTGGCCGGGTTTGACAACTGCAATGGTCATGGTGAAAGCTGACGCGCGTTGCAGTGTCAGGCACCGAATTATGCCTCAACTGTAGTTTAAAATGACGAAAATTTAATGCCACCTCCAATGCTGGGAGAAATTTCATAATCCCATAGAAGAAAAAAAGTCTTTTATTTCAGCCGGCCAAAATATGTGCTACATGCCAAATAGGGCAGAGAGAGAGAGAGAGAGAGAGAGAGAGAGAAAGAGAGAGAGAGAGATTGATAACAAATGTTTTTATACCGTAAAAATGTAAGTATTCGGCCAGATAGGTCTGAGCAAACAGTGCAGACCCTGACCTTCTGAAGGAGCAGTTTGATCAGAGCATGCACTGTATACCATTTCATCAGCATCGTTTGGACGCCCTATCAAAATGTTCTGTTTTAGGACAATTACGGTAATTAATTGAGCCGCGACACGACAAAACCAACAATGTGGTTGTGCGCCCAGCGCAGACTCAGATCAACCAGGGCATCCGCTCTGTCTAATCAGAACCTTTGCTTTGCGCTTAAAGTGTAGCTCAGGGTCTGAGGTATCTCCATGCGGACAGCGAAGACTCTGATCAGACTGGGCGGATGCCCAGGCTGATCTGGGTCTGCGCTGGACGCACGACCACATTGTTGGTTTTGTCACGTCGCGGCTCAATTTAGGTGTCTGAATTTTTAGAATTTTACGATATCTATAAACTCACACGCTACTTCTGTTATCAATTATAAAAGTTTATCGACTTTAATTGTCATTGAACGAATACAAAAATACCGGTCTGTCACAATGACATCAATAATTCATATTTCACGCACTTTATTGACCAAACACGTTTATTTTTCCTGCCTAACAAATGATCGATGACACCTGAAAACTAGAAGATAATGTGTTTGATTGTCTTCTGTAATCTGAAAATGGAGACAATCATCTGCTCAATCAACTCTCAACAGAATATAAACTGAGCTGCGTCATAGGAAGACCTGTGTTAACCCATTGCATTCTGGGCATTTTTTGTCGTCTGCTGAAATTGTCGTCTGCATAAAAAAATCAAGAATATTTTGACAATATTGGTCTAACTAACTCTTGTAGCAATGATGTCTAGGCAGGAAACAGTTTGGATCTCAGAACAGGCCCCACGTTTGTGGGGCCTGATCTGGATCCAAACTGTTTGCCCAGATACCCCTAAAGGTGTATCCCGAATGGAATGGGTTCATATTCTTTTAAGGGAAGCAGCTCTGATCTGTTAGTGTTTGCTTCCTTTTTATATGGAGGCCAACTTAAAGAGGAAGGGATTTGCTCCTTTCCCAAGGGAGCAAACTGGAAGTAAGAAAAGTTGTTTCCGTGTGTAAAATTTGCGACAAAGCATGGCGGTGTACTCAAATATTTTACACATACTCGAACTGGGCATGCTCATACCCAACAGAGCACATGGGCGGTGCGGCTTTGTCAAAGTTGGACCTTATGGAATCCAAATGTCCTGCTCAGGTGCGACGTACTGCTGGTCTGGCCCACTTTTCTCATAGCAAATTTCCCCTGGCATTCCGGGAGGCTCGAGGGAACGAGTCAATAATATGCAGCTCCTGGGCACACAACCTTAAATCAACCTTGATTCAACGTCATGACGTTGAATCAAGGTTGATTCACGGTTGTGTGCCTGCTGGGTTAAGCCTGTCCGTGTCCTCTGCAGCTGGAAGAAGAGAGTTAAAAATTGTTTGCTTTATTACAACAGATTTGGCTAAAAATACTGCATGGCCACGTAGCGCAGTCGGTAGCGCGCCTGACTTATAAGTTAGAGGTCACGGGTTCGATACCCGGTCCGGCCACTTACTTTCATTTCCCCTTCCGCTGATTCAAGAAGGACAGTTATCAGATACTGGTGAAAGTATGTGCACTTAGAGTACTGGTTAGTAGGAGGTCTAAGCCTGCCCAGGAATAGTGTGGTTAGGTTAATTGACCGTCCGGACATGACCATAGCTGTTTACCGTGGACGTTAGCCAACAACAACAAATGCATGGGTTAACCTGTGACATCATTAGCAAAGATTTCTCAAGGAAATAAAGGCTTTTCAGCTCTTGACTCGTAGAAATTAATTTGTGTGTTGCAGAGTTTGGCTGACCACTAGGCCAATTTAAAATAATCAGACTGGTCTTCTCCTCAGAAAGCGCTGTCCCGATTATAAACTAAATTGATATGGATGTTCCGAGGTGAGTGACACTTTGTCATGATTCTTCCAACCCTATTTCATTTAAAAAAGCAAAAAAAAATAAATAAATAAATGAAATAAAACGCTAGCATGATATAAAAACAATTGAACCAGAATGTTCATTGGAGGACACTACCAAAATTATATGTACCCAAACTGTGCGATTTGGTTGGAAAACAGTGTGTGCGGGGAAGGGATAGGGACTGGGGCGGTCATAGACTTGCTCCAGTCGGGTATATTAAATTGTTTGTCACATATATATTTTTGTTCTTTTATATGTTCGATTTTTGGTTAGTCTTGTTTTCGTCTTGTGGGTTTGTCTGAGATATAGCCTTAGAAATATCGGCCCCATGCCTATAGTCTAGCACAAAGAAAAAAATATGTATATTCAAGATAATTTATGAAAATACAATTATGTATATTTCTAAGCCTTGGGCAAAGCTAGGGAGGTCCTTACTTTTGTTAGTACTGGGTTAACATAATACTGATAAGACGACTTTGCGTTGACATTGGTGCGACATTTTTGAAACTGTGTGAGCTACAAGCCCATTGGGAACACAAAGTTGAATCAACCTTGGCTCAACCTTGATTCAACGTCACGACGTTGATTCAAGATTGATTCAACCTTGTGTGGCTGCTGGGTTATTTGTCCCATTTAGCACTGGTGTTGTGCTATTTACAGGTCCCCCAGTAGCTTAGTGGATAAAGCCCCGGTATGCCAAGCAACGGCAAAGGTTCCAATCCCGCTGGAGGCGGAATTCCTCCAAACCCTTAACAGGGCTGCCTTGCACAAGCTTTTCGTTTACACCCTTCCATCGGCTGGACGTGACTGAAATACTGTTGAAAGAACCGTAAATCCATAAGTCATCTATCCATCCAGCCCCGGTGCCGTGAGGTCGACTTACGATTTCTGCTTGTCTGAATATATACCTACGGTCGGGTTGCCGGCCTACCATCCATCTATTGTGCCGTTTTACATTTGTTCTTAATCAAAACGGCATTACAGTATATTGTCAATTGGTAAAGTTTCCTCATAGCCTAGTAGCCGTAGGGGCAGTGGGGTGAGAGGCCCACTGTGTCCTAGGCAGAGCATGTGGAAGGCGGAGCCCACTCTTCTCTTTCTGCCTCATCCTTCCCTGATCCGAAGCAAGTACCAATTTACTGCTTGGTTGACAGAGAGAGTTTTCCAGTCGTCGGAAGGCGAAACCCGCGCACGGTCTCACGACCTTCCGGCGACTTCTGCACCATAACCGAGCGTCCCTAGCCACACTCGACCACGGCATCTCTCTCCAGTCAGTTGATTCCACCTTAATTGCGAATTATTTCCTTTTAGAGTACTAGTATAACCCCTTTTTCAGGGATAACTCTGGCTGACAAACAGATGGGGCCATTTTAACCGAAAATTATGTTAAGAAGCCATATTTGATTAATCTCCCTACACCTTTACATTGCAAAATGTCCCTGCTTTTCAAAATGACGGGTAGGGGGACTTTAGAAAAAAATGTGCTTTTTAGCACAAGGGCCCCACCTCTAAAGTAAACCCTGCTTTTTGGAAAAGCTCCACCATCCAAGGAAAATTATATGGAAATCACAAAAGGTTTTTCTCTTTGTAAAAGAGAGTACAGTGTAAAGTGTCTCCAAATCAAATAGAGAAAAATACTTTGTAATAAAGTTCATGGTAATCATGACTACGGAAACATCATATAGGATACAGAAAATAATATTGTATTACGAAATTATTATTAGTTTGGTCATTATCATTATTATTATTATTATTATTATTATTATTATTTTCATGTTTGCTAATCCTAGAACAGGACATGAATCAATTGCTGCAAAGCAATGTTTGTATAAAATCGTAACTCTCAGTCCTTATTTGTGTTTGTGTTGTTGGCTTGAAGTTGACAGTTAATTTGGAGAAGTAACTTTTCGAGACTGTATTTCTGCACAATTTCCCTGTGCCAATCAAATTTAAGTATTGCTTTTAAGTGTATTAGAGGTCTCTTTTAATATTGTTAAGTAAATGTAATAGATGTAAAAGTAAAATGACAGGCAATGATCAGGAATTAATACATCCCACTCTCAAAACCAAAATGGTAAGAAGCACACACACAAAAATTGACAAAAGTTCACGAAAGACACGCGGAAAACCGAAAGACACGCACGGTAAACCGTATGAATCAGGTGGTCATAAAGTTGCCCTAATTAAAAATAGTAACAATATCTATTTTTACTATTTTTTTTTTTTATCATTTTTTTAAATTACAAAACAAAACAAAACAGAATGCAGAATGGGCAGCTTTTCAGGTGACCAGACTGCTAGAGACCATAGACAAGCGGACACTGAGGAACCACAACTTAAGTACCGCCTTAGAACGGTCAATAATAGAGTTCTTCAACATATTTCCATTCTACGTCCTAGAAAAGAGACTCGAAGGAAATAAGTTCTGTTTAACCCATTGCATTCTGGGTATTTTTGTCGTCTGCTGAAATTGTCGTCTGCATCAAAAATCAAGAATATTTTGACAAAATTGGTCTAACTAACTCTTGTAGAAATGATGTCTAGGCAGCCAACAGTTTGGATCTCAGATCGTTTGTGGGGCCTGATCTGGATCCAAACTGTTTGCCCTAAAGGGGTATCCCGAATGGAATGGGTTAATTATGGTGACCGTTCTGTCTGTTGAACTCATATCTGAAATATGAAACATGAAAAGAAAAAAAAACTTTCTGTTTAAATGGGAGATAATATGAATGCAGGAAGGAAGAACAAAACTCTTTTCATCGAATTTGAGGGGACACAGACATACCGGGGGATGCATATTATGACTTCGTTCCCTTGAGCCTCCTGGGGAACATCGTTTTAGGATTGGGCAGAAAAAAACAACAAACAAATGAAATATATGCGCTAGTGATGATAATATCTTTAATTATTTCTTATACGTTCTTTCACAATATACCAAAGGCTGTACACGCATTGGATACGCACAAAAACATTTGTTTAGCCACTTACTGATGTCTATCGAGCACGTAGAAAGAGCGAAATTCCAAATTGTTTAGCAATATTACGTGACAGCTAATCAAGATGTGTCACTTTCCAAGAGCAGTATTTACAGTTAATTTCCTTGTGGAGTCAGTCTGCAAGATTTTGTCTTATCCTCTAGAAATTGCCGTTCTGTCATTATTGGAGCGTAATTTGGCCTGCTCTCTAGACACGAATTCGAATTACTTCTGTGGTGGTGAATATCTCTTGGAAAATTAATTTTTCTTGGTTTGATTTTATTCTTATACACAGGCTTTGCAAGCTACGTGGAACTCTAATCTGCTTTCAGAGTAGACCCCGAATAACCTGAATAATGTGGCTGTATAGTGAGAGTTCGTCGTAGGAAGCCCTAGAAACTGCTGATAAAACCTGCTGACAAAACCCATAGTTTGTTTTGGTTTAAACTGTAGTTTTATTTGTTTGCCTTGACAATTGTTGGTTCTTGTAGAATGTTAGATGAATTGGTACACTTCTTTTAGGGAAGCAACGCGACCATTTTCATTTTGTCTCCCTTCTCAATAGGGTCAACTCTTAATGGAAAGAATTTGCTCCCATAGGAGCAAATTCTTTCCTATAAGAGTAGACCCAATTTTGACGGACTTCGACCTTCAGGGAAGCAAACAAAAAGCCACAACAGTTTCTATGAATATATTTTTTATTCCATTAGTATAACCAGAAAAAACGCAGTAATTTTTCTTCCATGTCGAAAAATACATGTAAGTATGTGGAATTTTCGAAAAAAGCTGACTCACTTTTGGCACGGTTACTATAGCTTGATGCACTGGTTTGGGGTACAGGTATAATCTAGTCTATGCCGTTGTTCAAACTACACGTCCCTAGACTTGTATTTTTGGCGTGTATTTGTCAGCCTAACCCAAAACCTAAAATACATTGTATTGGGACTCGCTATAAGGCAATGTCTTCCTTTCTTCTTTCATAAAAATCAAAACTCAGATTTTCCATCCACATCTGTTTGCCTCCTTGTATAAGAACATAATCTTTTTGCCTCCTTTTATAAGAATATAATGCTCTGTTGTAAAACAAAGAAACGTGATATTGCAAAAATTAGTGGAATTACAGGACAATTTTACATCAACAAAATTTCGAAGAATTGTCTTTTTCTTGTAACTAAATCCCATTAAATGGTAACAGAGACAGTGATGAATGCGAATTGCCGCAAAGAGCTGTTAAATTTGTTTTTCAAGTTCATTTAATAAGTTTTGAATTCTTCAGTTGGTTGTTATTTAAGCACATCAATCTAACATGGAATCTGAGTTCGAGGTTAAACAACTTGAGAATAATCTCAAACTCAAAATAAAGCAACCTGATTGTGCTCGGAAGCAGCCAATCAGTGTGCTAAATATTTTGAGTTTGAGAATGTACTCAAGTTTTATAACCTCCAGACCTGGCTGCAGACCGATTTTGCTTGATTCTAGATAACACACCCTCCTCCACCATAATAATAATAATAATAATAATAATAATAATAATAAAACAATACAGAAAGACATGTAGCGACATTAGTAATGAGGTGGAGTGAAGTAAGAATACCATGAAAGGACTGTTTGATAGTTGCATTTGTGTGCCTGTTCAACTAATCTGCTATTCCAGAATGAATGTCTCAACTGCGAGTAAATGGAGAATTCCCGCGTAGGCTAGCGGGAACAGCAATTAGTCTACTTGTATTTGTTTCTCTATATTAAATTATTTATCTTTATTTTCAGTTCTATCCCTGGATTGCTTCAAATGCTACTCGTTCAACAACACCGACCCCCACTGTGGAGACCCTTTTCATCCCGCTTATGGCAATTATGTGAAAGACTGCACTGCTGGAAAAGAGGGACGAATAGGAGAATTTCCCGCCAAACACTGCATCAAACTTATAGGGACAACAGGTTAGACAAAGACAATATGAGTCGCGACACGATTGATTGATTGATTGATTGTTTGGGGTTAAAGGCCCTTTGAGACAGTATTTCAGTCTATATCGGGTGGTCTCCCAGAGAGAGGGAGAAAGAAGAGAGAAATGACAGACGAGAGAAAAAAAATGTCCAAACAACCCCCACCCGCACCTACTGCAGGCACAGTAGGCCCTTGCCTTACTATTATCCAAATCAGTAGAACGTCCGGGCACTGGAAGTTATACCCAGCACCATCGCGCCACAGAGCCACCCCCGTCGCGACACGACAAAGCCAACGGAATGGTACATGCGCCCAGCGAAGACAGATCAACCTGGGCGTCCGGCTATCGGCCAGTCTGATCAGAGACTTTGCTGTCGGCATGAAGATAGCTCAGACCCTTAGCTAAGTGCACAATGAAGTCTCTGATCAGACTGGGCGGGTGCCCAGGCTGGTCTGAGTCTTCGCTGGGCACACATCCCACTTTGTTGGTTTTCTCATGTCGCGGCTCATGTCATTTTGGGAACAAACTTGAATTTATATTTTTGAAAAGGTACAAAGTTTAAGCTTACATTGTGAAAGTACCATGATTTAATTCTCTTTTTTGTCAAAGTCATAATGCAGAAAGATACGTTATATGAGTCGTGACACCACAAAACCAACAAAGCGGTTGTGCGCCCAGCGCAGACTCAGATCAGCCTGGGCATCCGCCCAGTCTGATCAGTCTTTGCTGTCCGCATTGAGGTAGCTTAGACCCTTAGCTACCCTGTAAGTGCTTAGCGAAGAGTCTGATCAGACAAGGCAGATACCCAGGCTGATCTGAGTCTGCACTGGACGCACAACCGCAGTGTTGGTTTTCTCGTGTCGCGGCTCAATTATTGATTTTAATCATTTGTCACATTTACTTGTTCAAATGTGTCTGATGATCAATAGAATCTTGCATTTATATTCATATTTCATTGGCTTTATTTCCTCTTTTGGGAAAACAATAAGAAGCTCCACAAAGCCTAGCATCTTATCTCTTCCCTTAAGTCGTTCAATAAATTGAATAATACATGAGCACTATGTATGTAAGATCCTTTTAATAGTTTGCCTTTATAATAAGACCGGCAAAAATACTAAAAAAAAAAAAAAAACCCTGTGGTTTTACCACTCCTTTATCTATAATCTTTCTTTACCTTTTTTAGCAGTTGATGGAATAGAAATGGTATTTAGAGGCTGCTCCTTAGAATCACTTGATAGCCAGTGCGGAGACTTTAAATTCGAAGATGTCAGGTACAAGGGATGTGTGACGTCTTGCGAGGAAAAAGGCTGCAATACTGCGAACAGTTTCAACTGTCACATATGTTCACATTTAATGGCAGTCACACTCTTCATATTGTACATGGTTTTGAGTAGTAAACTATTGTGATATTCCATAATCGGATAGAAACTGTGTAATGTAATCTACGTGTACGTATGTGGTTAAAGATGAACTGCGGGCAACTAACGAAAGTGCCTCATTCATAAACAGCAAAGAGACTGCAGTGCATAAACATGACACAGAGCTCTAGATAAGAGGGGTACTTGATGATAACTGAGGGATAATTTTCTTTATTTCTCATTGAAACCATATGTTGTGACCCCTCATCTGAACCGTCTCGTTGACGGTCACAGCATATGTTTTTATCCAGAATTAACAAAAATTATCCCTAATTATCACCAAATACTCCCTCTTATCTAGGGCACTGTGACATCATTTTAATGAATCGAAATTAAAATTACGTATTGTAGAAAAAAGAGAGAGAATGGTGATAAAGTTTCTTACAAAAAAAAAGAAATCTGTTAATCGTTTTAATTTAGTATTACTTTCGATCTGCATAGCAGGGAAATTAACCAGCAATGGGTTCTATACTAAAGAAAACCATAAAGAAGTTTGTTGATGATATTTTAGATGTTCTAGAGAAATGTTATAAGCAGAAATTGCATAGACAAACACTAATGGTTCTTGTAGTGTCATCTGTCAAGTATTTTGGTACACTCGTACAACAATTTTAAACTTATAATGGAGCCGCGACACGAGAAAACCAACAGTGTGGTTGTGCGCCTGGCGTTAACTCAGATCAGCCTGGACAACCGCCGAGTCTGATCAGACTCTTCGCTAAGCGCTTAAATGGTAGCTAAGGGTCTAAGCTACCTCCATGCGGACAGCGAGGACTCTGATCAGACTGGGCGGATGCCCAGGCTGATCTGAGTCTGCGCTGGGTGCATAACCACATTGTTGGTTTTGTCGTGTCGCCAAAATATGCTCATAAAGTACCGGTATATCATCAAGAATAACTAAACAGACGTGATGCGAGAATGCAATAAAACATTGAATGGCTTATACAAAAGTCATCATAGCAAACGGCCTGCACGTACGGAGCTATTCAATATTACAGTAGAACTTCATTGGCTCGAACAGGCTTGGAACCATGAAAATTAGTTCTAACCGGGTAGTTCTAGCCAACCAGGGTTAGTTCCTATATAAAGTCCCCTCTAGAGATCCAAGAAAGAGTTCTGGCCACGCAGGGTTAACGAGCCATCAGGGTTCGAGCCATTGAAACTTTACTGTATATTAATGCGCCTTGTTATACCTAATGAGACTTTCCTATAGAAAACAGCCATGTTGTAATCGACAGCATTTTCCGTTGGTTTCTTTCTATTTTTAGCGCGCCTTTGCGAAGCAAAGGAGAGCTTATGCTATACCCCCGGCGTCGTAGTCCGAGTATCCGTTAGCGTTAGCGTTAGCGTCCACGTTCGCGTTCGCGTCTCCGTCAGCGTCCTCGTCGGCGTCCGTGATCAGGTTAACCAATGTTAACTTTTGCGTTTAGCTCGATGTTTAACTCTGTATTTTACAAACTACAGTAGCTACAGTCATCATACTTGGTACATATATACATCCATATGACTGCAGCAGCAGCATCACACAATTGTATGTCCTTGACCTATATGTTACGGTTGATTGACTTAGCTGTTTGGCACTGTTTTGAAGGCAATATTTTCAATTTTTATAATACCTTTGAGAAAAGAGAGTTGATACTTGGACAAAAAAACATATCCCTACAATTACAGCTGCTGCAAAGCATCCATGCTAACTCCTGTGCTCTTGACCTTTATTCACGGTCTACTGATTTTGCCTTATATCTCTAACACTATTTGATGAATTAACATTATACCTGGCATTGTGGATCAGCCTGACATTGCGAATGACCTCATACTATTTATAGATCACTACGTATTTGGTCAGGACCTTCCCTGGAGCATTGGGTTGCAGCAGCAGCAAAGCATCCATGCAGACCCTTGTGCCCTTGACCTTTATTCATGGTTGAGTGATTTTGCCTTATACCTTTATCACTATTTAATAATTATGCAATATGAATATGCATTTCTCTTCGAGCTCATAACTTCGATACCTTGTATGCTACAAAGTTTAGATGTAGTATGATACTTACATGTACCCAGGCCAACATCTTTGACTTTGTAGTAGAGTTCCCCTGGGTGGGGCCAGGGGTCAGAATGTATAACAGGTCATATTAAACACTTGCAAAATGGGAATAAAATCATAAGTCTGGTACCATTACTTGCCCTGGAGAGTTAGAAACTGGACATAATGATCACAGATGAAATAGTTTATACGGAGACCAGGCTTTGACAGCTGGTTCAGGCTAGGGGTGAGGTTATGGGTGGGGCCAAAGGAAACACAAGAAGTTCAGGCTAGGGGTGAGGTTATGAGGTGGGGCAAAGGAAACACGAGAAGTCTGCAAAGGGTAAGGAGGTGTCATCAGACCGACTTAGTACTGGGTAAAGGTGGTGTGAAAACCCATACTAGGAACCACCCTTTGTCACCATGAGGCATTATAAGTTAGACTTGAGTTGGTATCTCTCCGTCTGGTGCACCAGGAACCGACCCTCAATGTCCGCAAAGTGTCCAGATAGTGGCATACAAGTCAGCCCTGTATGCCAAAGGGAACAACTGACTTAGTCTAGCTTCTGATGCAAACTTCATTTGTGCACTAGCTACCACATTCACCCCTGGTTAACTATGTTAACAATGTTTTGAGTAAGGATACTTTGTAACCTTGAGAGTCAGGCACCATTAGGCGCGCTTCGTTGTCTTCTGACAACTCTTGTTAATTGTCGCAATGCGACAGAATCACTGACACAGAGCTTCAACACTGTTAAAACACGGGTGCGCAAGGGCTTAAACACCATTAAAGCCCGCTTTCGTGTCGTCTGCAGAGCTCTGGAATCAAGATGGCGTCCGTATGAAGGTATATAACAATGACTAAAAAAACCTTCTCTTCATGTGTTTTAACATTTGCCCAAGCCCTTGTGTATTAACATGTTGCAGCCCTCACCGCTGCGCGGTTCGGGCTGCAACACCTTAGTACACTCGGGCTTGGCAAACGTTAAAACACGGAAAAGAATGTTTTATCCTCTTATTGTAACCAACTGTTTACTGGGCTATGACAGATGTTGGCATCTAATATAAATTATACAGAATTTACTTATATGCTTCAGTTAGTATTTTGCTTTAGGCCTTATCAGTACAGTTCTGTCCTTCTGTTTGATATTTATTGTAGCAATAAATAAAACTAAAACCTTCTGAAAAGCAAACAAAAACAATATCTTATATTTTTAATTTTTACTTTTTTGCGTATTCAGGTACAACTGTCATTGTGAGATTTTTGTCCGAATTTTATTATTTGTAGTATTAAAATTAGCGAACTGTCAAACCTGGCAGAGTTTAATGTAAAAATGAAATCGTCTTCAAATAGCAAAATAAGAAAAAGTCTTACTCATCTACTGCAGAATGATCAACCACAGCTATATTTTGATAGATAAAAACTGAAACAATCGCAGGCTATTTTGACTGCTGTTTAGTTAAATCGGCTGATGTATTCATTTTTAAAAGAAATATGTTTTCCTTACCCATGCGATAACACATGTTATTGGAGGGCAGATCGCTAAATAAGCCGAAGCGATTTAATATTCGTATCTGTCTGAGAAACGTGTTATAAGCAGCGATAAAAATGCTGATTCTAACATTATACGGAATATAAATACAAGATTATTGCGATGTTCTCGAGGCTGCCGGCAACTGAAAAAATATTTACATCCGTCGTAATTAGATTTTGGATATCCATGATTCCAATGATGGATATCCAATTTTCAGTTTAATTTTAGGATAACCATGATTCTACTTATGGATACTCGTAATTCATTATTTGTTATCCATAATCAGCGGCAGTGTTTGGATATCACAAAATCAAGTTGAATATTTGATATCCATCAACTGAACTATGGATATAAAAAATCGAATTATTGATATCCATAATTCGATTTATGGATTCCAAAAATCAAAACGAATATTGGATATCCAAAAACCTCTTTATGGGTAGCCATGATTCGATTTTCGGCTATCCGAAAATCAAATTATGGATCTCCCAAACATAATTTGGGATATCCAAAATTATTTTATGATATCACAAAATGGTAGATTAGATATCAAAGAATGAATTATGGATATCCAGGAATAAATTATGGATATCTGAAAATTGGGAATATAAATCTAAATGACATCTTATATTTTCAAAGATAATCTCTTTAGACCCCTTGCATTTTCTGTAGAATGTTGATGCCAACCAGGAATAGTTCTTACCAAGAAACTATTTCCCCCCACTGCATTGGGAGGTTCTCTTTACATGTAAGAATTGGTTTCCTTGGAGAGTTAATTCTTTTAAATATTAGCAGCTCTCGGTTATGAAGGAGCCCGCCATCCAAGGAAGAAAACAGAAGTCACTGAAGTTGTTTCCTTTGTAACAATGGCGAAAAAACTGGCGTGTATCCATTCACCTTAAATTTTGCAGGGGTCCTCTCTCGCGGTATGGCTGATTTAATGTATGCGCCTCATGGCGATAAGTATATATGACATGTTTGGTTATGCTTTGAACAGCTTTCTTTGGAGTTTCTATGGAGTGAACATCGAAATGAATTTCCCAACGTGGAGATCGTTTCTTCTGATGGTGGGGTATATTTAATCTATGTGTCTCATCGTCTCATGGCTATTTCATCTGAAGAAATCAAGCGGGCTTGTTGTGCTAACACTCCCGGTTGCTTGACGCAGAATTATTTTTAATTTTCAACGGGGTTACAGTGACCATAACCTTTAATTATCACCCTTCCATCATCCTGACATGAATGAAACACTGTTGAAATTCAGAAGGATCATAGTAAATTCGCTAGTCAACCATCACTGTACAATGCTTTGATACCGAACTTTAAGGTAGATGGATACTGAATAAAAATATTGGTGGGGCATTCATTTCATTGTACCCCCTGAATAACACAAAAGACTATAAAATATGTGGATAAGAGAAAAAATTCGCCGTTTTGTTTTCCTACTACAAAAAAAAATGCATTTTTTACATACATTTTTACACATTTTCCATTTCAATTTATGTCTCTAGCACATGAATGCACTTTCGTTTCTGCAAATCATTTGATCCATAATATAGAATATTTGAAAAAAACTTGCGAAAACTGAATGCAGTTATCTTGATAATAAGTATATTTTTACATTAAAAAAAACAACAACAAAAAACTTTGAACATATAAAAGAAGCTTCTAAAAACAACAAGAACAAAATAATCTCCTTAGCGGGGACTAGGCAGGTCAGATTATAAAACTAAAATGGCTGATAATGCCTAAATGTTATGCAGCTGTCTTGCACATACAGACATACACACAACGCTACAGCAATTAAAGTATAAATCACGGATATGTACAAGAGTCGAGTCTCGCTGTGTTGCAGCTTGTGAACTTAACAGGTGAATATTTTTTTCTATGTTCAATCAACCGTGAACAATAGGTCATGGCACGATATGCATGACCGCTTTCAATATATCTTTCCCAGATGTGTCTTTTGAGCAAGTTTGAAGACTCCAGCCCTTGTTGTTACTTGGAAACTGAGCTAAACGCAAGAGGTGAGTATTTTTTTGTTCAATCAAGCTCGAAATATAGGTCATGGTCCGATATGCATCGCTGCTTTCAGTAGATCTTACCCAGATCTTCTCTATACACAGATTGTTTATGTGAAATAAGAAGACTCCGATTAGACTGTTACATAAACTATAAGGTACATTTCCTCCTACTGGACTCAGTAAGATGTACGAGAGCTACTGGCACCACTAAAATGAACGACTGCGTGTTTACTTTGCTATAGAGTTTTATTTGAAAACTAGTTTATTGTGCTCTTCGAAGCAAATAATTGCTTTTGGGTGACTTGTAACAGACAAATTACACACTGAAGATCTGAAAACGGTAATGAATGGCGATGTCGATGCCAAAAGGTATTTAAGATAATAATTTAGGACAATATATTATTAAATGCACGAAATGCCACTTCCCCTAAGTTTTATGGTATTGGACCTGGCAACTGGCAGCCATGGCTTTTACCGTCAAATCTACGAAATAGTACAATAACTTTTATTATGGAAAATGATTTAAATGTATAAAGAAGAAGGCATTGAGGCCCTGAATCGCTCACCTGAGTAAAAACGGTGAAAGGTCAAACTAGGGTCATCATTTGAACAAACCTGACAGCATATGATTCTCATAGGTGCATATCAGTTTCAATGTCATGAGCCATTTGGGAGAAGAAGACGTTTGAAGGTTTAAACCATATATGGGCATGCCGGACATCATAATCAGAACCATTCAAGCAAACTATCATTTCCCCTACTCATGGAGGGTCCTTCAATCAGCTCAGTCGCTTTGTTAGGCGGAGACACCTGAGTAGCCGTGGCCAAGGGCCAAACATTGACCTTGATCTCTGGTACTCAGAAATCGTCAAGTACTCGTTTTGTTGATTGGATATACCAAAGTCTGACCTTGCTGAAAAAGGTCAAGGTCAATCCAAGGTCATCATTTGAATAAATTTGATAGGATTCCAGTGCCCAGTGCCATATTCAAAGCTTCACGGTCACCAGTCTTTTGGTTCCAATGCAGAAGATTTTAAAGGTTGATTTCCATGAACTCTTAAATTCAGACATTTTCTCATATAAAAGCACCAGAAAGCAAATTTGACCTTGCGTTAAAAAATGTCAAGGTCATCCCATGGTAATCATTTGACCAATCTTGAGACAATATTTCAGTCTATTTCGAGCCGTCTCCCAGAGAGAGGTGAAAGGCGAGAGAAATCCAAATTAGCAGAACGCCCGGCTCTGAAAGATATCCAGCACCATCACCCGACCGCAACAACTCCCTTGAGTACCCGATGCTACATAGCAAATTTCAAGACCATCGGTCAACTGGTTCTATAGAAGAAGATTTTAAAGCGTTTTACCATATATGGGCATAGCAGCCTTGTTGGTCATTTAACCTGGATCGTTTGAACAAACTTTTGTTCCCTTAACCTCTTGAGGCTTTATTTGAAATTTGGTTACAAGTGGCCCAGTGGCTTTTGAGGCGATTTTTGAAACTCTCGAAATATGAGAGACACCGATCAAAGGTCAAAGAATGATCTTGACCTCTATCACTCAAAAATATTCATGTACACATCAAGCTGACTGTATATGCCAAATTTTGCACCAAAATCTTCTACAAGTGCCATGAACTCTTATGTTCTGGCATTTTCCCACACAAAAGCAGCAGAAACGTAATTCAACCTTGCCCTAAAACGGTCAAGGTCAACCCAACGTCATCATTTGAACAATCCTGGTAATAATGCTCGAGTACCTATGATACATACTAAGTTTCAAACCTTCTGTTATTTACTTTTGGAGAACTAGATTTTTAAAGGTTTTTATCATACATGAGCGTAGTGGCCATGTTTGGTCATGTGATCTGGACCGTTTGAACAATTTTAGCTCTTCCAACCCTGGAGGCTCTATGTGAAATTTGGTTACAAGTGGCCTGTGTATTTTGAGATGTTTGAAATGGTCGAAATGTGGGGGATTTGGGTCAAAGGTCAAAGAATGACCCTGACGTGTACTCATAAATCATCATGTACTCATTTAGATGACTGTATATACCGTCTGTATGCCGATATCTTCTATAAATTCTATGAACTCTCTTATGCTCTTGCTTTTTATCATATATAGGTACCAGAGAGCAAATTTGGCCTTGTCCTAAAAAATCAAATTCAACCCCGAGGTCATCGTTTGAACAATCCTGGTAGTTCCAAGTTTCAAGGCCATCGGTCAGTTGATTTTGGAGAAGATTTTAAGGTAGACCAATACTGGATAATTCTGTATTGCATTTGTCCAAACAAAACAGAGTTATTGTTCGCTCAACCTTGGGGCAGCTTACCACTAAATAGTCATGAACCGCCTCTATGGGGAGTTTCAGTCAAGAAGAGAATGGTTAAAATGGCCACCATTAGTCAGGTAACTCATGTAAACAATCATTACATAAAATAACAGACCTAGATGAAAAATATTACATGGCAAACTTGATTTTTTTGCTGTAAACCACTGAAATATCAGATAGTTTTATAACTTTACCCAGTACTAAAATGACGCGCCAAATTTACTGCACGTGCTTGGTTACGTGTTCTAGTTAAAATAGCCGCCTCCAGAGCAGGGAACATGTTTTTTATTTCTTTTTTAAACCATCGGCTAGAGTCGTTCTTCAAAATGCGGTATTAATTTCGAGTTTTCTAGTGACTAGCTTAAACGTTATTTCTGTTCCCTATGTAAAATAATTGGTGGTAAGCTACCTATACAAATGACACCAACTACCATAAAGATCCAAAGTTTTCGGGCAGACAGGTGGAAACTGTGATCAGACTGCTCCTTAGGAACCATCCTGATTTGCCATTCCGTCTGCACATTTTTGGTGGCCTTACTTTATGGTAGAACCGAATTAACAGGGGAATAAATAGTAAGACAAGGGCCTGCTTTGATTACAGCAGATGCGGAATTGGGTTGTCTCTTTATTTGGGTTTCTCAGATTTTGGGTTATTTTTTAACTTTAACATTGTTTTGCTAGGAAACAAAACGGTGAAAAATTTATATTTTTGTCTTATTCTGTAACATTCAATGTAAGTAATTCTGAAATACTGTGAATAATCATGCCCATCGATCAAATATATTTTTCATGAATTTTTTGATGAAATTAAATCTTCTTGCATTTTTTTTAATGAGAGAAAATACTTATTATCAAGATAAGTACATTGTTTTTTACCAGTTTGTTTTTAATATCCTATATTATAGATTATATGAATCACAGAAATGAAACTGCATTCATATGTTAGAAATATGAATTTAAATAGAAACTGTGTAAAAGAGTATGTAGAAATACAAGATTTTGATTTTTTGGAAAACAAAACGGTAAAAATATTTTTTTCTAATCCAAATTTTATTTGACTGGTAAAATGGTTTGAGGGCCTCACCAATATTCTTATTTAGTATCCAACTACCTTAAAATACATGTAACTCTTGTTTTCTCATTTGCTAAAACAAAGGAGAGTTATTGTTCATGGTGAAATTGTCCAACTGTAGAGTATATACAGTTATAACACATACACTAACAATGTCTACCGTAAAGATCCTAAGTTTTCGTGCAGATAGGTCTGTACAAACAGTGGAAACCGAGATCAGACTGTTCCTTAGGAACCAGAATGACCAAGGTCTCCACAGTTGCCATTCCATCTGCACATTTTTGTAGGCATTACTCTATGGTTGAACCGGGATAACAGGAATAAATAATAGGACAAGGACCGGCTATGCTTGCAGCAGGTGCAGAATTTGGGCGGTCTGTTTTGGGAATATTTTTGAACTTAAACATTGTCTTTCTAGGAAACGAAACGGTGAAATATTTGTTTTTCTGTTTTATTCTGTAACATACAATGTAAGTTTTACTAAGATAATGTGTATAAGCGTGCCCCATCGGGTCAATATATTTTTCATGACGTTTTTCAAAAATTCAATTTTCTGGCATTTTTTAAAAAATGCAAAAATAAAGACGAAACGTCAGGTGTTGGTGACAATTTCATTTTCAAGCCATCTTTATAATTTTCCCTGATACAGTATATCTAACGGACGAGCAAACATAATAAATTATGTATTATTTAAAAGGTTATTTATTGAGTATTTGGCAGATAAAAAGAAATCTTCATTTATGAGACATAGAAATAAAAGCATCGTCTTGAAATACCAAACAACGCCAGTTTGTTTTTACTCTGTAAGACGTTGCAACACACTCGCAATGCAAATTAGTTATTTCAGCTTTAGTTGCAAACCAGAGCTCAAAAACCAACAAAATTTTCACCGTCGATGCAAGTGAAGTAAAGTTAACTAACACCGGAACGCCAATAAATTAAACCTTTCCGTCTAGAAGAAAACTTAAGATTTAGCGATTCAAGAAAAAAGTAAACTTCAGATTTTTGGCACTAAGAATCGGCACCCGACGAAGATCAAGGGACCACTAAAGAACAATACGCAGCAGAGGAAGAGTTGAAAATGTACTAGCATACAATACCTATTTGGAATTTTTGATCTGTGAAATCAGAATTCGGAATGTATGATCCAATTTAAAGTAATGCCAAATTTTCCAAATCTAGCGGTTTTGTCCGCAACGCCAAATTTCTTTATTTTGCATACTGGGTGGCATTTTCTGAGCATAAAAATCATATCGAACTTTAATATAAAGCAAATTTAAATCAGACGGACATGAAATACCTATTCCGAAGAATTCTTTACCAGGAATGGTTTTGGAATTTATTTCGCAGAGCCGATGCAATTTACAAATAAGCAAATCTAGCGGTTTTGTCCACAACTGTATTTGACGTTAATCACGTTTTATTCAAATCAATGGAAGGATGGATGACTTGCGATTTTATGTCCTTTTCAACAGTATTTCAGTCATATCAGGACGATGAGAGGTTGATTATGAAAGATTGTGTGCAATGGAACCCCGTTTACATTTGAAAAGATTCCCATCTCAAAGGGGGATCGAATCTGGGACCGCTAGGTCAGCAGACCAGCGCTTAAACTACTGAGCTACCGGGGCTCCCTATTGAAATCGAGCAATATCGTAAGTTGTCCCGAAAATCAATATCCTCCGATATATACTCCTCGCCAAAAGTTTAGCATATTTCAGCTCTATGGTACCTTTGTTACAAATTCTGCAGAAAATTAGCAAACTATAAAACAACAATATAATTTATGGATTTGGAAACATAGAATACTGAAGCATAAACCTCGTGACATTTTTGTCCAAAATTATCAGGTAAAAGAATTTTGGCGGGTTGACATTTTTGTGAAAAATAATAATTTTTTATGTTTTATTTTCTGCATATAAAATGTCGTACCAGGAACAAAATGTGGCAAGTCAGACAGGATACCACGGAACAAGTTAGTTACACATAAAATTTGAAGTGCCAGTATCAAAGACCGACAGTTTTCAGTAGGACAAAAATGATAAGAATTCATAGGAAAAACGCTTTGTTAATGATTAAGAATACAAGTATTGACAAGAGTTTCTTTTATGTCTGATTTAGAAATGACTGAGACACAATCAATGTAGCAAGTTACGCTTTAACATGTCGTCTACAAACTATGGTAATTTGGTGTGTGAAAAAATAATACTGATGATGTTTTGGACACACTTTAAAAAAGTGTCAAAAATTGTACTTTAATTACTGTGGTCTTAACTTTTGTCGTTGTGTATCCAAACAGCTGCAGATTTTAAAAAATCAAGTGTGTTATTCTTTTCATTGTACATAACTGCTTCGGATAGGATCCATAACCACACATTTTTTTTACTTATAAGAAGTCACCTTTATCAATTATTTCTGCTACTAACTTCACAAATAATTATGCTAAACTTTTGGCGAGGAGTATATTTTGCTAGCAGCTGCTGTTGGCAATTACATTAACATTTAAGGAGTATTTATTTAGGCAAATTTGAAGAAATTCGATGAGGTCATCGCAGTGAACTGGCAACAGAGCTCAAAATCTGACGCTTCCTGACGTTACGCTTATTGTCACCAACATCTGACGTTACGTCATACTTATTATGAAGACAACTTCACTTTTTTACCAGTTTGTTTCAGATATCCTATATTATAGATTAAATGATTTGCAGAAATGAAAGTGCAGCCATGTGCTAGAGATGTGAATTTAAATGGAGAATGTGTAAAAACAAAAGTATGTAGAACTACAAAATATTGTATTTTAGGAGAACAAAACGGTGATTTTTTTCATTATCCAAATATTTCATAGCTCTTTGGGTTATTTAGCTAGTATAATGGTTTGAATGTCCCGCCTGCATGAAGTAATCTGAAGCTCTTTACTGGTTCACTTTTATTTAAGATGGCTTCCCATTAAATTATGTGTGACTCTATATCACATTAAAAGTACTAAAATTACTTTACAAAACTTCCCTAGTTAATGAAATTAAACAAAGTCGGTACCCCTTTAGAATTCATCCTTTGTGAAAGTTGACAGTGCTTAGGCGCCTAGCCAAGTCTGTTAGAAGTTACATTATTCGCTGATCCTCAAAATAACTACATTCAAATGAATAAGGGAACTCGTCAACAAGTCTGTTCAGAAAACAAAGTTCGCAAACTCGATCATCTCTCTCAACTGCCCAGATAATGCCCTATTCAACTGGTAATTTATGGGTTGATTTAAATTATGATATAGGCATCTAAAATGACAAAGTGATGTTGCCAAGTCATATATAAGTAAGTTAAAATACTGCTCAAAGAGTAACTCAGATTTAAATGTCCTGAAAAACCCCTTCGTGCATTAAAAGTAAGATTTAATACACTCTACTGTATAAGTAATCTTGTCTTGTTACCGTCAACAGCCATTCTTGATTTTATAAAAATATTAATATGATACCGTCGTAGTTCACCATACAAATAATATTGGTCGCTATTTTTTTTCAACATTCAATACAATCTTACAATGTATACATAGCCTTTCAAGTATATCAGAGTTCTCATAGCCTCTTATTTCAGAACCATATAGCAAAATTGGTACAACCATACTGTCAAAAAAACGCAATTGCAAATCTGTTGGGAGCTGTAATTTACGGGATTGCTATGAAATAGCAAACACAGCTTTCCGTGCTTGATCATTCATTCTTTGATATTCTTCAAAAACAACACCAAAAAAAGTCGACCATTATATGAAAACATTGTACCTTAAAGTATTCATAGTCCTATCAGTGTCAAAAACGTTTTAATACATTCATTACGAAAATCGCCCCAAGCTTTACGTTTAGGGATAAAATATGGGTTCATGTGCATAAATTGGTGGATGTCATTGGCAAAAAAGTATGGGGAACGTGTTTTTGAACAACGACGAATTGCTCCACGAAACACAGTACTACTATACTCGTTCCCTGTTGAGCAATGCAATATAAACAAAAGCGGGACAGGGGTTGGGGCCCACGCTTGAACTTTTGTTTAGTTTCATGAAAACAAAAGTAGGTCATTTCAGTTGGCAACAGTTCTGAAACCTTTTATGTGTAACCCAAGGATGTTTTACTTGTTTAAAGTTGGTTAATCGCGGTCATTTACAATGACGAAACTATGGAGAGAAGCTTGCAGCGATACCTCAGATATTTTTTTCCGGCTGATAGAGCAATGGGGCCTGTAATATACTATGCACAATAAATATAGCAATTTTTTTTGTATGTGTCAGATCCACCATATTAGCATATTAGTATTTTATTGTCACTTTCCTGCATAAAGATATAAAGGCCGATCATTCGAGATGGACTGGCAGGTAAAAGAATCAAGATTGCTCAATTGTAACGTTCGAACTATTGTGACGTCAGTTTTTATGACCATTGTATCTGAACGACATTTATGATCATGTACAAAAGCCACAACCATAATGAGGCGGCTGGTTTGCTGTTAAAATAAAGGAAAACGCTCTAAAACATTTGAATATGCTACGAGTATGAGGTTTAAAAAGTTCGAAAATTTGACGTTTTCCCTTGTTTTTACGTTATCGTCTTAAAAATTTGTTTCTAATCGGTATTTCTTGAATCCCTTTTGAGTGTATGATTGTTTGGTAGCTACCAATATTATAATACACTGCTCAAATTATTTAAAGGAACACCTAATATTTTTCCATAGATGATAGTGCAACGCATCTTCACTTTGAGGTCATTTACTTTCGATCTACAAAGACACGGAATTTCCATTTATTTTGTCAATTTTCGAAGAGGTTCGATGTTACTAATAGCACAAGGTTTGATTCAATATTTATTCTGCCCATGTCGATGGAGAGATTTTTGTAAACTTGGAATTTTAGTAAAAATTTGTAAATTTTCAGAACAGGTGAAAAGTGTGAAAATTTCAATCAAAGTCAAAACGTTCATTTTGTCTATGAAACTAGATGTCTTATGAGGTGGCCCGTTTGAAAGGATCACTTTGAAATGAAGCTAATGAGAGTTAATAGACTTCCAGCAAAATGCCTCAATTTCAGAAATTTCGAAAATTGCAAAATTTGATCCATGGAAATGTGCAGGCCATCATTTGTATTGAAATTCTTGTTATCTTAAGCTTCGATCATTCTTCAAAATGCTGCAAAAGGATAGGAATTCTTGCTCACTGGCGGTCAAATTTATGGGCAGTTGAACTGGGTATATGTTGTAGTACTGTCGATGGGAAAATAGCTGATGTTCCTTTAAATATTTTGAGCAGTGTATAAACAATTCAGAAAGAAAAATCTTCCCGGTTACTGAGCATAAGTCAAAAGTCTCAAACTAACGTCATCATTTTCTCACAGTTACGTTATACTTCAATGAAGAAACTTCAAAGTTAAATTAGTCATGGTGTGACCTTTAATTTTAGCTTATTGTTTTTCTTGGGTTTTGATTCTGCATTGAACTGATGCACCCGTGAATCATTGCACATAGGACCGAATTAACACGTTTTAACGTCAATGGCGCATGCTAAGATTCGTCAGTTGTTAAACTTAACCATATTTTTTACACAATCAATAGATTTGACAAGAAAACTGAGCATGAAAATGTTGAGAAATACCGTACAAAAAATCACATGCTTATCATTTTTATGTTGCTTTTCAATGGGTGCGAATTTCGGCTAATGACCCCTTCCGCGCGTATCGCTTTTCCCCAATATCGTTTTTAAAGATGGCTTCTGTAATCCCATGGTATCTTAAGCCCCAAATACGGTTCCTTTCAATTCAATTTAATTTCGCTCAATGTTGCCCTTTAGTGATGAGAAAAATTGCAAAATATAAAAATTTGCTAAATATAATTTGCATAGTATATATAAAATTATCATCAATATCTAAAACCTAGCCATTACATGTAAATATAAAATTGTGCTCAAACTTCCTATTGCAAGATATTGTACCTTAGAATTAGACGGATTAATTTATAAATTCCAGGATTTACAATTGAGGTATAGGGTAACTCGCCCATAAGTCGAATTTGTCCTTAAGTCGAACAAATCAATTTGTTGACATTAATGTTTCATCTTGGTGGAAGACTCCCAGTCAACGAAATTTCACATTTTGCTTAACACTGTTTAATCAGTAAGTTTTTACACCAAAGTCATTGCCATTTTTTGACGTCGTTGCCATTGACGTCATGTGACATTGATGTCATTATGTTTCATTGTTTACAAATATGTCCCTTGAGAAAGGTTGTAATAACCGAAACTAGTCGGGTATAAAATAAACAGAACTACTTGGAGTTTGATCTCTTTTACAAAACTATACATTTTGTTAAACTAATCTGTGACTTCTTAATGCTTGAAAAGATAATTATCTATTGGCAAAAATGAGAAAAATCTACAAACTTTTACACGTTCAACACAAGCCTATAGTTCGCCATTGAGACGAACACCGATTCTCCCTGAAGTCGAACACGGTCATACAGTTTTGGAAACGGTTTACTCACTGTATCACTGGCAGTTGCATTCAGTCACAGATTAAATGCTTAAACAAATATTTGACTTTTGTTCTATGCACGCAACAGTGGTCTACAATTATCATAAGTGAACAGTACACGTGGTAAATGAGTCCTTTAAATGAAAGGCTTACTACTTGTACCAGGAGTCACAAGCTGGATTTATCTGCATTGAAGTACCCTGCAGTCTATCTCATTATCTCCTAAAGACTGTTTTAAATTGACACCAAACAAAAAGTGATTTCGGAAAAAAAAAAAAGTTAGAAATGCGATTTTTTCCGGAAACTACAGACCCTAATGAGGTTGTCCTATAACGGCTGATTCAACATATCTGTTCGAGTCAGGGGCTAGTCTGTTCGACTGAAAGACTAATTTGGGTAGGTGGGTAAAACCTCTTGTTTTGCCCTTATTTCACGAAATATGACTAAACGGTTGCAGTTATTTGCAGTTGCAGTTATTTAGTGCTGGAAAAGCTGCGCTAGCTACTGCATCACTCAAACACGATGTGGGTCAATAGCTAGGGGCTATATAAAATGTGTTCGACTTAAGGGCGAACTACCCTATGGCATTTAGATAAGACTAATTCTTCTTTAGATTCAGCAAATATCTCAGTATCATCTGCATAAAGTAGTATATACAGCTTAAAACGCCTCAATTTCATCATCCGTTAGTAGACATTTGGACATTTTGGATATATCATCCAGACCATAATAGGCATGTGCAATAAATTCTGTCAAGTCATTAAGAAACACCCTACCGTTAGCAATGCACAAGGTTACATGGCCTACACATCTAAACGTCGCCTACCATAATTATCAATATGAAATAAATAAGAATTATGCCTTTCATTTGAAAAACCTTTCTGTTCTACAGAACAGGAATCTAGACCAATGTCCGCAATATCGTTAGCAATGCACAAGGTTACATGGCCTACACATTCTAAACGTCACCTACCATAATTATCAACATGAAATAAATAAGAATTATGCCTTTCATTTGAAAAACCTTTCTGTTCTACAGAACAGGAATCTAGACCAATGTCCGCAATATCATTAGCAATGTGCACAAGGTCACATGACCTACACATTCTAAACGTCGCCTACCATAATTATCAACATGAAATAAATAAGAATTATGCCTTTCATTTGAAAAACCTTTCTGTTCTACAGAACAGGAATCTAGACCAATGTCCGCAATATCGTTAGCAATGCACAAGGTCACATGAGCTACACATTCTAAACGTCGCCTACCATAATTATCAACATGAAATAAATAAGAATTATGCCTTTCATTTGAAAAACCTTTCTGTTCTACAGAACAGGAATCTAGACCAATGTCCGCAATATTACTCATGTTGAATGTCTGTTGAATGTTGCCATCAACAGTACTAAAATCTGACTCTTCTTTGGTGTCGGCTTTAAAACTTTCCAAAGAGAAAAAAATTATAACTGTTTAAAGTAAAATTATAACTGTTTAAAGTAAAATTTAAAATGTCACTTTCTTTTGCATCAGTGCAATCAATGCTACTGTAGTTATTTCCTTCAGCCACACAGAAAACAAAGTAATATGCAATATGATTTTTTGAAGTGAACCCGTAACTTTAAATGATCATCATTTTTTAGATTTTAATACTGTCATATATTCCTTCACCAAAATGGCAATTTCCCCTAACCTGATTTTAACATAATTTCTAATCATGAATAGTAAGCTTTTAATATCAATTCTCTGTAAAAATCAGAAAATTGCCATAGGGGTCCGGCACGCTATGTCTCAGATTTTTTTCATTCTTGGTGTATGAATCAGAAATGACCCCCAAACTACAAAAACAGTAGTGAAATTTCTGTGCATCATTCTGTTGCCATGGTAACCAAGGCAATGTGAGTCAAACAAGAGAGTCCATAAATTAGGAGGAAAATTATGAAAAAATAACATATTAGAGTGGTCTGTCCATCCATAGGTAATACTTAGATCCCTAATACAGATATTATAACATATAATACCAACTTAGCTCTGTATACAGAAACAAATAAAAAACAAGTATGTCTCACACTTAGGCCACACTGGGGGGCTCGAAGGGGACACAAATCGGCAAATTCCAAAATGTGGAAAAACTGGGATTTTGACGTTCTTCGGAACAAGTTTTGGTTAGTTTCGCAGAAGATGTTCAGAAAGCCACTAGTATATTTATAACCAGTAATATATCAAATTATATAATAAAAAAGAAACTGGATGGAGAAATTAAAATTTGAAGGTCAAGGTCAAATTAAGCAAAGCTCCTATTTCTAAACATGAAAAAACTTGGATTTTCTCATTTTTTGTCCCAATTTCTGTAAAGGTTAACTGAATATAATAAGAAAACCACTGCTACATTTGAAAAGAGCAACATGTCATTAAATGAAGCAAAACATAAAACAGATCAACGAAATCAAATATGAAGGTCAAGGTCACACGCAGCAAAGCTCCAATTTCAAAATGTTGAAAAACTGGTAATTTCTCATTTTGTGTCCCAATTTTTGTAAAGGTTAACTGAATATCATAAAAAAGCCAATACTATATTTTAAAAGAACAATATATCATTTAATGAAGCAAAAAATAAAAAGACCCAGAAATTCAAATATGAAGGTCAAGGTCAGGCACAACAGAACTCCAATTTCAAAATGTTGAAAAACTGAGAATTTCTCATTTTATGTCCCAATTTTTGTAAAGGTTAACTGAATATCATAAGAAAACCATTACTATATTCTAAAAAAACAATCTATCATTTAAAGAAGCAAAATATAAAACAGACCCAGAAATTCAAATATGAAGGTCAAGGTCAGGCACAACAGAACTCCAATTTCAAAATATTGAAAAACTGGGAATTTCTCATTTTTTGTCCCAATTTCTGTAAAGGTTAACTGAATATGATAAGATAACCATTGCTACATTTGAAAAGAACAACATGTTATTTAATGAAGCAAGACATAAAACAGATCAACAAAATCAAATACGAAGGTCAAGGTCAAGCACAACAAAACTCCAATTTCAAAATATTGAAAAACTGGGAATTTCTCATTTTATGTCCCAATTTTTGTAAAGTTTAAATGAATATGATAAGTAAACCATTGCTATATTTGAAAAAGAGCAATATATCATAGGATGAAGCAAAACATAACACATATCGAAAAATTCAAATACAAAGGTCAAGGTCAAAATCAGCGAAACAAGCATGGAAGTTTTTGGATTTTTTTTTTCATTTTTCGTCCCATTTTTGTAGAGGTTACCTGGATATGATAAGAAAGTCATTGATATATTTTAAAAGAACAATATATCATTTAAAGAAGCAAAACATAAAACAGATCCAAAAAATCAAATATCAAGGTCAAGGTCAAGAACAAGAAAGGCTCCATTTTCAAAATGTTGAAAAAAGTGGGACTTTCTCATTTTTTGTCCCATATTTTGTAAAGGTTAACTGATAATGATAAGAAAACTATATTTGAAAAGTGCAATATATCATTTAATGAGGCAAAACAAAAAAAGATCAATAAATGCAAATATGAAGGTCAAGGTCAAGCACAACGCTCGAATTTCAAAATGTTGAAAAAAAAAAGGGAATTTCCTTTTTTGTCCCAATATTTGCAAAAGGTTTACTGCATATAGAAGACAACCATTGCTATATCTGAAAAGAGCAACGTATTTAATGTGGCAATATATAAAACAGATCAACAAATTCAAAAATAAAGGTCAAGGTCAAGCACATCATAGCTTCAATTTCAAAATGTCGAAAAAGAGGAATTTTCTCATGATTTATTGATACCAATGTTTGTAATGATTAACTGGATATGATAAAACCATTGCTATATTTGAAAAGAGTAATATATAATTTAATGAAGCACAAGATAAATCAGATTGAAAAATTCAAATACAAAGGTCAAGGTCAAGAAAATCACAGCTTCCTGTCAAAATTGGAATAAGTGGAGTTTTCTCATACTTTGTACTAAGTTTGTCAGTTGATTTTTGGAATATGAGATGGACCATATGCTGTATTTTAGAAGAGTCACATATCAACTAATGAAATATAAAACAGATGAAGGAGTTTACATATGGAGGCCAAGGTCAAAATCACTTAAGATTTCTTTTAAAAATGTTGAAACACCCGGATATCTTATTTAATGTACCAAACTTTGTAAAAGTTTATATGTGCAAATAGTTATATATCCATTAATGAAATAAAACACAAAGTAGATGCAGATATTTAAATTTGACTGTCAAGGTCAAGATCATCAGAGCTCCAGTAAAAGTCATATATCATTAAATGAAATAAATCATAACACAGACAGAAAAGCTTAAAATGATGGTCAAGGCCAAGCACAGCAAAACTTCGTTTGAAAGTGTGTGAAAAAAAGCAGGATCTTTTTACACATTGTACCAATCTTTCTTTTTATTCTTGGTGTATAAATCAGAAATGACCCCTAAACGACAAAAACAGTAGTACAATTTCTGGTCGTCATCCTGTTGCCATGGTAACCAAGATAGTTTGAGTAAAGCAACAGAGTCCAAAATTTAGGAGGATAATAATGAAAATATAGCATATTAATCTGGTCTGTCCATCCATAGTTAAAGGTAGGTTCCTGAACTAAAGAAACCAAATATGTTCACAAAATAATTTTGTCTTTTTCTGTGTGATATTGAATACTCTTATTTTTCTAGAATTGTTGCTAGTGAGAAAACCGTTGTATTTTGTTGAAAACTGTCGTTTTTCTCTGGTTTACTTTTTTGGTTTAAGCAATGCCTTTGAATTCCAGTTCTAAAAATAATTTTGTCTTATGCTTATAAGTGCGTAATTTCTAGTGTTATTCTCCTAAAGGTCATTTTCTCTCTTGATGTGAGTTCTCCTAGAGGTCCCGGCATGACTAATGGTTTAATACTAGCCCAAAATGCAGTGCAGCAATGTGTAAGCTGCGTTACCTATTTTTGGCATGAACTAAAAATAGCGCTAACTGGTGTGCGAAGCAGAGTTAGGGAACCCCTCGCAAAACGACTTACCAAATACTTATGGCTTTACACTTTTCAGTGAAATTTATTTATTTCCTTGTTATAAGTGCTTTCCGATAATTTAGAAAAACAATCATGAAAATGATGATGCATTCCATACTCCAGGAACCAACCTTTAATTCTTAGATCTCAGATACAGATATAATAACATATAATACCAACTTAACTCTGTTTACAGAATCAAATATAAACCAAGTATGTCTCACACCTAGGCCGCAATGAGGGCTCAAAGGGGACATAATTTGGCACATTTCAAAATGTGGAAAAACTGGGATTTTGCGGTTCTTTGGAACAAGTTTTCATTAGTTTAACAGAAAATGTTCAGAAAGCCACTAATATATTTATAACCAGTAATATACCAAATTATATAATAAAAAAGAAACTGGATGGACAAATTAATATTTAAAGGTCAAGGTTAAATTAAGCAAAGCTCCTATTTCTAAACATGGAAAAACTTGGATTTTCTCATTTTTTGTCCCTAATGTTTGTAAAGGTTTACAGAATACGATAAGAAAACCACTGCTATATTTGAAAAGAACAACATGTCATTTAATGAAGCAAAACATATTACAGATCAACAAAATCAAATATGAAGGTCAAGGTCAAGCACAGCAAAGCTCCAATTTCAAAATGTTGAAAAACTGGGAATTTCTCATTTTATGTCCAAATTTTTGTAAAGGTTAACTGAATGTGATAAGAAAGCCATTGCTATTCTTGAAAAGAACAATATATCATAAAATGACGCATAACATGAACTGGAACAATATATCATTTAATGAAGCAAAAAATAAAAAAGACCCAGAAATTCAAATATGAAGGTCAAGGTCAGGCACAACAGAACTCCAATTTCAAAATGTTGAAAAAATGAGAATTTCTCATTTTATGTCCCAATTTTTTTTAAAGGTTAACTGAATATCATAAGAAAAGTAAAAAGTATGCAAAGACCAGGAACTGAAACAATCAAAATCCAAATCCAGCCCTCAAACCATAGTTGGAAACAACTAAGATTACAAATAATCAAGATACAGAGAACATATGGCCAACCGAGTGAGCAGCTTGTTCCCAAAAGGTGGCCACTCAGCAACCCAAACCGAACCAAAAATAATAAGAACATACATAAGGTAAAACATCACAGAAACTCTGACAACAAAAACAGGCAACAGAGAACCACAACAGAACTACCGCCTTGGAACGGTCAGTAATGAATTACTGGGGGCTTAAATCGATTTTACAGGCCCAACCTCACCCTCAGTTTCTGAAGTGGTACAAAACATTTAGTTGGTTGTTCGGTTCGCATGATAACCCTCTAACTCGTCAATGAATCATCACGGTAAACACATAAATCAAATTTCAACACCATGAAGAAGCAAAGACAAGGACTCAACAGATACAACGGGCCGTCTGACAGGTGGAGATCCCTGTCCTGCCAAACAACCCCACTGGAAATCTGAAGCAAAAGAAGGTCACCAGTCGAGCCCCGGTGGACCAAGCAACAGACAAAAAGGCTCCGGTCCCAACAAAAAATCATCACTATATTCTAAAAGAACAATATATCATTTAATGAATCAAAACATAAAACAGATCCAGAAATTCAAATATGAAGGTCAAGGTCAAGCACAACAAAGCTCCAAATTCAAAATGTTGAAAAACTAGTAATTTCTCATTTTTTGTCCCAATTTTTGTAATGGTTAATTGACAATGATAAGGGAAATATTGCTATATTTATAAAGTGCATTATATCATTTAATGAAGAAAAAAAAAATAAAAAAAAAGATCAACAAATGAAAATATGAAGGTCAAGGTCAAGCACAACGCTCCGACTTCAAAATGTTGAAAAAATGAATTTCCTTTTTTGTCCCATTTTTGTAAAGGTTTATTGCATACAGAAGAAAACCATTGCTATATCTGAAAAGAGCAACATATTTAATGTAGCAATACATAAAACAGTTCAACAAATTCAAACAAAAGGTCAAGGTCAAGCAATCAAAGCTCCGATTTGAAAATGTCGAAAAATGGACTTTGTCATAATTTATTTATTCCAGTGTTTGTAAATGCTAACTGAGTATGATAAAACCATTGTTATATTTGAACAGAGTGTGAAAAGAGCAATATATAATTTAATGAAGCACCAGATAAAACAGATTCAAAAATTCAAATATAACGGTCAAGGTCAAGGAAATCACAGCTTCCTATAAACATTTGGAAAAGAGTGGAATTTATTCGTATTATATACCAAGTTTTGTAAAAATTTACTGAATATGATCAGAAAGCCATTGCCTGATTTGAAAAGAGCGCTGAATCATTTGATAAAATACAACATAACATAGATCAAGAAATTTGAACATGAAGGTCAAGGTCAAGATCACAAATATGCTGATATCAAAATGAGAATAAACTGGAATTTTCTCATACTTTGTACCAACTTTTGTAATTGTCTTTAGTTCTCCTGGGCCAAAGGCTCCCGGGGGAGTTTAAAGGATGGTAGCCTCCGGCATTTATCGTCCGTCGTTGATCCGTCGTCAACATTTTCGAAGGACCTCTCCTCTGAAACTACTGGGCCAATTTCAATTAAACTTCATATACAGCCTCCAGGCAAAGGGGAAAAGAAAGTTTATATATTTGGTCCAGGCCACATGACCAAGGTGGCCGCCATGCTGATATATGCTAAAAATCTTAAAAAATCTTCTTCTCCAGAACCACTAGGCTGGTTTTCTTGAAATTTGGTATGTAGCATCTGGGACACTAGTACTACAAACTTGAATGGGAAAAACTGAAAAAGTGGATTTGATTCATTATAGCGGACACGATATTCTAATCATCAGCTGAAAATAAAACATTTTGCTCTTGGGCAGAAAAAGGGCCTTAAGGCACCCCCCCCCCCCCTCCCCTTTGGTCTCAATTTCTTAGACCTAAACATTCTTACAAAGATTCATGATTAATGAATCAAAACTGTGCCTTCTAGAGTGAACACAAGGTTTTCTAAGATTTGATCTAGTGACCTAGTTTTTGACCCAACATGACCCAGTTTCAAGCTCGGTCTTGATTTGTTGGCGATAAACATTCTGATAAAGTTTCATGGAGATTGGAACGAAACTGTGCCAGCTACAGTGCACTCAATGTTTTTCTAAGATTTGACCTAGTGGCCTAGTTTTTGTCCTGCCATAACCCAGTTTCAAACTTGTTCTAGAATTAATAAATATAAAGGTTCTGATGAAATTTTATGAAGATTAGATCATAACTGTTTCCCCTAAAGTGTAAACAAGGTTTTTCTAAGATTTGACCTAGTGACCTAGTTTTTAACCCGACATCATCCAGTTGCAGATCAGGTCTAGATTTCATCAAGATAAACATGCTGACAAAGTTTCATGAAGATTAGATTAAAACTGTGCCCTCTGTGTCATTCAATGATTTATTTCTCTCTTTTTTTTTAGCTCTGGTGGCCAGTCTTGTTCAGTGGAGTGGAACCATTTTAGTAATGTTGGTTCAGGGCTATGAGTGGTTCATGGCTATGAGTCGAACATTTCTGTGAAATAATATTGAAATTGAGCCATTGGCTTGAGGGAGATATAGTTTTAAGTTGTTTTTTTTCTTTCTATTTTTAGCTCTGGCAGTCATTTTTGTTCAGTGAAGCGGAACCATTTTAGCAATTTTAGTGCAAGGCTATATTAGAAACATTATAATGCCTTCATTTATAGACCAGTTTTGATTTAACTTCAAACAAGTGATTAGTCCAGGAGTCAGCATAGAGCTTTCAGACAGGGAGAAGTTTTGCACATTTTCTGGACTGTAGGGAGAAGTTTTGGTCCACAGTTTGGATTTCCCTATATGTTCTATATAATTTTCACTTCTCCCTCAACTCAAAACAGGGAGAAGTCAGCCAGCTTAGGGAAACTATTTCTCCCAATCGCCCTCTAGGGTGAGCCCTTGATAAGTATGACAATATCTTGGACAAATTCGCGATTCAGCGTTTTGGGGTCAAGGTCATAGTGTCTATTTTTAGAAAAACTTTGTCATCGCTCTAGCGTCTTCATTCATAAATCGATTTCCGTTTAACTTCACACAGGTGGTAAGTATGACAATATCTTGGACAAGTTTGCGTTTCAGCGTTCTGGAGTCAAGATCAAGGTCACATTGGCTATTTTTAGAAAAACTTTGTCATCACTCTAGCGCCTTCATTTATAGACCGATTTAAATTAAACTTCATACAAATGTATAGTTTGATAATATCTTAATAAAGATTTCGTTTCAGCATTCTAGGGTTAAGGTCAAGGTCACAGTGGCTATTTGTAGAAAAACTTAGTCATAGCTCTAGCGCCTTCATTTGTAGACCGATTTTGATTAAACTTCATACAAATGATTAGTCTGACAATATCTTGAATAAGTTTGCGTTTCAGCATTCTAAGGTCAAGGTCAAGGTCACAGTGGCTATTTACAGAAAAACTTTGTCATCACTCTAGTGCCTTCATCCATAAACCGATTTTGATGTAACTTCACACAAATGATATCTTGGACAAGTTTGCGTTTCAGCATTCTAAGGTCAAGGTCACGGTGGCTATTTTTTTTAAATTTTGTTATCTCTCTAGCACCTTCATTTATAAACCGATTTGGATTTTACTTCACACAAATGTTAACTGTGATAATATCTTGGAGTAATATTGCGTTTTATGGTTCTAAGGTCAAGGCCACAGTGGTTATTTATAGAAAAAACTTTGTCATCGCTCCAGCGCCTTCATTTATGGACTGATTTTGATTTTTCACACAAATGTACAGTGTGACAATATCTTGGAATAAAATCTAGAATAAAACTTTATTTCTCAAAGGTCGTCACTAAAATTTCCAGTGGTGGGTTTTGAGCACGGTTGCAGGTGGTGGGTTTCATACCCCTTCTTAAATCATCAGCTACCGGCTTTTCAAAATGCGTACTAGAATGTTTAAAACCAGCTACCGGATTTTCAAAATGTGTACTAGAATGTTTAAAACAGGATTTACAGAGATCCTTTAAAGAGTTAATTTCCACAGTGGATTAGAAGAAAATACATCCATGAAAACATTTAAATATTTCCAGTCTGATGATTAATGATGCAGCTATCTTATATGAACTGACATGTAGACACAAGAATATCTTGCTTACTGATGGCCTTGGCCTCCACGAATCATTTAATGCAACTGGTATGAATGGTATAAACTATTCGCAAACATTAAATGAATTGTTTACCCAGCAAGTTTCAGCAAACATTGCGTAAAGCCTACGAAAATTGCTTATAATCGACGAAAATTCCTAAATATTGACAGAGAGGTCGGCCTTGAAATAAGTGACCTTGACCTTGAATGGTCCCCCTGATTCAGATGATGTATCATAATATTAATGCATGACCAATTAATAATGAAATCAAAAATTGTCAGAGTTTGTAAATGATCATAATGCATGATACAGAGTTCATTTGTGCCATAATTTCGTGGATGTTTGTGGCCTTGACCTTGGCAGTACAATTTCCTTTGACCTGAATTATGTAAAAAATTGAAACACAGTTACTGTCAATTGTATCTAGACTGTTTGCTACAATAACATACTTCATCGAAGGAGGAAAAGATCATAATTTTCATATAAAACGTGTTATTTATTAACATTTCTGGATTTTGGTGACCTTGACCTTGAAAACTTTTTGCTCCTGGATAAACTATTTTTATGTTTATGTTTACTATAATTACATACCTTATCGAAGAAGGATAAGACCATAATTTTCATGTAAAACATGTTATTAATTAAAAATTTCACGATTTTGGTGACCTTGACCTTGAAAACTTGTTGCTTTTGGATAAACTAGTGTTGCTGCGATGATCAGATTTATAATGTTTAATAGTTCTTTGCGCTTTAAAACTGCCTTTAAAACATAAAATATGATATTTATACCTATAAATGTCGAAAAAAGGCATTAAAATAGCATTTTTTTTAGCTATTTTAACATTGACCTTGACCTTTTGATTTGAATTTCTCCATCCAGTTTTTTTAATATTTTACTTTAACATACATTGTTCTTTATGACCATACTAGTCTCTGTCTGGACATCTTCTGTTAAACTGTCCAAAAACTCCGCCGAAAAAGTGTAATATTGCATTTTTCACAAGTTTGATAAAATGCCAATTTTCCCCTTTTTCGGGCCCTTAGTGTAAGAAACCTATGCAAAATTTTGTCACCAACTTTATATCCTTGTGCTATGCCAACTTAGTGCTTTGATGTCAAAAACATTTCTTTTCCAAAAAGTTTCTGTGGAGACAGGAAAATAACAAACAATTTTGCCAATTTTCTGATTTTTTATTTTCAATTTTTCGGCCTTCCTCCCAGAACAAACATTCTCCGTTTCCATGGCAACGAAACATAAAATGAAGATTTCAACGCCGTTTATGGTGGTTTTGCATCAAACCTGATATATAGACAAAAAATTACTAAAATCCCAGACATAGCGTGGCCAACGTTTTCCGATTCTTACAGAGAATTGATATTAAAACCCAACAAGTTCAGCGAATCGCGTTTCCTGAATACACACTATATCATTGTTGTTGTTGCTTTACGTTCATGATAAATAGCTATGATCATGTAGGAACGGTCAGTTACCCTAGCCACACTATTCCTGAGCAGGCCTAGACCCCCTAAGCGGTTAAGAAGTACTAATTGCACATACTTCGCCAGTAACTGACAAATGCCTTTCTTGAATCAGCGGAAGGAAAAACGAAAGTATGTTGCCGGACCGGTATGAAAGCCGGGACCTCTGGCTCTGGAGTCAGACGCTTTCGACTGCGTTACGTGGTCCGGCATGTACCATAGTTAGAAATAATTTCTTCGAACTCAGGATGTTTCAACTTGCGGCCGTAACACGTCTCCCCGTAAATCAGCCATAGTGCAGATTATATTTCATTTTCGTCCTTTGAGATCAGAGCATATATTCTGAGAAATCTAAAATTTTAGATTGGTTTAGACTCTTATTCTAGATCATCGTCTTTTATATTATTTGGACCTTTCTTGATACTAACCAGTCTTTGAATCGACTGCCCGATTAAGATTAAGAAATTACCGTATGCTTATCTCTGGTTTTGTCACCAAATATTGTCGAAGTCACTGATGAGGCTTTATTAGCCGAAACTACGTAGTCTGGCCCATGTTCCTTCTTCTGACTGCTCTTGAAGGAACTCTTTAAGATTTTAATTGCTACGTAATCCGTCAGTATTTAACGACAAAACTTTGAATTCTGAATTATTTCAAAGTATCTTGAGAAGTATGAGATATATTGACCTAGGAATCAGATACAGATTCAGCATCTGAATAGTAAAGTAATATCTCACTGCTGGCAGTAGTTACTGAATTACTTGACGCATCAACTCTATGATCATTAACACAATGAAATTGTGATTATAGATAGAATTTACATATGAATTAGTAGAACTAAACAATCAACTTTAATAAAAACTGATACAGTGATTCAAGAATTATAGTGGGGATGCCACTTGAAGGATACGTATGTTTGCTTTCATGTCTTCCACACTGTCTTGGAACCCAAACTGGACAAAATCCGTAGCAGCGATGTCAACTCCAATCCTGACCAAGTCGTCAGGATAATCCATATTGACTTTTTCCCCAGACCCCTTGTCTTCTTTCAAGGTGACATGGATTTTCCCCTCGGATGATTTTGTTCGCTCAACATTATCGATTCCCTTCAGATACCGAAACATTTTGGATCTCTGCATGGTCAAGTCTTCTTGGATATATACTTCTTTAAAGTGACAGTCAGCTGTTTCAGTTCTTAGCATACAGGATGCATTTCTCTAATGTCTGTTATTAAAGCGTACTATCACACGCTTGAAGGTATCCTGGATGGCAAATGGTGTATAATGTTAATGTCATGTTCCATGATCATGTTGATTTCTGCTCCCAAAATGCATTAGTATTGGTTCTCTTCTCCAACCTCTACATACACAGTTTTGTCCCTTACTGTATTTCCAAAATTTTTGCATCGAAGTTCTAACAATCTTCAAGCAGTGACACTGACACTTTTAAAATTTTACCAAACGCATTAGCTGTACTAAAGCTGTTTAACATCTCCCGTCTGTTCATGTTTTTTCTGTTCTTACTTTGACCATTGAAAGTTTGTGTCATAGATTTCTCAACAACATTTTAAGCTTATATAACCGAACTTGATTTACTAATGGAGATGGAAAATGAATTGATGTATTGAGAATCGCATTCCTTATTTTTATGCTACTCTCTATTACCTATTTACCATTCTCTCAACATTTAGAGCATTGACATTTGTGTTAACATTTCCTGGCAACCATGCAATATATATGCGGATGGTAAAAATATTATTGTATCGTGAGAACTGGGCAGCTCAATGTCAGTTTTACCTTGGTTTAACTGTGTCTTGAAAATTGAAATTGTGTTTTTTCCTCAGGAATTGTTCAAGCAACAATCTTCAAACTTGGTGTACGGATGGAAAACTAGCAGCTTTATCGTGGAATCGTGCCTCATACAGTCAAACCTTCCTTTAAGCAAGCAGCCAAGGGAAAGGTAAACATTGCTGATTGAGGCAGATGCTTGCCTTATACATGTCTTGGGATATGAGAAGACAGGTTTTGGTTCATGTATGAAGTAGAGACTGATTAATAGGCAGGTTTGACTGCACTTATTCTTTTATGTTCATTTTTCTTTTCTTCTTTATATTTTGAACTTTCTGTATTGTAAAACAGTTTTATCAGCAACTATCTAGGCCAAAATTTCAAAAGAAATAATTCATGTTTAATGAAACATTAAAGCGGGACAAAAGTCGAATCTTCAACAGTTCTGAATAGTTACGTTTCCCCAATTAAACAAAACAAAATGACTGTATTATTTCTTTTCCTATTGTTCATGAACGATTAATCAGTATTATAGTCTGCATATAGATACGTTGAGTTTTTAGTGTTAGACAAATGCACTCACCTTTGTACTCTTAAAACAATGATTGATATTCGCACCGACTATGCATAACATGCGGGGCGCAAACATATGGAATCTTAGTAGATTAACAACGTACCACGCAGAGCTTCAGAGTCTGTGCAGAGACATAGCACACATATTCTGCAAATCTCTGACAGGTGATGTGTAACATAATGTGATGACTCTGATCGGACGTGTGAATGCCCATGCAGATATATCACATCTTCTAAGGTCCTTTCTTCCTGGCCAATATTCCAAATCATTAATGAGCCGCGACACGAGATAACCAACAAAATGGTGGTGCGCCCAGCGCAGACTCAGATCAGCCTGGGCATCCGCCCAGTCTGATCAGAGTCTTTGCTGTCCGCATGGAGATAGCTTAGACCCTTAGCTACCCTGTAAGCGCTTAGCGAAAAGTCTGATCAGACTGGGCGGATACCCAGGCTGATCCGAGTTTGCGCTGGGCGCACAATCACTTTTTCTCGTGCCGCGGCTCATTTGTCTTTAGGCAGGTTGATAACATTATACAAGTTGATAATAGTGGTAACAGCGGTTCTGAAAGAACAAAAACGGAGATTAAAAAGCCCACGAAAAGGAAAAATACTGAATATGAATATACAGCTCAATAAATGAAGTGAATTTTACCATAAACAGTTTTGACCTGGCACACATGTGTATAAAAATAGGACGCACATTGTGCGCGAAAAGTGATACGGTGAAGAAGTTAGTGTGTCGAAAGAAAAGTCGGTGCTATAGCCCGGAATCGACCAGGAAGCAAGACAAGAGTGACGGTCAATGTTACGATAGAATTACTAGAGACATGGTTTGAAAGAATAAAAGCGAAGTTAAACTGGTCGTCAAAGTTGGTGCCACAAAATAGGCGGGTAGTTGCCAATGTTGGTTATTGAGGACGCACGTTTTTCTTCTACTTTTAGAAACAGATGGCCTAGTTACGGCATGCAATCTTCTGCATGAAGTGAATGCAGAATGGAACTTGAAACTGTTTACACTGTAACTGTTTTAATTGTTCACGACGATACTGATGTTGTCAAACTTTGCATAAAGGAGTTGAGGACTAACCTTTCTTGCGTGACACCCAGTGTTAAATTCGAATCCTGTTGTATCTGGGACTTCAAGGAGGAAATGTTCAACAAAAACCAAACTCTTCTCATAATTTTGTCGAAGAAATCCGAGGAATTCTGTAACACTATCTACAGGTCACTGATAGAACAGCAACGGTTGTTTCTTGCAACATCTGCAAGACTATGTGTTGTCATAGAAACCCTCAACCCTATTACTGAAGAATGTTTTGAAAAAATCATTGGAAAACATAATATTGCATGTGTTCATGATTTGCTGAATACGTTTGCATGGCTACCCAAAGTATGCACTTTTATATATCGGTCAAACAACCAACAAAAGTTCCTGCAAAGATGTGTAATTCCAAAAGTTGAAAATGATATCAATTTGGAACATTCTCGCCCAAGTCTGATAAATTGTCTCAGAGATCTTGGTGTGCGTGTCTCAACAAACTTAGATAAACTGCATATCTTCAAATGTTGCATTTTGCTAAGAAAAAGTAAAAAAGAGCCAATGGACAAGTCTGTTTCAAAAAGAGTGAAAATCAGTGAGAAGGCTGGCGCACTTATGTTCGACTATATCGTGCATCATGATGGAAAGCATAGAATTAAGCGTAGGCTGACTTATGGCAAAACAAGCCAGGTGTTGTTTATAGTTCACCTCTTATTTGTTTTAGGACTAACTGACATAGTTACAATTAATGGAAGAAGATACAGGAGGAGAATATCTAGAGTTTGGGCTATCTGGGAAAATTTGGCAGGGGTGGATTTGACAGGTTGTCTTGTTTTATCTTTACTTAATCCGGGACTGTTAGTTTATATGTGTACTCCCATACCTTATATTGTCATAGAGATATGTAGAATCACTGGAAAGAAACAGATATGGACCATTTGTTTGACAGTCTGGATGATCATTTCGTTGTTATCTATATATGGAGTTATTTTCTTTTTCCTAGCTAGGGCTGAATTCTTTGTGTATGCTATTGCGGGCTTTTGGATACTGTTTATATTGAGTTCAGTATGTTCTTATGCGCTGGTTAAAACTGTCGCAGAAATGATCAATACCTTGTCTGAGCTGTATCTGATCTGATCAGTCCACCTTATGATGGGTCATAATTTTCTCCGCTTGTATAGGATTATAGATCCTGTGGAAATTATATGGCAAACAGCAATGGCTATAGTCAGACTGGGTAGTGCACAGCAGCCGCAACTTTTATGATCATTCGCGTTAACATGTATCAACAGAATCAACAGCGGGAAATGCATTGAATTATATAGGACAGCCACGTTTCACACGATATTATCAAAACATCAATTAGCACCGACTTTTTATGCATGTAGATTCTTAAAATTCAATTCTTCCATAGTGTTGTGATTATTTTTTCATCATTTTATGCTAATACTAAACGTGGGATTTTTAAGCTGAAAATATGGCATACGTGTACTTATAAAGTACATGTAAATTGCACTGAAAATGCAGGGTACAACTCTCTTTATTTCGCGATATCATTTTTAAATACTAAGTTACATATTTTATGCAAACGGATTCGAGTCGAAATCTGTAATTATTTTTCTTTCTTTTAATACCTATTTTAATGGGCAAAAGGTTGAATAAAGCGGGGCGCGGGGCGGGGTGGGGTGGATTTTACTATTTTACGATATTTATAAATCATTTTTCTGCGCATCAAACCCGCAGTTTGCCTGTTTATCCATTTCCTTACAAAATGCCGATTTTTCAAATGCTAGGATTTGTGCTCTTGGCTGGACTTTTCTTTACGCAAGCAAAGACACTCCTTTCCCGTGCAAACTGATAATTGAGCAGCGACACGAGAAAACCAGCAAAGTGGTTTTGCGCCCAGTGCAGACTCAGATCAGCCCGGGCATCCGCCCAGTCTGGTCAGAGTCTTCTCTGTCCGCATGGAGGAAGCTTAGACCCTTAGCTACCCTTTGAGCACACAACAAAGAGTCTGGTGAAAATGGGCTGATGCCCAGGCTGACCTGAGTCTGCACTGGGCGCACAACCGCATCCGCCCAGTATGATCAGAGTCTTCGCTGTTCGCATGGAGCTAGCTTAGACCCTTAGCTACCCTTCAAGCGCATAGCGAACACTCTGATCAGACTAGGTGGATGCCTTGTCTGATCTGTGTCTGCGCTGGGCGCAAACCACTTTGTTAGTTTTCTCGTGTCGCGGCTAATATTATAAACCTTTTAATAAGTTATGCCAAGTTTAAGTGATTATTTTTTTATTATTAAGTGTACAATCTTTGTGACTGGTCCCACTTCTTCCGATTTTTTATAAAATATATGTGGTGTACTGTTATATGAAAATAAAGATGAAAAAAAAAAAAAAAAACGCAAGAAGCATGTTATTTTGTTTTTCTTCATACACATCTACAACAAAACGGGCCAATGATTAAACTCATCATATCACTGACGTGTGCCTAAGAGGTCTTTTTTCTTCTGTTTACTTTTCTTCATATATATGTTAGGCAATATTTGCTTGACGAGATCAGTCACTATTTGCACAGAGGCATTGGCTGTGCTCTTTTATAATTGTAGCATGAAATGGTTAGGTCGAAAAATATAACCGCACTTTACGAAGAACTGCGGCTTTATTTTTGTCTACTCCGTCAGTCCGTCATGTATTGTGCCAGTCACAAATGTGACTGCTTCACGATGGGAACAATAAACCTTAATATTTACACTTGCCAGTAACTTCCCCTAGGTAAACCTATTGGAGTACACCGATGAACGACAGTTGATCATGTCACGTTTTCGTCAAGCAACGTCTGAGGTAAACAAACGTCTTGATTGGTCAGCGTAACGTTCGACTGACGCCACGTTATGGCGACGGCTGTTCAACGTAATTGCCGAATACGTCGTGACTACATTTTCTTCGACGCATATCTTGCATATTCTATATTAAATTACAACGAAAGCACTCCAGAAAGGGTCTAAAAGTAAAGTGTAAATATAAGAATAAAAATTTGATTTTTTCAGCGTTCATCGTGTGAAGAAGCAAGTGGTCGTCGCTAAAATTCTACAAGAAGTGCTTCGCGCTTCATGTAATTTTAGCTCCGCCCACTGGCTTCATCACACGATGAACGCTGACAAATCAAAGTTCAATTCTTAACGTCATTCAAATCCAAACACAGGTGTACTTCACAAAGTGGCAGAATATTGCTGAAACATATCGTGAATTTTGTTGTGCAGACCATATACATGATATCGGAGTCCGCAGAAAAATACACAGTATATGTAGCTTCATACTGTTATTGGAAAAAGGTAGAAAAGGGTTTGGGACAGGAACGAGTGTCATGAGGGCCCTAAACGAAACTGTAGTGAAACATGAGTTTTATCAAATTACCTTACCAGTGGTGGCATTTTTGACAAGTAGAATTTTTTTTTGCCAAAATCAGATGCCCCCCACCTGCGCTTTCCAAGCAGCATCATGTTCTCTTAAATGTTGCCAAGTTAAGACCTCCTGTGACCTTGAAAATAGGGCCCAAAATCTAATAGTTCTTCCCATCTCCCAGTTATACACTTATCTAGGTTTGGTCATAATCATTCAATCCTTTTCAGAAGATATGGTGAAGACAAGGCTTTTTTAATGTTCTTTGACCTTTCGTGACCTTCAAAATGAGGTCAAGGTCACCAAAATCTGACCAATCTTTGCCATCTCCTAGTGCGAGTTTGGTGCAGACAAACCATTTTCAAAACTCTCTGACCTCCTGTGACCTTGAAAATGGGATAAAGGTCACCAAATTTGCATCTCCCAGTGATATATTTGGGCCGAGTAGCTTAAAATCTATCATTACATTAAAGAGATATGGTTCAGACAAGCCATTTCTCAACATTCTTCGAACTCCTGTGACCTTTGAAAATAAGACCAAGGTCACCATATCTATGCAACTTTGGTTACAACCCAGCCATCTATTCAGAAGACATGGTGCAGACAAGCCATTTTTATCATTCTTTGACCTCCTGTGACCTTGAAAATACAGTCAAGGTCACCAAAATCTAATCAGTTCTTTCCCACACCCAATAATGTATCTGTGCACCTTTGGTCAAAATCCCTTCATCCCTTCAGGAGATAGAGTGCATACAAGAAGCGACCCAGACGCAAACGCCGACGCTGACACCGATGGGATCCACACCAAAAACAATATGCCCCCACCCCACCATGATGGGAGGACATAATTACAATACGCCTCGGCTGCCACTTAATGTTGGGATACTAAAGCCTCGTTCACACGACCAAAGTTTCTTTGTCACAGAAACTGTCACAAAGAAAGTTTGCCGAACATTTTGCGTTCACACGGAGCAAATTAATTGTTAACGAAAATTTAGCATAGAATCTTTGTCAACTAAACTTTGGCAAGGAAATATTTGCTGCTGTGTTCACACGATCAAACATAATTCGTCAAGTTACCTGGACAAATAAACTTTGCCCGTGTGAACGGCCAACCTTGTCACATTTTCTTTGCTAAATATACTTTGTTCAAAATAAAACGGATCTGATTATGAGCTTTCGTTTCTCCTTCCGCTGATTCAAGAAGAGCAGTTGTCAGTTACTGGAGAAAGTATGTGCACTTAGTACTGGTTAACCGCTTAGGAGGTCTAAGCCTGCCCAGGAATAGTGTGGTTAGGTTAACTGACCGTCCCGACATGACCATAGCTGATAATCGTGGACGTTAAACAACAATTCAATCATTCAATCAATCAATCAATCTGATTATGAGCAAAGTTTTCTGTCTTCACCTCTATAGCTAGTTTCATTTGTTACATATACTATGGCAAATTTGCCGTTCACACGGACAAATTTTGTTTGTCATATAAACTTAACCATCTAAATTTGGCAATGAAAATGTGGCTTATTTTCCATTCGCATGAGCAAATTTGTCTAAGCCAAACCCACTTTGTTACAGAAACTTTGCCCGTGTGAACGAAGCTAAATTTGTACGAAAACAAAGTAGACTGTTCATAAGGAACTCTTTGATCAGGATTTATAGTGCCTGCCAATGTTTCAGTCATAATAGCTTTATTCCTGTGATTCCGCCGTAGAATATTATTCATGGCTAAGCTGAAGTAGCTTCGGATAAAATATTAAATACATGAAGTTGGTTTAGTGCAAGGGTCGCACATGATATTATTTCCAGCAATTTCTTGCATATGGTTTCATTTTTTTTTTTATTATTTATTTATTTTGGTGGGGGAGGGGAACTGGCAGATGGTTAGGCGTTTTTTAAGTCCTCGTCACGTTCTTCTGTGTATAAGTACACCGCCATGAATTCCACAATTTTTTACAATGGGGAACAATTTTTGTGACTCCTGGTTTGGTTGCCTAGACTACAAAACTCTTCCAAAATGAGGTATACTCTTAAACGAAAGAATTTGCTCCTAGTGGAGCAAACTTTTCCTTCAAGGGACGGTCCCCATTGAAAAGGGTATGAAAATGGTAGAATTGCTTCCCCCTGAAAGTGTACCAATTCACTTTGAGCGGACTGTTCTTTGTACTTTCGGTTTTTCCCGGGTATCTTCCATGTCCTGGCTCAAATCGGCCTGTGCCAATGACAGCTGTTGACATCTAGTCTTACCGTAATATACCCGCACTCAAACTATCCGTGTGTTATGCAAGGACGTCAATGAATATTTCTACATGTGACATAAGCCTGTAATTAGAAGTTCTACAATATGAATTGATCATATCATTGCAGCTGAAACAATTAAAATACATTGAAGGTGTTAATCAGACTTGACGACTTCTCCACACCGGCGTGTATTTTATAAAGAGACTTGGCCGAAGCGACAAAAGAGATAGCACGATTAAGTTTTCAATAGGGGTATCAATGCAAACTGTATCTCTGCCAGCTATGCGAGGGTTGATTAATAAAGTTATATTTTTCAAATTCAATTTTGCTGACCAAAGAGATATTTGCACAAGATGTGTAATAATAGTAGGGAGAGCTTTCAATGTAGAAGTGATAAATTAACAATTTGCCAGAATCGTTTAGTTAAGCTTTTCGCTTACTGTGCGCAGACTGCTATTGATATTATAATTTATAGTTAAATAAAGTTATTTCTGGTGTAATTGTCACAATCTATATCCCCTATTTGTGTTTAAATAGCCTAAAATTTTGTTTACATTGACTATTTTCGCTTCTCTTTTTGGTGGAGTATCGATTTGACAGAAACAAATAAACAATCAAAATACTTAAAAGAAATAAAACGAGGTAGAGTAATGTCGGGTATTGTCGACCCTTTAAGGTTAGAATTAAGTTACAACAATGACAAACATTATTAGTCCATACAATAATGAAATGCTGCCTTTAAGGTGGACGATCCCGGAAGAACTCTGTTCTTGCTTGTTTTAAAAACAAACAGAGTTATTGTTCATCATCAAATCGACTAACTGTGGAGTATATACAGTTACAATATACACTTACAATATCTACCGTAAAGATCCTAAGTTTTCGGGCACATAGGTCTGTACAAACAGTGGAAACTGAGATCAGACTGTTCCTTAGGAACCAGAATGATCAAGATCTTCACAGTTTCCATTCCATCTGCGCATTTTTGTCGACATTACTCTTTGGTAGAACCGAATAACAGGAAAATAAATAATAGGGCAAGGACCGGCTGTGCTTGCAGCAGGTGCAGAATTTGGGCAGTCTGTTTTGGGGATATTTTGAACTTAAACATTGTTTTTCTAGGAAACAAAACGGTGAAATGTTTGTTTTTTTGTTTTATTCTTTAACATACGATGTAAGTTTTACTAAAATAATATGCATAAGCATGCCCCATCGATTGATGATATTTTTCATGATGTTTTTCATGAAATTCAATTTTCTTTCATTTTTTCAAAGAATGTAAAAATATACTTATTAACAAGAAAACTGCAATTTTTTGTTATCAGTTTGTTTCAAATATCCTATATTACAGATTATATGATTTGCTGAAATGAAAGTGCATTCATGTGCTAGAGATATGAATTTTAATGGAAAATGTGTAAAAAAAAAAAAGTATGTAGAAATACAAAATATTGTTTTTTAGGAAAACAAAACGGTGAAAATTGTTTTTTTCTTACCCAAATGTTTTATAGCTCTTTGGGTTATTTAGACGGTATAATGGTTTGAATGCCCCGCCAATATTTCTATTCAGTATTCGTCTACCTTAACAATTTTCAGTGGTTATTTTCAACCAATCAATATATAAAAAATAACACAAAATAAATAGATGAATAAGATGCATTTATGATTGCTGAAGGGTGTAGTCTTTTAGATAGAGCCTATAAACTATTTGACCATCCCTCGTTTATAGGACTACAAATGCAGCATGGGAAAACATAAAGAGTCATGTCATGTGCAACTGTCAAAGACCTGGGTCAGATCAATCTTATTAAGACTATACAGTTTGCTAAATGCGCCTATGCGAGCGAACAGCAAAGGTATGGGCCAGACTTCGCGGCGATACAAGCGAGACTGCAATGTTGGTGTTCATTTACGCCAATGTGTGTGGATCTGTTTTCCCCACAATGCGACTAAAATCTAATGAATAAAACAAAGCTGTCAGCAACAACACGAATTCAGATATATACAATGTAATTAAATGAAATAGTATTTGGATAAATAGAAACGACTGAATAACAGTTATTACGTATAGAATAAAATTTTGTTTCAAAAGCCACATAAAAAGCCTGTAATTAGACAATTATTTCATGATGAATAGGAACAGCGGAGTGAGTATCTGTGATAATGATAAACATTCTTGATGCCATGATTGCGTTTGAGAAAGACATCTCTACCAGCTAGAAAGAGACGGTGAAGAATGTCATCGAGCGTGTCAGAGATTCAGAGTTCTAAAATTGGCAATGATACTCAAAATACACAGATCATAACACTCGTCCATGACGATACTGATGAAGTCAAGTTATGCATAACTAAATTAAAGAGAAATCTCATCTATGTGGTTCCACCAATTACCTTCCAATACTGTCTTATCAGGGATTTTCAGGATGAAATATTTCAAAGAAATCAGAATGTTCTTGTGATCCTGTCCAAGGAAACGGAATCATTCCGTAAGCGAATCTATGCTTCTTATGTGAAATTTAAACGAGCATTTCTGGCAACTCCGATCAGACTCTGTATTGTAGCTGAAACTGTTAATCTATGTATAGAGGAAAGATATGTGACGCTGATTGGCCGAGACAATATTGCACTTGTTCACAACTTGCGAAACTCATTTGCCTGGCTGCCAAAAGTTTGCGTATTTTTATTTAAACCAAGCAAGCCACGAACATATCTTCAGAAATGTGTAATTCCCAGAACTATAGAAGATCCAAACTTGGCATTTCATCGTCAGACACTTATCAAAAGTCTAACAGACCTTCAAGTATATGTCTCGGAAGATTTAAACGAGATTCCTTTATTTCACTGCGGATTTCTGCTAAGGAAACGAGAGGAAGAAACAATTGCCAAGTTCATAAGGAAAAAGTTGAATGCAAGCAAGGGAGGTGGACCGACTATCCTTGATTATGTGATGCATTTTGAGGAAAAGTTATATCAGGATACAAAAAAGAGAGTTACCTTTGCACAAGAGAGTCAAGTGTTGTTTGTTCTTCACCTTCTGTTCATTGTAGGATTGATAGACATTCGCACCATAAATGGAGAAAGAGTCAGACGGAGGATATCAAAAGCGATGGCATTCTGGGAAAATTTGCCATGGGTCGATTTGATTGGCTGTTGTGTTTTATCGCTGCTTAATCCGGGCCTGATTGTATATTTCTTGACTCCAATACCATACGTATCCCTCTTTCTTTCTGGGATAACGGGAAGGAAATTCATATGGACATTTTGTTTGACTTTCTGGATGGTTTTATCTCTTCTCTCTATTTATGGTGTTAGTTTGTATTTTGCAGCAATATCCGATTATTTTCTTTATATTCTCGCAGGCCTTTGGATTGTATTTATTTGCAGTTCGATATGCACTTATATGATAGTCAAACTCGGATCAGAGATATTTGAAAAGTTTCGCGCGCTATCCCTTATTTGAATACCGCAAAAAATAAGTATTTGGACAGATATGTCTGCGCAAACAGTGCAGAACAAGATAAGACGGATACTTAGTGAGCAGTCTGACCAAAGTCTTCTCTTTTTGCTTCTGTGAAGCAACGTTAAATGCCATAGGGGTACTTTACTGTTTCTTACGCTGAAAATCAAACAATTACCGAATCTAAATTGGTTCAAATCTGCTTAATTGATAGCATTCTATTGTTTATGCATTTCCGTAAGTCTGATCATGGTCATCTCTATTTGCCATACCATCCACATCTTTTTGACGCATTTCTGCATTTTAGTCCAAACATTAGTGAACTGAGTTAACTTAAACACAGTGTACAAACTCGAGTCACAGTGTCCATTTCGTCCACAACAAAATATATTATTGCTAAGAAGGGAATATACTGGGCCGCAGTGCCAAAATGTACACATGTCAATGAAATACCTGTTAGTTGAAAACTGAACGCATTTTTTTCTGAAAAAGACTTCGCATATATCTGACCACAATCGTTAATAACTGGACTAGGCAGGAAATGTATACATGCCTCAAAGTCATCAAATCAATTTTAATGTTTTGTATTTGGTTTCCACTTTCAGCAACAACTACATATTTTTTCCTGTAATTATTAATATTGCAACGTTCAACGACAGCAGGTTAGTAAGTTAGTAGGGTCTTTATTTAAAGAGGATAACTCAGTTGGAGAACCAGTCTTTCTTGAGGCCCTCTAAGGTACATATGCATATATACAGTACAATACATGATGTAGACACTAATAAAATAACCAAAGAAATCTCTCTCTCTCTCTCTCTCTTTCAGATATCTACAATCAAAATATATGTAATAATGTAATATTGTTATATTGTTAAATCTCTATTAAAGAACAAGTATTTCATTCTGAGATCCTGAAATAAGCGATGGGGGCATCAACCTGGATAAGTCATTTCTCAACTAGGCCAAACATTTATTTACAAATGAATGTGTAGTTGTTGCCTTTTAAGCGCGGGCTTATGCAATAGCCTTCGAGTGCCTCCGAGTGCGCGTGCATGTGCGCGTACGCCTTATATTCACCTGTTGCGTTTAGCTCAGTTCAACGTAACCACAAGGGCTAGAGTCTCTTCATACTGGCTCCATAGTTGCGTCTGGGGGAAGATTGAATAAAAGCAGCTATGCAAACAGAGCCATGGGCTAAAATTCACGACAAAGAAAAATATTCATCCGTTGCGTTTAATTCAGTTTCTAAGCAACCAAAAGGGCTATAGTCTTCAAACTTTGCTCCATAGATACAATGGTCATCCAAAAAAAAGTTCTGTCACTGGTATTATATCTTCACAACCAAAATAGATATCAACCTCAAAGTGATGCCGTTCTTAAAACATGCCCTTTGTAATATCTCTGTACAAAATAGCTGGTGTTTCTTTACAAGGATCTTTACAAACTGCTTCACAAAAGGTATACCCTTACTATACTGGCATAACTTGCAAATGGCCTGTTTGAAAGGTGCAGCAATTTCTACATAAACAATGTCAATTACCGTGGGTCGGTGTAAATAATTCTACAGGTACAGATGAATATCACACAAAAATTCCAGAGTCATTCGATGCATTTTATAAAGTTTACAGCACTATGTATGAGATTATATATGCAGCTAAAGTCTTATATAAATCACTCAAGTTATATTTTATAAGGGCCCTATCTTGATAATTGTATACTTTTTGAACTTAAAAAACAAACTTTACTTGAGGTATATCATTGAAATTTACTTCGAATCAAACGGTTGAAAAAAAAAGTACCCGAAAATGGCGCTACAGTGGGTTTCTTCAAGGTCACGTGGACAGTCAACTCAGCGACATCTGAGGTATCCCTCGTTTGTATTGCATATGATGCATTGATCGCATTCATTTCTCTATTTGTTCTTTCTGAATGTTACAGGCAACAACTCTGAAAATTTCAGTTACCTGTGGTATGTAGTTACTGAAATATATAGCATGATTCACTCACGAGCAGAGATATCAAACACAAAAAACATGACTTAGACATTATATGGTCGCGTAACTCAGCAAACTTGTTTGAACCCACCATATATTTGGTATCATTATAAACTTTTCATTGATGTCCTCCACGATAGGCTAGTATGTCTGTGAAAAAGTTACGAGACCTGTAACAGAACTTTTTGGATGGCCCTCGTACATCTGCAAAAGCGAGGCTTATCGGGCCATGACCTATATATAACACTTGATTGAACACAGAAAAATATGAGCCGCGACACGACAAAACCAACAATGTGGTTGTGCGCCCAGCGCAGACTCAGATCAGCCTGGGCATCCGCCCAGTCTGATCAGAGTCTTCGCTGTCCGCATGGAGGTAGCTTAGACCCTTGGCTACCCTTTGAGTCATTAATAAGGAGTCTGATCAAATTGGACAGATGTCCAGGCTGATCTAAGTCTGCACTGGGCGCACAACCACATTGTTGGTTTTCTCGTGTCGCGGCTCATATAACACTTGATTGAACACAGAAAAAATATTCACTAGTTTCATTTAGCTCAGTTTCTAAGTAACCATAATGGCTAGAGTCTGTAAACCTCAGCCCCGGATCCAGGGGGTGGGCTTTGGGGCTTCAGCCCCGCCATCTGGATCTCTGTGTTATGTATAATATGTAGGCTCCAGATAATAAAGATGACAATCTGAGATAATATATCTGTGAGGCTAGATTAAAATATATGTTGTGACATATCATTAGAATCGCCTCGGTGAGGCGATTCTAATGAAATATCACAACATGTATTTCAAGGCAAAAAGGACATTATAAAAATACTCATCAAATTGATCCCTAATTATGTCATTTATTTTCAAGTCCCCCCCCCCCCACACACACACACAAACATACAAGCCCCACCAGTAAATCAGAGCCCCACCAGTACGTGGTGGTCTGGATCCGGGTCTGAACCTCCTCTATAGATACGTCTGAGTAAAAACCTACTGAAAGCGGTGATGCATATTGAGCCGTGACCTATATTTCACCTCTTGTGTTTAACCCAGTTTCTACGTAACTAAAAAGGTTAGAGTTTTCAAACTTGCTTCACTGAAACACCTGGGAAAGATCTACTGAAGGCTGAAGGCAGTGGTGCATATCGGACCATGATCTTTATTTAATGGTCCAGTAAATTTGCCTTTTATCTCGAAGACTTATTGATGTATGAACACGATTGCTTGGAATTATGATTCAGTAGCACGCACTGGTTGACTTAAAACTTACAGTAGGTCAAGTTAACCTATTTTTATGGTCAAGTGATTTTGCATTATATCTTAAAAACTGTTTGATTATGTACAAAATAACTGGGTAGAAAGACTCAGTATGATCTGATGTTTAACCTCAAACTAACAATAGGTCATAGACCTTGAATTCATGGTCCAGTGATTTTTGGTTATATCTTGAAGAGCCTTAGATGTACGAATTGATTGCTTGGGTGATGATTCAGTATGTCACCTCAAAGTAACAATAAATCATAATAACCTATATTTCATGGTCCAGTAATTTTGCTTTATATCTTGAAGACTTTTAGATGTACCAACATGATTGCTTGGAATATTGACTCAATATGACCGGCTGTTGGACCTTAAACTAACAGTAGGTCACAGTGACCTAATTTCATGGTCCAGTGATTTTGCATCGTCTATTGAAGATCATTTTATGTTCAAACATGACTGCTTTGGCAAATGACTCAGTATGACCAGATGTTTGACCTCAAAGTAACAATAGATCACAATGACCTATATTTCATTGTCTCGTGATTTTGCCACATATCTTGAAGACTATTAAATATATCGAAATAATTTCTTAGAATATTGACTCAGTATGACCGGATATTGGACCTCAAACTATCAGTGGGTCACAGTGACCTATATTTCATGGTCCGATGCTTTTGCCTTATATCTTGAAGACAATTAGATGTTCAAATATGATTGCTCGGTAAAATGACATAGTATCACCGGATGTTTGACCTTAAACTTACAGTAGGTCACAGTGACCTTTTTTCATGGGCCAGTGATTTTGCCTAATATTTATAATACTTTTGTATGATATTTAACTTGTACTACTGTAAATGGTTTGGGCTCATACTGTAAGTGACCTCCTACTGATTATAGGTCAGTGTTATCCCTATTACATGGTCCAGTGATTTTGCCTAATATTTCTATCACTTTTATGGATTGGCGTCATACTTGGTTTGGGCTGACATATGATAGTTGTTGAAGGTTCAGTGTGACCTATATTTCATGGTCCGGTAGTTTTACCTCATATATTATACACATGGATTTGCATATCAGAGTGGATGATCAAGTGCTTTCTTGCGTCATTTTCTTACGTCATCTGAACAAGGAAAAACCGGGAAACCTTCACGTTTTAGTTAATAATTTCATTGTTTCTGTATGCATTCTTTCAAACTGGAGCGCAGTGACTGTGTAGTCATGAGTGCTTTCAGACGATATTCGCAATTTTATTGTGAGTTTTTTATTTTTTGTATTTAATTGTCCCCCAACATCCGAAACCGAAAGTAGGCTGTGGCACATGAATGATGTTGTTGCTCCAACCCTGGGGAAGGTTTAAACTTGAATACAAGTGAACTCTTAGTAGAAAACAAGTACACCAGTTAAAAGTACTTACGAGCACGCATTCACTGCGCTTTATTCTATTAGACTGCATTTGGTAACAAAGAAGTTATCTCGAAAAACTAACCACAAAGCAATCGTTGTACTGGAATTTCCAGTATATCCCGTAACGTGAAAACCACGTGATCTTCCACCCTGATAATACTTTGGTTAATGGTTTGGGCTGACACTGTGAGTGACCTTATGCTAATTGTAGGTCATTGTGACCTATAATTTTGCATCGTATTTCTCACACTTTTACATGGATTTGCATTTCACTTAAGTTATTGGTTTGGGCTGACACCATGAGTGACCTTCATCTCATGGTCCAGTGATTTTTGTAAATATCTCTTACACTGTTTTATGGATTTGCACCATACGCACTGGACTGAGACTATGAATGACCTCTTACTAAATGTAGGTCATTGTTGCAAATACTTCATGGTCCAGTGATTTAACCCAATATCTTTAACACTATTTCATTGACTTGCATTATACTTGGTGTAATGTTACATTCAGATACAATGATTGAACTCATGTCACTCCTAGGTCACGGTGACCTACATTTCACAATTCATTGATATTGCTATATCTCTAGCAATATTTTAGAGGTTTGAAATATACGTAGGAGAAATGTTAATACCGACACTGCAGTTGATCTCATTTCACTTTGCCGTTAATATTGTCCATATTAAACTTGCGCTTGCTATAAAGTCAAGACCCCGTAAGTCTCGCTTTATTGTCTTCTTACAACTCCTGTAAATATCTATACGAATACTGTTCCAGTCAAGTATGCCAGAATAAGACAGACTGCTTTTACACTGGCCTATGTTAAGTAACCTAGGATAAGAACCATCAAGACCTGTGCTTTTGTTGCATCTAAATTGGCAAGGAATTTCTTCACAAATGATTTATTATCTTTGGACTGCTAAATAAATGGGCTAATGTGACTTTAGAATCTACGTATTTTTTTGCAAGATTGAAATCAGAGGACTTAATTGGTTCTTTTAAATGAGATGCAACATTAGCAAAATAATTGTTAAAAACATTGGCTACATCAAAATCGCTTGATACAAAATTATAGCCGGGCCGCGTAGCGCAATCGGTAGGGCACCTGACTCATAAGTCAGAGGTCCTGGGTTCGATACCTGGCCTGGCTACATACTTTCGTTTCTCCTTCCGCTGATTCAAGAAGGGCAGCTGTCAGTTAATGGCGAAAGTATGTGCACTTAGTACTGGTTAACCGCTTAGGAGGTCTAATTAAAATCTTAAAAAGTTCCTTCAAGAGCAGAGAATACATACAGAAGTAGGAACATGGGCCAGACTACGTAGTTTTGGCTAATAAAGCCTCGTCAGTGACCCTGACAATATCTGGTGACGAAACCGGAAAAACATACAATAATTTCTAAATCTTAATGGGGGAGTCGATTCAAAGACTGATTCGTTTCAAAAGGATCCAAATAATATAAAAGACAATGATCTAGAATAAAAGTCTAAATCGATCTCAAATTTTAGATTTCTCAGAATCTATCCTCTGTTCCCAAAGGATGTAAATAAAATATAATCTGCACTATGGATGATGTACGGGGAGACGTTTTACGGCCGCCACACGGCACAACACCAGCTGCAGTGAGGTACAATTAAAATCTTAAAAAGTTCCTTCAAGAGCAGAGAATACATACAGAAGTAGGAACATAGGCCAGACTACGTAGTTTTGGCTAATAAAGCCTCGTCAGTGACCCTGACAATATCTGGTGACGAAACCGGAAAAACATACAGTAATTTCTAAATCTTAATGGGGCAGTCGATTCAAAGACTGATTCGTTTCAAAAGGATCCAAATAATATAAAAGACAATGATCTTGATTAAAAAGTCTAAATCGATCTCAAATTTTAGATTTCTCAGAATCTATCCTCTGTTCCCAAAGGATGTAAATAAAATATAATCTGCACTATGGATGATGTACGGGGAGACGTTTTACGGCCGCCACACAGCACAACACCAGCTGCAGTGAGGTACAATTAAAATCTTAAAAAGTTCCTTCAAGAGCAGAGAATACATACAGAAGTAGGAACATGGGCCAGACTACGTAGTTTTGGCTAATAAAGCCTCGTCAGTGACCCTGACAATATCTGGTGACGAAACCGGAAAAACATACAGTAATTTCTAAATCTTAATGGGGCAGTCGATTCAAAGACTGATTCGTTTCAAAAGGATCCAAATAATATAAAAGACAATGATCTAGATTAAAAGTCTAAATCGATCTCAAATTTTAGATTTCTCAGAATCTATCCTCTGTTCCCAAAGGATGTAAATAAAATATAATCTGCACTATGGATGATGTACGGGGAGACGTTTTACGGCCGCCACACAGCACAACACCAGCCTGCCTGCCCTAAGCCTGCCCAGGAATAGTGTGGTTAGGTTAACTGACCGTTCCGACATGACCTTAGCTGTTTACTCTGAACGTTAAGCAACAAATCAAGAATGAATCAAGAATCAAGAACAAAATGATTGATCATACCATTGTCAGGTACAGTTTCTCGTGGACTTGCTTTACCTTCCGCCCCTACTTCCCGAAATAGTTTCTATATTGAACCCTTGCCCTCTTCAAGTTTTAGCTTATACATTTCGTTTTAGCTAATTCTATCATAGCAGAAATCTTATTTCTCAAATATCTATATTTATCAACTAGTCCATCTATTTTGCACTTGTTTCTTTGTTTGGTGGCATCTATTATTTCTGGGGACAGCCAGTCAGGTCGGCGATATTTCTAAAATCTATGTTGTTTTACATGTATATCAACAACTTCTAAAAAACAACGAATTCAAGACTTGAACCATATCATTTACATAATCAAACTTGTCCACTATTTCCCATGGATTTACCCAATTGAATTAGATATTAATACAAGAATGATATCTTATTGGATCAAATTAATTGAGCCTGATTCACTTAACCTGATTCACTTAAATTCTCTTCCCTATTGTATAAATATCTGTTAAACAGTGTACCCGATAGTACGTCAGCATGGTTTGTACATGTAAAAAAGATAATCGAAAACAGCGGCTTCAGTGGTATATGGAATTTACAAAAGGTAAACAATCCGACGTGGTTTATTAAAAGTATAAAACAAAAGCAAAAGGACTTATTTGTAACTGATTGGCTTTCAAAAATTAATGCCTCTTCAAGCCGTTTAAATTACCGCCTTTTCAAAACCCAATTTACACTAGAAAATTATTTACTGAAACTTCCTTACACAATGAAGAGAAACTTTTGCTTATTTAGGACAAGAAATCACCATTTACCAGTGGAAGTTGGCAGTTGGTTAAATATTGAAATTATGGATAGAAAATGTAATCTCTGCGACGAATCTTTAGGTGATGAGTTTCATTATTTGTTATGCTGTAAAGCACTTTCACTACAAAGAAAGCAATATATTAAGCCATATTATTACAAACATCCCAGCATTATAAAATTTGCAGAACTAATGAACGTCTCTAACATAAAAGACCTAAAAAGACTGTGTGCATTTGTGAAAATTATATTAAGTCTAACGTAATGTCAAGTTCGGTCAGTACACTGAATATTTTCATACTTTATGTCCTATGTATATAACATTGTTTTTCTATAAGTGTGTGTGTTTAAAATGTTCATTTGTTTCATAAAAGTTTGATTAAAATGTTAAGTTGTTAACCTATAACCTCTGACTGTAAAATTTACAGACGGCGGACTGCTTTTAGATAGGGTTTGGGCCCGAAAAAACTGCAGACTAGTCCTCCATAACTTTTACGCTGAACTGTAGATAATATGCCAACGTAAAAATTCTGTACTATACGATCCTGTTTGAAAACGCTGACAGAAAATGTTTTTGGTTAACGATATGGGACTCGTGGCGGTCTGACTGCCTGTGACTAGGGATAAGGCCTTCCAAGGGACACACGGCGTTGATTCGGCATCGGATCAGCATTGATTTAACGTCATGACGTAGAATCAATGATGATTCGATGTTGTTTTATCGTTGAGTCACTCGCATGTCGATCGTCCCCGTGTATCTGGAATCACACTTGTGATAATAGAATATAGCAACTAATAATATTAAGTCTGAATTTGTAATTATTGTCTTATACAATGGACGTTACTATCGTAAGCTATTTGTACATTATGATAATGCATCCCTGCAGGCACACGGCGCTGGATCGGCGTTGATTCTGCATTTTTTCAACGTCATGACGTTGAAACAACGTTGAACCAATGTTGATTCGGCGCTGTGTGCCCCATCATGGGATGTTCTCATTCATGAGTCATGGTATAACAACCTTTTTTTTCCTCTTGCAATATGATTATGGAATAGAATTACCGCTTGAAGATAGGGACGTACAACCCTACTGACTGCATGTCAGTTTTGTCTGTATGTCTTACAGCGGATCTATCTAAATATAAGTAAGTAATACGCCACCTGCGCATATATGTGTGTGACACTTTTCGTTACGAAAGGCGAGAGAGAGAGAGAGAGAGAGAGAGAGAGAGAGAGAGAGAGAAGAAAAGAAAGAGATAGAAAGAGAGAGAGAGTACTGACCTTAATAAATGTTCAACATGTGGCTGTACTAAAGCAATGCATTTACCTTCAATGTGCGAGGCCCAAGACAAGCTGTTTTTTTTTTTTTTTTTTTTGGCTGAGTGTTTTCTTGACTTGCCGCAGTTGTGCATCTTCTGTGGTCCCATTGGATTCGCTCCGCCAGGACGATTCCATATGGGATCACCAAACATGTACATTGCCTTGGTGTCGAGGGTGATATTATTTTCTTTTCGCCTCCAAAGTGCCGTTGTTTTGATGCTCTGATTGTGTACTTTTGGGAGTTTACTGTACTATGTCGCCGGGAAATTCACGTGGAAAATTAGGAATACCGAACGAATCCACATCGCTGGGACATTGTAGGTTCGACGTTGATTCAACGTTGCCATGACGTTGAATCGGCGTTGACATACCATGTTTTAGCGTTTTCTAGCCGGCTTGATCACTGCTAAAATATTTAATGAATTTAAATCTGCATTCTCTTGAGGGGATTACCCTCCTGCTACTTTGTGTCAAGTTTTGTTTGTAATATAAGTTATAGTCTTTTTCTCCATGCATGCAACTAATGTGTTTGTATTGAATGCTCCTCTTATGTCATACTTTGTATGAATTGAGAGAAATAAAGGTTATATAGATAGTTTGATGTTAATCATTTATAAAGGCGTTTTCATCAAAACGTTTTAATGATCTGTAGATAATTGTTTAATGGAGTTTTTACTGATTGAATCAAAAACTTCACAGTTTCCAAAGGTAGCACTTATGGTTAATTTACTAGCAATTTCGGAAGATAAGCAGTTCCTAAGCAGTTAACCAGTACTAAGTGCATTGTATACTTTCGCCATTAACTGACGACTGCCCTTCTTGAATCAGCGGAAGGAGAAACGAAAGTAAAGGGCCGGACCGGATATCGAAACCGAGACTTCTGGCTCTAGAGTCAGACGTGCTACCGACTGCGCTACGCGGCCTGGCACAGTTTACTACCAATTTCATCGTGACATCTTATGCATTTAAAGAGCGCTTCAATCCCGACGTTGACAGAAGCATAATAGCTGCTTGCCGGTATGTCTTCTGTTTCTGAACATATCTGCCAAAAATAGACTTCTGCTGTTGATCGTGTATAAAAATGTTGACCATATATATATAAATCATAAATATTTGCCCATTTGGCTAATAAGGATTTATGGTATATAGCAGAGAGTTTGTCAAAACTTGTTAAAAAGGAGCTTCATCGAATATATGAGGGTCTCATTGGGGTACCGCTGAAATCAGTAATCAGTAAAATTTCAGCCCAAAAATCAGTAATCAGTAAAATCTAAGGGACAAAATCAGTAATTAGTAATTTTTCGGCCAAATTAGTAAAATTACATTCCGCAATCCTTCTCTCTACCTTATGCCAATAATGCATCCTTTGAAGACCAATAACTTAGTACCATATTACTCTTTTTATCCCCAGTTGATGCAAAACACATAAACAGTTTTTCTATGTATATATGGTACAGATGCATTTTTATAAAGAAACCTGACGAAACTCCCCCTTTAAACATAAGACAGAGATTGTGCATCAGTTTGACCCAAAAATTTGTAATCTATTAACTCTTGCAGGATAAGCGTTTCATGATGTTGATCTAGTTTGTCACATTGTGCAATTTTATCTGCTGTACAAAGAAGTCAATCTAAAATGAGTCCAAAATTTACTTTAGCCACTACTGGTGACAGGTTGACTAAATACGACATTTTGGTCTTGCGATCAGTCATTATGATTTTATTAAATTGAGTATAATAACTACATGTACATAAATGGTGTATCATGACATAATTGCAAATACATCCTCCATGTACCCATAGAATCACATCACATTAGCATGCCTATGTAATTTAGACCCCATTGTCCCCCACTTTTAAACCGGTAAAGCTTGGGGTTTTCACGGGGATATATTATTTCTTCATGCTATCTTATCTGGAGTCCTTTGTTGAATGTAAACCGTGGTCTTTTGACACAACCAAATCTATTTAAATGAAAAAAAATAGTATACAATCAATTCATCATTTATAATGATATAGATAACAATAATTATAGTGAAAATACCAAGGAACAGAAGTACGTATTAATGTGACTAAGTAACTGACAGGGGACGCACCCGCGGTTTTAAAATTTTTGAGGCAAATGGGTAGACCTGTCTCGGCAAAGACCAGGACCAAAAATTCCTCTCTATAGAATTTGTTTAAACTCGTCTTATATAATATATAGGCATACAGAAGTACACTACAAATCTATGACTATGAGGGTATACAGGCACTTCTGACTAACGAAAATTGTAACTACATTTCATGAATGACTTATTTCATGCGCATTTCTATTTGCCACATACATAAAGCTTGCATGTTTCTGTGACCTTGTTGATCCCTACAATGTGGCCGTTTCTAAACTAATCTCCGATTTGATGGCCTAAGCCGAAGCTTAGTTAAGCTTTCAAATACCGGACTTTCATTTTCACTGACTTTGTCCACATATACATAGATATGGCGGGTGTATTATAATAGGCAGGTGATGCTTACTACCCCGCGGGCACCTGATCACACCTCTCTGTTTTGGGGTCCATATCTGTGTATCTAAAATATTCCGGAATTGTCTATGTTTAAATGACCTACGAGTTCGGACTTATGATTTGGGTACCTAGACCACTATCATTTATAACCACTAGGCCGGTGTCTCTGCTGGTGGATTATGTCCCCGAGGGCACCACCAACCTAGTAAATTTTATCATGGTCGTTAGTTTAAATTATAACAAGAAACTGGCTGGGACGTCGCCCAGTATAAAAAGGTCCCATTTACCAAGGACGTCTGATCAGTCCGGTAATACATCTCCTGCACGTTCTAAGAGCACGGAACGTTCAGCCCAGGCAGGTGCTCCCAGAATTCTGTTAAAAGATATAACCAAACTGACGTACTTGCAGTCAGATGATCATTCCTTATGGTATCGGGAAGGTGATACGTTCAAAAGTATTCCTAATTGTAAAGTGAAACTACACGACATTTTAACTTTTGACGATAGTAAGCCACATTGCAGTGTTACACCATGCAACACAAAAAATTGCAAAACATGTCAAATTTTGATTACAGATGATCAGTTTAAAAGTGGTCTCACTAATAAAACGTATCACTGCCGAAGCTGGGATGATCTCAACTGTAAGTCTTCCAATATTGTCTATGGTGTGGAGTGCTCACTGTGTGGACTGATTTATGTGGGTGAAACGAAAGGACAACTTAATAAAAGAATGTCTGGACATAGATTTGAAGTAAATCATGGTGGAAATCAATTGCTTTACAAGCACTTTAATCTTCCAGATCATTCAATTTTGTCCTCCAGGGTACGAATCCTTGAAAAAATCTATCACCCTACGAATAACCCTAGTTTGAGCACACCATTGCGCAGGCAAAAAGAGGAATACTGGATTCGTGAATTAGGCACCGCTGCACCTTATGGTTGCAATGATAAAATCGATTCTGTTGGAAATTTGACAAGCCCAGGCTGTAATTCGGAGAATGTGATGAGGCTTTTTGACGGTTCTCAACGTCGGTCGAGAAGTCATGGACATCGACGATATAATCGTCCTAATTTACATGATGATGTCACATTTGACTATCTCCTCCCTCATGTACAGAAACCGTTAGGTCTTCATCACATTCGTACCAAACTATATGCATTGCCTTTATCGAAGTTGCAGTTACTTCGCACATAGGTTCTGAATATGCGTCCTATCCGCAAAATACTCCTGGATATAAGCTGACCGGCATTATTTTAGATATTGCTAAATACAGACTGTTTAGACCCGTTCGTACTGGTTCCACTGAGGATACCAAACGAAACTTTATGAAAATCGAGTTTCGTAACAAGGGCCTGGACGCAATTAATATAAGCAATATACTAAATCACAAAGATGTCAAAGCAGCTATTCCACCTTACTTTAAAAATCAGAATCCTCCACTAATTTCCTACTGTTACACGTCACCTATTGCAACCAAAATCTTTAATTACAGGGATGTGCTGCGGCGCCTAAACACTGAAGATGTTGTCGGTGATCTTCCTGTTTGCACCTGTACCTCCTCTAAGTACTGTTACCAACCAGCAGGTCACATTATAACTGGTGATCTTGGCATCGTTAAGAATAACAACTTGAGGGAGTTACTCTCCAAAGGCCCTAAATATAGGGAGCCTAAGTCGTTTAGTTGGAAACAGAATTCAACATTAATTATGGATTCTGTTGAAGACTATGCTAGACGCTGGGCTAAGCAGGATGCCTGAAGTTGACACACTATCTGAGTGGGTCAAATCGATAGCGTCTTTGGTCAACAGGCGGATTTCTGTCTTAAGCGCGACTATGTCTACCCGATGTAAATCGGTCTTGGACACTCCTGACGTCGCTGCTGAGCTAGCTGATCTCCATGATAAATATATTGTAGTTCCAGCAGACAAAGCATCTAACAATATTGTGTTTGTTTGCAAGACACACTACATCAACTGCTTGAGAGAGGAGCTTGGTTTGAACACTTCGGAAGGAAACCCTACATATACATGCATTTCGTTGTCCAAAGAGGAAATTCTAGGAAACCACAAGACGGCTCTACTTTCCTTTGGTATATCCACAGCAGAGGAAGATCTTGACCTTCCAAAACTGTATTGGATCCCTAAGTTACATAAAGATCCATATAAGCAACGATGTATTGCGGGTTCAGCTAAGTGCTCAACTAAGTCTCTCTCTCAGATTCTTACAAAAATCCTAACGGCAGTTAAGGATGGTCTTCAGAAATATTGTGATCTATCTTACGCAAGATGTGGCGTAAATCAGATGTGGATCCTAAAAAAATTCTAAAGAACTTTTGGAAAGTTTAAAAGCCCAAGCACTTTTTGAAGTAGATAGCATAAAAACCTTCGATTTCTCTACGCTTTATACAACAATACCACATAACAAAATAAAATCTAGATTAAAAGAAATTGTTAGCAATTGTTTCTTTCACAAAAACGGAAATCGTCGGTACAAATACATTGTTCTTGGGTATATGGGGGGAGGGGGGGGGGGGTGACATATTTTGTTAAGGACCACTCTGAGGTTCATACGAAATATTCTGAAGATGATGTCATTAAAATGCTGGAATTTCTTATCGACAATATTTACGTGGAGGGTAGCGGACAGATTTTTCAACAGACAGTTGGCATTCCAATGGGCACTAACTGCGCCCCCTTACTTGCCGACTTGTTTCTTTACGGGTATGAGGCGGAGTTTATACAAGGGCTCTTAAAAGAAGGTAATAAACACCTTGCACAGAAATTCAACTTCACCTACAGGTACATAGACGATGTTCTGTCTGTGAATAATCCAATGATTTCAGAGTATATTGACCTCATCTATCCATGTGAACTTAAAATTAAAGATACCACAGAGTCCAGTTCATCTGCTTCATACTTAGATTGCTATCTCTATATTGACAATGGAAAGCTTGTTACTAGGCTTTATGACAAGAGGGACGACTTCAACTTTCCCATAGTTAACTTTCCATTTCTGAGTAGTAATATCCCTCCGGCACCTGCATACGGAGTTTATGTTTCTCAACTAGTCCGCTATGCTAGGGCCTGTTTCAAATATCAAGACTTTGTTGAAAGAGGGAAGCTACTCACTCAGAAACTGTTGAAGCAGGGTTATCATAAAGCAAAGCTTGTGTCGACAGTTAAAAAGTTTTATGGGAGACACCATGACCTTGTTGATCCCTACAATGTGGCCGTTTCTAAACTAATCTCCGATTTGATGGCCTAAGCCGAAGCTTAGTTAAGCTTTCAAATACCGGACTTTCATTTTCACTGACTTTGTCCACATATACATAGATATGGCGGGTGTATTATAATAGGCAGGTGATGCTTACTACCCCGCGGGCACCTGATCACACCTCTGTTTTGGGGTCCATATCTGTGTATCTAAAATATTCCGGAATTGTCCATGTTTAAATGACCTACGAGTTCGGACTTATGATTTGGGTACCTTGACCACTATCATTTCTACAGAAATACCTACTGGGAAAGCATGTAACACAACTTATCTTAGAAGTTATGCGATCATTAATTTTGATCCATTGAATTTTCATCACATAATATTTAATTGGAGTGGACTAATAACGATTTTTCGCTGATTTCGGTAACCGCTAACCGCGTGTGACGCCGCCATCGGTAATTTTTAACTCAAATTTCGCTAATCAGTATATTATCGGCCGATTCCGTTAATCAATTAGTAGAGGGGACGCCGCTAACCGGTAATATTTCCTCTCAAATGTCGCTAATCAGTAATTTTTGGACCAAAATTCGCTAATCAGTAAACCCCATTGAGACCCTCATATATAGTATAAGTATAAAAGTATAAGTCATGAAGACTTGGTCGACGTCGACGTCCAGTAAGTATAGTAGATTATGCCTAAAATATCAACGTGTTTATCTAAAGCATCAGTCTACAGTAACAAAAAAGATCATAAGAACCTGATTCATACCGTGATCTTTAATGCACAGCCTTTTTATTTGGTAATGGTAAATAAGCTGGGTAGTAAGTATTCTGTTCTTGACCTAAGTATATTCTTTTGTTGACAAAATGGACAATGCAGCTTTCTACATTTATATCTTGGTAGTTCTTACGTGCGAGCATATCTCAGATCACAGTAACCCGAGTTTCCTCTGATTAAAAAAAAAACTTTTAATATATTTTTGATTTGTGGCTTTTAACATCAGATGACGTAAGCATTGAAAAACAAGAAAAATCTATAAAAAAAAAGATAATCGGCGCAGATTAAATGGAAGTGTGTATTGTAATATGCCTCTAGGTGAAGAGTTGACAATAACTTTCATGAATATGACTCAAGTGTCGGTAGGCACCCACAACCGTAATTTTGACACTGGGTAGCGGCAATGCCCTATCTCAAAATTGAGCTGTCCAATTTGGAATTCCAAAATGGACCGCGGTCAATCTTGAGATAGGCCTGATTTCAAAACAGTTACCAACATGATGCACTGTTTGTTTGTGTGTATTAAACCGAAAGTAGAAATCAAAAGTAGATCTACAACGAAAAAAAAAAGAGAAAGTTTTGAATATCTGCGTCTATTTTTGATAAAATTTCTATTAAGAGAAACATTTTGAATTAATATCTGACATAGTGCTAGTATTCACGCAGTGCAGTACGTCGGGAAAAACGAACATTTAATATTCACTGACCTTTGATATTATTGGCTAAATTTTGACATACGTGTTATTTGACCAATGAAATTTTGTGAAATGTGGAACAATACTGAAAATATACGCGGCTGCGCCACGAAAAATGCCGCTACCACACAGCAACATGTTTTCTTACCTGCTTCATGTCAACATATTTTTTCACGTGTTCAGACCAAAATAACAACAAATATGTATTTCAAAATATGGATTTATGATCTGTCTATATCAGTCCAGTCTTCAAATTTTACAATTATATTGCTGTTAGAAGTTTTGCTTACCATTCAAAAAAGTTCTTACGTTGAACGCAAATTACTAAATGTGGGGGTTACTTCAGTATGTCAGTAGTTAAGATTATTATGCTTCTGTCGAGATAATTTAAAGAGTAACTACACTTCAGGAACTGACTGAATCAGATCCCAAACCCTATCCCCAACATCACAGGGAAATATTGACAAAGACATCCCAACAAACAATAAATTACAAGTGATAAGCCGAGTCAGCAGCTCTTTCCCAAATTGGTGGCAACTCAGCTGCCTTTACTGAACTAAATAATTTAGACCAACAGAAGGGTTACAACAGACTAAGCAAATTATACGAAAAACATAAGGTTGTCATACAAAGGAAAACAACAAACAACTACGCCAAGAGCGGCTGGAATGCAAACACTCAAAACTTGAGTGTTTGCCGCTGATCAAAAATTATCAAAAGGCTTTTTGTCAGTCAGAGAAGGTTCGGATTAAGATCTCAGTTGGCGCCAGTTGCGTTGTATACTAGTGTTGAAGTGTGCTATATGAATTGTTACTTTATAATTAACTAGGGTTGACGTACACCATATGATTTGTTACTTTATAATCTATCCGAGTTGACGTACACTACTCGTATGAATTGTTAGTTCTTTATTTACTTCCTTGGAACCTGTTGGGGGATCATGTGGTTTTTGTTTATATATGCTGCACGGACAAATATGACTGAATCGTCTAGGTAAAGAGCTCACTATATCTCTTTTAATACTTTGCACCAGGTAGCTAATGTTCATTAGCTACCTGTTTTTACTTATTAATTTATGCGGCGCTTTCCAGTCTACATCTTCCAGATTCTGACGACACTTTCATGGAACCGAAAATCCAGCAGGCACATGACGTTGAAATGACGTCGTAATGACGTCGACGTCGCATCAAAGTCAGTACGACGTCATTTTGACGTAATTTGCCTGCTTGGAAGATTGGCACTTTGGTCAAGGACTCTGTCGTAGAAAATCGGAACTAAAATGGCGGCATAATCGATAATCTGCACCGACATCAGTTAAAATTTTGTGACCGAGTCCATGTAAGTAAGAATCCGGCTATATACATTTTGGTCCGGTTCGAATCTTTGTGGTTGAATCAAAGTGTCGATAGAATTGGAAAGATGCGGACTGAAAGAAAAGTAGTAGGTAGCTCAAAGAGTGTGAAATATCTGAAAGAGACATAACAAGCTGACATAAACCAAGATTCACTCGCAGCATTGCCATTTTTCCTCGCAGGGTTTCAAAACAAAACCACATTGCAGTTACATGCAAACCAGCCCTTGCATTTAAATTGGACAATCACAAAACACAGAGGTATCATAATGTTAGTCAGGAATGAAAAAAAATGTTTTAAGTCATGTTACTAGTGATAGATAAAGTCCGTGGTGTAATAGTTATTCTATATATCATTGGAAAGGTAAATTCAAGTGCTTTAAAATTGTATCCGTTAAAAAATTCTAACCCACCCATGTATGACAGCACATGCTTATACGTCATAAGGGTATGGATACTGGAAACCGTATATTTTTTACCGAAAGTATCTTGTGTTCTTTTGCTGTTTTCTCAAAGGGAAAATGACATATTTCAATAAAGAAGCACTTAATACTGTCCCTTAAATGTAAAATAAAATAATTGTATAGAAATCGTTTCCAGGGTCTACACAAGTAACATAATAAGTTTTTTTCTCTGCTATGTGGGTATGAATGCAAAGCTATTATAAATACATTATTTCAATGATTAGTGTTTTTTTTTACTTATTCACATCCAATTTCAAATGATGACAGGCATTTTATTACTGAAATGATTCGTCCAGTATGTTTTGTTACGACTGGTATCATAAAGTTGCAAAGTAGCAGCATTTCATGTATAATACAAAACAATAAAACGAAATTATCTTCTGATAAAAAGACACAGGCTAAATACATTTAACTTTGTCTAATGTCAAAAGTTAGAGGGAAATATCAAAAGCAAAATTCATACAAAAAGTCTAAAGACTTGTTAGTTTATATGACAGACTGAAACTGAAATATATGGGTGGGTGGGGAAACTTATCCATCAAAATCAGGTAGGCCACTGACAAAAGAGTGTAAGGTGCCGTTAAGGATTATATAATACCAAATACAAGCATGACGAATTAAACTGTATTCATTTTTCCTTTCATATATGTCATCACACATTCACTTTCCTTAAACTGACCTCAAACCCAAGGTTTAAGTAGCTTACAGTGCATTTCAATTAAGCGCAGGAGTGACGTCATAAGAAATGCAATTGCTCTGTGAGTAGCCTATCTTGCAAAATAAATCTTATGTTTTAGCAAAGCTAATGCAATGACTTTCATACTGGAACATTTTTAGTATAACAGATAATATAGGTATCAATCCAGAGTTGTTTGTATTCAGAGTTGGGAAAATATGAATTTGTATTCGCATAAACACTTCGTCCGTTTCTACTTAGTGTCTCTACCCTAACAACAATTGTCAAGGCATATTTTGAAGATAATACCAGTAATTCAAATGGTTTGAGTGAAGGTCATTGAGTGACATGTAAACCTAAAATTTAAGACATAGATTTCAAAAATCGGTCAATATCCATAGGAATTGCAGACACATTTACACTATTTCTGAAATGCCCCTCGTATAGTGAAGGACGGTGAAGCTTTTTCACCTCCCACTTCTTAGTTCCTAGTTGTCAGTTTCTATTCGTCACTTCCTAGTTTCTAGGCCGTGCCCTTTAGCTGTAAGAGCAGAGAATTAGGAACAATGAAGTGATAAGTAGCAAAGGGCACGTGGGAACTATGTTTTTCAATGGGCTCCCCCTCCCCAATACGCCCATGCATTCCATTTCTTTTTTCGTTGTTGTTATTTATTATTCATTTTTAAACAATTTCAACAATAACAAAATGAAAAATCACAAAATCGAACCGAAATGTCAGCAGCTATTTAAATGTCCAACAAGCACACGACGCCAAGTCAGTGACGCTCCAACGTAGCTGCACTTCTAACGTGCCAAAAGTGAGCAAACTTTTTCTGAAAACCCATAGACTTACATGTATTTTTCAGTACGCAAGAAATTTAACTATGTTAAGTCTGCCTAGGAGATGACTTTAATTCAGGACTTTAATACAAGCGTTTCGCTTACCGTCAGATCTTAAACCAAGTCTGCCTACAGGATTGAACTAAAAATTATACCGTTAGAAAGCTTAATGCTTATGGCAATAAAAACATATTTTATTAAATTTTTTAATGATGCATATTTGAACTACAGTATTCTAAATGCGGTTGGTCCTGATTTTGTCCGTTTTACGGCGACGTTACCATTGACGTCAATGGAAAATTCGTGTTTCTAAATTTTCAGCGTTGTATAAACTGTTGTCTCTCGCAAACTAAGGACTCTAGGCTGTTGAATAATTTTTGTATATTGCCTTATTCACCTACCTTTCTAACAATACATATTTTGTTGCGATCTGTTGAGCAGACGCAGCGCAATTAATTTTCTTGCACACTGACAAATACACGTAAGTCAATGGAATTTTAAAAAAGTTGACTCACTTTTGGCACGGTACATCGACGGTGGAGCGCCAGCCGTTACAGGCGACGTGTGCCTACCGGAAGTTTCTCTAAATTAGACTTTTAGGGGGGTCTTTACTGGGATAGCACACTTCCAATTTTCTGAGAAAAAAAAATAAAATACAAAACAAAAAAACAAACAAAAAAAACTAATGATAAGCATTAAGATAACCGCGATTAGGCTCCATCAACTAGACACACCAACTCCGTGGTCAGGTGAGCCTTGCCGATGGAGTCTCACAATAGTATTTTTATTATTCTTTTCTAATAAAATAGAATTCAATAGTAAGTTCGAAGAAGTTAAATACAGAAACGCGCGTCTGTCGCACTAAATTTGGTATAGTGACGTTTATATTAAAATTACTGGGTCGATATCGCAAGTGTTGGACAATTTGTTCCCCAGGATATCAGCAAACCAGTTAGTCAGTGTTTTAGTGTTGATTCTGATTCTTTAGCGTAACTTGTATCAGGTAAAAAATTCTAAATATTCTAAAACTAAGAAAAAATTGTCAGGGCGACATGAATCTTAACTCTTTCACTACCAAAAAGCAGACGACAAAATTTACGTCTGCAAAAATTAAAAAAATGCCTTGTCCAAGACTTTTTATATTGAGAATTCAAAGACTAGAGGGCAAACAGTGTAGATCTAGATGAGGCGGCTCATTATGAGCCGCCTCATCAGGATCTACGCTGTTTGCAAATTTTGCTAATTGCGTCACTGGGGCTTAAAGAGTTAACGGAGTTTGGCATCCATTCTTTCGGACTACTTTGGCTTTTTGTAGGTTCTTGCTGCATCGGTCATCTCCTTTCGTTCTAGAGACTCAGGGGTTGAGGTGGATCGGTGAGGAACGGCTGTATTCTTTCTGCCGGGCGTCTCTTACCTGATGTCTGCAGCTACTGTTTTTCACGGAATACGTCAGTAAGCGTGGCTCGGAAAGGGCTGCTCGTTGCCTGCCAAGACCTGCCCATCACCTTTTTCTTTCAAACTTTTTGGGTTAAGCGACACTGAAGAAGTTAAATACAGAAACGCGCGTCTGTCGCACTAAGTTTGGTATAATTACGTTTATATTTAAATCTATACGTTGCTTGATACATATCACAACTTTTATCAAAACGCTACGACTACATATATCTACAAGAGAAATCGTTGACCCGATTGCCTGTAGTGGCAAAACATCATTACCGGAAACTAAGGGAACTTAGACATGATTAGTAAGACCTAGCTAGGAAGTGAAGAAGTTATAAGTAGGAATAGATAAGAAAATGAAGTGAGAAGTAGGAACTACGAAGAGTAATCTTAGAAGTGAGAAGTATGCAGCGGGAAATGAGTAGTTGAAACGAGGAAATGAGAAGTAGGGACTTGAAAGTGAGAAGTAGGAAGCGGGAAATTAGAAATGAGAAGTAGGAACTAGAAAGTGAGAAGATATGTGTGAGAAGCATGGACAAGGAAGTGAGAAACATAAAGTAAGAACTGGGAACTTAGCAGAAGGGAGTTGGGAACTAGAAAGATAAGTAAGAACTGCGAAGTGAGAACCAGAAAGGGAGAATTAGGTGATGAGAGGTATGAACTAGAAATTGGGGAGTGAGAAGTTCGAAGGGAGAATTGAGAACTGAGAGTCATGACTAGGAGGTTCCTAAAGATTCTACAGTATAAACTCGCAGTGGTGTCCTTTTACTCTCCAACTCTTGCTTCGTAGTTCCCACTTCTCATTTCATTTTCTTATCACTTCCTACTTACAACTTCTTTACTTCCTTGGTCTTATTAACCATTTCTAAGTTCCCTTTCTAAGTTTGCACTTTTGACACAAATTTGCATTTATCCACTTTTTACACTATCATATACACTGTTAATAGATATTAAGCTGGCTTTTCCATTGCACAGAAAGTATACAAGCAAAGTTTTGTCATGATGAATGTTTACTCGCTCCAAATTATCGCCAATAATTTCGGTTAAAATTGCCCAAATTAAACGAACCTGTTGTGGACCTGGAATACGGAATCCAGCTGGAAGTTGGGTCCTCTATTCCAGATCCGACAACCTGGAATATACACTCGGATTTGAGAAAAAAATGTATACATCTTTATATTATGTATCTGTAACGTTGTAAGGATATCACAGCTTTTTATTTGTTCTTTCTATTGTAATTGCTATATGTATGGGCCGGAAGCCTTTATTCTGAATAAATTTTATACACACCTCACACCCATGACAGATCCTCATACTGTCCGGCGATAGTTGTAACTCTCTGACGATATATACACATTATTATAATAGTAACTTGATCTGGCGTAGTGTATCACGTCGAGTGGATGAGCTCAGCAACGAGACGTGATACAGTACGCCAGATCAAGTTACTATTGTAATAATTTGTTTATTATATACCTTAGGGAACAGCCAACCATTCTTACTTGCCAGCGCTAATGCATCGACCCGGATTCGAACCTGCGCGGCAGAGGTATGTAGCTAGTCGTGAGACAAACGCTGCCGACTAAGCAATCGAGGCGTGCCATTTTGACGTGATTGTCGACGTTACGTCACTTGTCCGGTATCTCTGGTTCTCGTTTATACCATGCACGTTAAACAACGACGCGCCCGAAGCTGGAAGCCTCGTTTTAAGGATAGTGATACGGATTCAGAAAACGTCAGTTTGATACGGGGTTCTGTATCATAAGCCAGAAAACAGGCAGTTCAAAGGGCGTATCATTGATAGGTATATAATAATGAGTATTATCATATGACGTCGTATCTAGGAGTGTAATAAAGCCATGCATTTTAAAACAATAATCCACTATTGGATTAAATATCCAAATAACGTTATGCGTTGACGTTCATTAAAACGTCGCGTTTTCTAATGGCTAAATCGTGACGTTAGTGCAAAATTTGCTTATAAAATGCGATTTTAGTGTCATATGATAAACAGAAACTTGCATTCGTGCTCTGTGTTATTGAATTTATTAAACTCGTTGGGGAAAACCGGCATAGCCTCGCATCTTATCTTTTTTTCCCCCCCAACTCATTTAATAAATTCAATAATACATGAGCACTCATGTAAGATCCTCTATATGTAAGCTAAACTGTCTGGAAACAGCGCTAAAGTCTAGTGCCAGCAATTGGCTGGTACTGTTTCACCTACTACAAGGCACAAGATACAAGAAACTTTATTTAAACTCGTCTTTCAAGTGTACAACAGCTCAACATTAGCCAGTAAGGCTATTTTGTCGACAAACAAATTAAAACTATACAAATAAATACTCTATATAAAAAGATCACCGATATTAATGATATATCACAAGAAAGTTAAGAGTTTGCTATCAGATATAATGACAAACAAATGAAAACTATAGAAATAAATACACTTTATAAAAAGATCACCGATATTAATGATATATCACAAGAAAGTTAAGAGTTTGCTATCAGATATAATTAGTTTCCAATATTTAAACCAGGAAAACTGGCTTCAGAAGGAGAATGCATGTTTCATAGCTTAACCTGAGGCACCAAGCAAATGTGCATGGATGATGGCCCCCTCCAACCAGGCATACCCCTTGGTCCCGAAAAACGGCGCTTATCTCTTGGGAGATGAGGTTGACCAACAGCGAAAGAGAAAATGGACAAGGGAGACAGACAAGTGAAACAGGGAGGGACAAGGGAGACAGACAAGTGAATTGAGGGAGAGGAATCCTATAAGCAGAGTAAGAGGAAACCTATAAGCATTTTGCTTTCATTCCAATCCCAGTAACTATTTTTTGCGTATATCTTATGTCGCATGTGAGTGAAATTATGAATAAAATATGTTTAAACTAAGTGAAAGAGGGAGGGCTTTACTCATAGCACTGAAATAAGAATTTAGATAAGATTTAGAATTAATTGAGAACTGTAGAAAAATTTCATGCAGAACACAAACAACACAAAAACATAAGAAATAAAGCTGATCATGCAAGCTGAAAATAAATAAAACTGAAAACAAGGGAAATTTAAAGCAATTAAAACTAAAGTAAAAAGCATTTTAAAAGACTTCGTATATAACATTTGCAAGAGGAACCGCCCCAGGTACGGATCAGCCTTCTGAACTCACCAAAGTCGTCTACCTTTCTTAGCTCTTTCGGACGCCGATTCCACACCACAGCGGCCTCATATCAAAAACTAGATTTACCAAATCTTGTTGTACGTACACCTGAAACATTGACAAGGTTTTCATATCTGAAAGAATAAAAAGTACTTTCATAAAAAAAAAGGTCCTGTAAATAGATCGGCCATTTTTTATGTAAAATTTTAAAAGTTTCAGATGCAATAAGTCTAATCCTATTTACATGTAGAGTAGGCATATTGACCTTTTCTAAAATAGTCTCATAAGAACTAGTAAAATCAGTAAAAACTAAACGAAGTGCTCTAAACTGCAATTTTTCGATTTTGTTAGAACTAGTTTTTAAGCAAAAATGCCATACAAGAGGGCAGTAGTTCAAATTTGATCTAATAAAAGATTTGTAGATAAGAGACTTTGTTTCCTGAGATTAATAATTGCTTAGACGTAACAGAAAATTAATTTATCTTTTTGCATTTTTACATATTTCAGATATGTGCTGCTCGAAATTTAACATATAATTAATCAATTGTGACTCCTAAGAGTTTGACCGAGTCTTCACACTTAATTTCAGTGCCACAGATATTGGATTCATAACCTTTTGGACCAAGCACTGTGGCCTGGAATTCTTCTGGGTTAACCTGCATTTTATACAGGTATATACACCTGGCAGTAGCTTGCAGCTGGGTGAAGCAAACTATTGAAAACGAGTACCGTGAAGTAGTTGAATAGACCAGTACCTTGCACAACTTCCGTTTCGTGTGACTCACACTACAGTAGAGACAAGCGTAAACCACCGGACTCAGGCGGCAGAAACTTGACTGGTAGATCCGGTTCTCAATTCACAACCTAAGCTTTTAACAGCGCCGGGAATCATGTTAGAGAAAATTCTTATCTATAAATATCTTCCCACTGGCAGGAAAGGTTACAGCAGGTGCTTTGTCTTAAAAAACCGCATTAGATAGATCTAATAGCTCTTGTCCAAAATGTCTTGACGAAAGTAGCTGCATTTTCAAACAGTGTAGATCCTGGCGAGTCGGCTCTGGATGAGATACTATACTGTTTGCTCTCTAGTCTTTGGGTTTTCAATATGATACAGCTTGGAAGAAACATTTGTTATTTTGCAGACGTAGACTGTTTTGCGGCGTCTGATCTGGGTCTGCACTGTTTGCCTTTGACGTTAGGCAGGAATGGGTAAATCAAGTAATTCGTAATAAACTTCTTGTAATCTTGTAGGCTAACTAACAAGCAATTAAAACAAAAACAAGGCGTAATTACTTTCTTGGAAGCTGGTGAGAAAATAATCTCAACATAAACATTCAAGGATAAATACACACGGCCGAGATATAAATAGATATGCAGTACGTCAGTATAGGAATATCTGAACTATTTATAGGTAAACCAACACCGTTTGCACTAGGCGTCTATTTAGTCGCCTGGGAACGAGGCAAGTAGTTGAACCGCCTCACAACCGAGTCGGTAGTTCGTTTCACCTGCGATGGCGTGAGTCTTTATCCATATGACGTAAGCAAATTATTCAAAACAAATAAAATTGATCGGAAATTTTAAACGCATGCAATATGAATCGAAAATCGCATTCCCTTGAAAATCAAAGCGCTTGAAAGAGCCGAGCAAAATTTAACACACGTGTAGTGATGCAATAAATTGTAACTGCCTTGTTTATATAAATTTAGACATGCAGAAAACGCAGCCACTTTGAAGAGACACATTTCATCATAAAGAGGTACCATTTGCTCATACTTTTGAAGGTAACTAATAGATATTTATGGGAAAAGTACTGAATATCATAGGTTTTCGCGGGTAAGCTGACATGTCAAACTATAAACAGATAAAAAAAACTCATTGATTTAAGTCGATTAATAGGGAAAAGGCAATTTCACAGATTTGGACAGTTTATGCAAATTCAAATGAACATTTGTTTAAATGTGACTTACCGGCCAGTGATAAGTTATTGTGGGGAAGTTCTAAACCCATTATCACTTCCTCCTTCAGTGCCCTATTTGTGAACTCAGAGAGAATTCTTCAGAAAGACACTATCTGTCTTTCAATACTGAGATGATCATTTTCTAATCATTACCACAGGTGTGGTGGGTGGCTTAATTTAGAATTTAGCTCAAAGGTAAAACAAACTTTTGGGGTGGGCCATTAAAACTATTTACAAGAAGCAGATCAGAGGCAATGTTGTCCACAAGCCCCAGCGGCAGGCGAATTCCCTGGCTACCAATATGAGTATAGCCGGCTACTTTTCAAGCCAATCCTAGGCGTCTAAGCGTCTTCGGACATAACATTTGTTTTGTTTGTCTGCACGCACTACTAGTGGTGACTAGCCGATTAATTGAGTTTGTCGAGCATTGCTCGTTTTTGGACTTTCGAGTTGATGATCAGTACTTTTTTCCGTACTCGGTTACTCGGTTCCAGCTTTTAACTGTATTTGGACGTTGTAGTTAGTTTTGATCGATTCGTTTTATTACTGCAACTGCATGCATTGTGTTTACACTTCCTGAGTGGCTGAAAAGAGCGAGCTATTCGATTTTCCAGGCGGAAAAAGCCGCTCTGTCGTGTGGAAGCACTTTGGCTTCATTAGAAAAAGCAATGGCCCGATCTCTAAAGCTACCCTGGACATGAGTAGGGTCGTTTGCCGCCACTGCTCAAACTGAGTCAAAGTTGTATGCATTCAATGGTAGGTAAATCGTCATAAATAATCCTGAAAAATTGTAGTCGTCGCTGTTGAATATAATATTATTATTTCTGCTTAAAATAATAGTGAGTACCTTTATAACCATCTCATCAAACAAGGTACACCCAGATCTGCAAGTTTGAGTACATTCTGAGAAAGCAGTTTTCTACAGCACTGATGTAAGGGAACTAAAATGATAGGCAAGGCTAAAATAGATTCATTCGACAAGTATTTATTGATAACGAACATGATACAAACAAGAAACAGAACATATAATAAAGTAGCTGACTATTTATTCAGTCCACCACAAATTTTTCATTTGATCGATCATTGGTCACTTACATCCTCCGATGATCGATGATGAAAATTTAACCGATTCCGACCACTAAGCACTACACATGTTGCAAAGAATCACAAGCTTTTCCGCGTCTCATCGGCAATTTCCGATTGTCCTTGATTGGCCAAGTCACAACATTGCAGATCTCCGTACACTCTAGAGAGCACATTTATGATCCAATCAATCTTCATGAAACTGTGTCAGAATGTTACTTTGAGATATCAGTAGTTTGAGATAACAGGAGTTGAAATGTAAATAAGAAAAATATTCTTTGATATAAAAAGATGACTTTGAGATATCAGTG